>JAFBJR010000253.1:547814-644614 GCA_016785285.1 Brachirus orientalis
CCAATAATTGATGACTCAGGTGAAACTAAATCAGACAAAAGACAACATTCAACGACCCTTGATGACTTAACGACTCACACCCCCTTCCTGTCCAAACCACACTCCATGGACCAAAAACCTGACAGAGTTTATAAGTCCCAGACTCTCCACCAGTCAAACTGAACTGAAGAAGCCTCTTGGATGAGAGGTGAAACGTCTTCAAGAAATTCAACTAAGTCCAGTTGCCTTTTTTTTACTACACTTTGGATACAATGAATGAATGAATGTCATTATAGCAGTTTTCACATGTGATGTCTGGACTCAAATCCCCTGACATTACTCTGAGTAGGCTGTTAACATACAAGTATGTTACAGCTGGGGACACTGTCTGGGTGTGAGGCTTTCACATCAGCAAGAGAATAATCTGAGGATTCATGAAAGAGGATGTAGCCTAGTTTAAGCATGAAGGAAACAGGACACTTGCCTATTCACCGTGGATCTTGCTGCATTCTCACGAAATTCCTCAGATATTAACTGGAGATTATACTTTGGAATGTGGCAGAAAAATCAGCTGGGGCAACACATAAGGGCATGTGTTATTGCTTAATTCACATTTTTAGTTATTTTTATAATTTATTCCTATACTTGATACACACGTTGGACCACATCGAACTGAAGTGTTTAGTTGCTTTAAAAATTTACATTTGAGTTTAATGACAATCTTACATAAAATATGACACCTTTCAATAAAATGTAAAGCGATGTAATGTGAACATTTGTTTTTGGCCTGTGGCCCACCCACAGAATTCATTTCTGGCCCATAATAGGGAAGAATTTGGGCACCCCTGATTTAGAATAAGCCTTTTATATTTATTATAGCCAACGGCCTTGATTTAAGGAGATCACCATCTTGGGCTGCCATGTTTCTACAGCAGACTGAACAGACAATCCACCCAAAACTGGGGTTTCACATTATGAAACAGGAGCAAAAGAAGAACATCCTGTTTAGTATTCAAAGGCCACTGTACTTACCCGACACATTTAGGAAATGTCACAATCTGAAGTGTGAGATCATTAATTCTTAAACACTGGAATTTTGAGAGGACAAGCTCTTTCTATAGAGGAAAATATTTTATGGTAAAGGGACAGTAGCCGAGAAATGGCATAGTGTAATTATCACCAGAGCAGGAAAATTAGCCTGAAGCATTAATGTTAACCGCTGCTATCATATAAAATCAGTGTACTTAGTCTTAATACAAAATGCACTGCGAACACATCGCATATTACCATTTACCTAACTGCTGACTGCATACCATAACAGTTACCATAACAGTTTCTATCCCAAACTATATGTCCTGATGCACTGCACTAATTTAACTATACAGAGCACACATTTCATTACCAGACAGTAGAACTGTATGTACTAGTTACTAGTACTAGTTGTATCAGTAAAATATGCTTCCTTGAAAGACTAAGGCAGTTGACGTGGACTAATTTCTGCAGCTTGTGTCTGACACA
Organism: Brachirus orientalis; assembly: GCA_016785285.1. Lineage (NCBI taxonomy): Eukaryota > Metazoa > Chordata > Actinopteri > Pleuronectiformes > Soleidae > Brachirus > Brachirus orientalis. The sequence continues at coordinate 549,312 of JAFBJR010000253.1, forward strand.
TGCAAATTGGGGAAAGATTAAGTCCCATAAGAAATCTCACATCTCCTTGGTAGCAAATAAGCCATAAAATGCAGAGGCAAGAATCTCTGGTATCTGCTTTTCAAAAGAGCCATCAGGGAGTCTCCAGTTTCTCTTGGTTACAAAAACAATGGAGCATTAAAGTCTAAATGCATTTAACAGTACGACTACTGCCCAGGCCACGAGGGCTGTCCCCCCAAACACAAACTTCACCTCATAGGCCATGACGTCTGAGTAAATTTGCATCCTAAAAAATGACCAAGCACCAAAAAAGGGTTTCTTAAAAGGGTTTGTAACTATGTGCTTTGTTTAAACACTTTCTGACTGTACAAAAACAAAAAAGAAAAAAAGAAAAACTGGGTCACGTGATATATCACTACTTTAAGGTCTAATAAGGTTTCAGTACCAACCAAATAATGACAAGTAATAAAAGTTATAACCAATTTAATGTTGGCAGAAAAAGGAGGTTTTATGAGAAAATGACATACAAATGCAATATAGAGGGGGAGAGAGGAGGGATAATATATCATGGTCTTTCGAATGTTCCCAGCCTGAGAAAAGACAACACCGGCTCTCATTTAATTTGTTTACATCTTTCACGCAACTCATTGTTTTTAACAGGGCCAACAACTTACACAAAAGCAAGAAAAAAAAGCTTTGTTTTTATTTGAGAGCAGAAGGGAAAGTGAGCATTTCCCTCAGTGTGAGCCAGCAAGCATTTTATTATGTGTTGCTGCATAGAAAGAGAGAGAGACTGTTTACACAGCTGCAAGTTAAGAGTGGAATCACTTCACCTGGCGGTGGTTCTTGGGGTGTCCACTGTGATCCCATTAAAAGACAGACAGGCCCTGGCACCTTTTACAGAAAACAACGAGGACTTCACTTATCAAAATGTCCCCACATTACAGCTCAGAAAGCTGGCCATGTCCCAAAAAATTCCTGCTGAATTTACTTAGGGGGCAAATAGTTCCTTCTCTAAACTTCTGATAGTTGATTGCTCTGGCAGGGATAAGGTGAATCTGCTGTGTGGCCTCCAGCCCAGTTTCCACTCCATTGACATTTCCACTCAGACCCAGACCTGCCTCTGCACATCCCTCCCTCTACAACCTCTTCACATTCTCCTCCACAGGGCCAGTCCTAAAGCCAAAAACACTCATGCCAGATTTAGTTAAACATCCATATCAGACAGTGTTTAAGGACCTAGCCCTGTCTGACTGTCTATGCTGCTCTCCCCTTCCTGCTTCCCACAATCAACCTGTATACTAAATGACCCTAGAGCTTCCTGCTAGTTGTGATTCACTGATGAGGAGATCCATTACCGAGCACAGTTTTGTCATAGATCAAATGAAGCTCAACTGCCCCACATGGGATAGTTAATCTATCTCCCCAACAGCTCCTCTGAGTCATGGTCTGTGATACAGGACAGAGGACTGCACAGAGCTGGATCCAGCATTACTCTATTGACCCAAAATCAACCATAGCAGCACTACAGTCAGTCTGCCTGCATGTCTTTCTTCTTCTCTTTTCTTGGAAAAAAAAGAGCCCTTCATGACTCCACTGTGATATCAAATAAATATCTAAATGAGCCCCCATTGCTTTCTCTTTTATTTATATACTTTCCATCCACACTTAGACAAGCATGCACACCTCCAAATGCCCCATGAACACAAGCACACATGCCCAAAAACATCCACATAGAAAAACACACAGCTTGCACTTCAGTCTGCAGAGCAAGAGCCCAAGACTGTTTCTTAATTATCGTCTGGTCAGTGACCTGTTCATCCTGCAGTCAACAGGAATGAAGCAAAGAAAGAGAGACCAAAACCTATTAGCAGTGAGGCTGAAGCTGTCATATAGAACACAGACAAATAGCCTATGTATGTCGTCATTTTGTTTGAAAAGTGAGTCCTTGAAAGTTGGACAGATATAGCTATTAGCCATATAAGGATTGTAAAAAGAACTTTTAATGGGAAAATTAGCTTCTACTTCTCACTTGATTCATAACAGTTAATACTTTACTGAGGAGTTAATGATCTCAATCACTATAGTTGTAGCTTTTCTTCAATAGAATATGATGTCAACTGTGTGATTAACATCTACTACCATTCAATAGTTGGCTATTAGTTGGTTGTGAACTTTCATTACAAAAAAGGACAAGGTGCCAGTCATATTGCAAATTTTAAAGCTTAACGGAATTTCATTTTGCAACCAGAAGATTTGTTTCATGCACGTTGTGGGAGGTAGAGAGGGAGAGAGGGAATCATGGATTAACTGATAACCACATTTTAACCACAAGCAGACAGACAAAATGAGAGACAGAAGTGAAAAGTGTCCATGTGTGCAGCGTTAAGTAGTTTTGCTTGTATTTTAAATCAACAACAACAATTTTTCAATCTGGTTCATACCTTTGTGGTCTTCAGCCAATCAGTCGAAGCAAGGATCAAAACTGGAGCTGGAGGGCACAAGAGAAAGATATGTTACACAGCTGTAGCCATGACACTACAATACAGTGGGTCATTCATGTGTCATCAACAGTAATATCAGAGGCTGTAACATTGATCTTAATCCATTAATGACAAAAACAAACACAGTCTTTATATAACAACATAAAGGTCAGTGATTATTAGAAGTAGTACATTTTGTACATTATATGTATCTCAAGTATATTTTTTTGTCTGAAATATAAAACCTAGGTCCTTCACAGCTATGTGATTTCTGAGCAAACCCTCTCAGCTTCTACCTACTGTATCTCAACACAAGGCTCTCGGTGTGTAAACAGGCAGAGGGTGTAATCTTTGGCACTGATAAAAACCTGACTGGATGATGCCAAAGAGATGAACATGTTACAAAAATGTGGAAACTGTGATGATTTAGGACAAGGCTCAGCAAGAACAGCCATCATAAAACAGAACGGTAAATATTTCTTCCTGTGGGACAACTGGTTTTGGAGCCAGTAATCACAGATGCACAGTAAAAACAAACAAATAAATCAGCAACATTGAGTTATCCATGCAATTCAGAACAAGTTTATTTCCACTGGAAAATATACGTTTGGTAGGTGTTGGAAGAAGATGTGGGCAAATGCCAAAATGATTCAACAATAAGTCAACGCTTTATCTTGACGTGGTGCAAACTTTAATGTTTGGCAAAAGCTGTGCTGACAGAGCAAATACACGTCTTTTTTTGCTCTTAAAAAAAAAATCAAATTCAAATTGCTAAATATTTATTTAACATGATTTACTTTTGCATATCAAGTACAATCAGTGCTTACACTGTTTTTTGTGTTTAAGTAAACATTGATAGGTTTGAAAGCTCACAGCCTGCCATGTGGATTAGTGGTCGGATACATCCTTCACTCATTCTTCAGCTATCTTTCTCTAAACGTGAGAACTTGTCTCATCTCATATTAAAGCAAGAGACTGTATCATAAAAGTAAAACTACAACAGGAACTGTTACTTTATACCTTGACAGTGCCTGCACCAATAACGTGCCAGGGTTCGAAAATCTTTCTGTCAGCATTCCACATTCTTGTCAAATGGTGGTAGTGCACATGCTCAGCGAAAATTTAAGATTAAATCAAGATTAATTGACAAATTGTACTTTTCTTTCCCTTTTTTCCAATAACACTTTTCATAAACAAAGGTAAGCCTTCCCTTCGGGTGTCTCATTGTACTCTGTTAGCAAAGTAAATTATTTAAAACCAATTAAAATCTCATTGCTCCAATCAGTCTTTGACAATAGACCAGTGTACCCAAAATAATGTACAGACGCATATGAAACATACATGCACACTAACGCCAGATAGAGCCTGAACACTCCTGTTTTGATAGGCAATGAAGTGAGTGTTGGAGATGAGGATGTGTGTGAAAAATTGGACCTGCTCAGAAGCTGCTGCGCATGAAGCCTTGGATCCCACACATGGAACACGTAATTAAATGAGAAACGGTCCCTTGTTGGATCTAGACATTTTTCTGGCTCAGCCATTAAAGTATGAGGTCGGTGCAGACTTTTAGTATTTTGGTGCCTTCATTTTGTTTGCAGAACATTTTTTGGTTAGCCATTTTTGGGTGCTCACCCTGTATCCTCCTCGTACCAAAGTACACACAATGTCATGAACCAACATTGTTCAATGTTTAACAAAACATATAAATCAGGTCTAATAAACAGTGGAAGTACCTGTTTCTCCACTGTCTGAGGTCTGCTTCCAAGACGCCTCAGCACTGGGCTCCTTCATTCACACTTATATAAAACAGAGACGGCCATGAGGGATGACTCAGTCCTATGCTCTTAAGTAATGCAACAAGAGGTGCAGCAGTTACATGTGCACAAATTAAAATAAATGGTAATGTGTACACCAGACGACAAAGTGACAAGAGACAAGTGATTTCCAAGCCACAGCCACAGAGAAAAAAATGTGTAAACAAACTCTTACTTTTATTTGCTTTTTCGCAATCTGGCTGCTACAATCAACAAAATATATCTCCTCCTACTGATACCCTGGAAACTTTTAATTATCTTTTAAAGGAACCAAAATTGTAGCCTATTCATCAAAACATATGGGAATAGACTAACAAGCAGTAGAAAACTGCTCAGCTTCTCACAAGTTATTTGTCTTAACTGCATGGATCAGTTTGCATGTTCGGCATGATTATCATGTTTAATGCCCCAGACAACCATACAACTGTGGCGTTCACTCCAAGTGGGGTATTCACTAACATAAAACAGACATGAAGTTGTGTAAACTACGTACCTTATCTCAGTTATACAACCTTAACACCATTTAGAAAACCAGTGGGGGTCAAAAGAACTGGGTTTAAAAATGCAAATGTTACTTTTACTAATAATAATAATAATAAATAATTCCAGCAGATATCTGTCAGAAACAGAGAGGACCACAAACATCAAGGGAGTTTTGTTTGGTTAACGATGTGACTTCACAAGGCTAATGATGTGTTCAACCTTAAAGTGGAGCAAACTTTTCACAACATAAAGTCATGTTAACAGTAATGTGTCATCATCATGTTGGGGATATACATTTTTAGAAAAGAATATCAATGGAAAAACAGTGAATGGCAGTGAAGCAACCAGAGCTAATATCACGACAGTCCACAGAACTCGTATTGCAGAGTTATATGAAACAACTAACAGCCTGTTGCAATACACTAAATAGACAACTAACACGATGATGAACAGCCTCTTTTCACCAATTGACGAGGAGTAAACATTCAACATACAAATATGTTGAGTTATTTATTTCATTTATAAAAAAAAAGTGAATAGAATTTTCCGGGTTGTCACTCCAATTTTCACGGTACTGTTGGTGCTCCCAAGTGTCAAACAATGGCAAGGCTTCATAAGAGAAGTATGTCCTGGCTTTATAAGGACTTTGGCTACTCACATAGCCACAAACATCTATCAATGTGTTTCACAATGTCAGACCACACTTGTAGAAAATGAATATTTACTGAGAGTGAGGTGATGGAAGGGTTTAATAGAGTTAACGGAAAGAAGCAAATAGTTTTGGCTTTGTATCTTAAAACTAAACTCTGGCTGTCATGTTTCTCATGAACCCAGACACCCCTGTGATGGGTGGTTTTATTCACAGGTTTGTATAGAGACAGGTGATTAGAGGGAAAGGATTTAGAGGGGCACTGAAAATGAGAGCAATGCTCACCAACCAAGTTTCTTGATTAATCCCACATTTTTTCTCTGGCACACAGAAAGTGTTCTTTTGTTGCCGAACCTCTTTCACTATTATGTGCGGTCAAACAATAAATACATAGCACCCTGGAAAAAAGAGAAAGCAGGTTAAAAAAGAGTGCAAACAATCTGAAACAGTTTATAACCATATACAGTAGGGTGTTCATTTCAGTTTGGTCCCTTATAAATGAATGTAACGAGTGCATGTGAAGAGCATTGGTCTGAACAGGAGCCATGATAACAATCAAATCCTCATCAAGTGATCCCAAGGTTGGACTAAGTTTTACAGCTAGTGGATGATCTCAGTCCATTGGCTTAGTGAAACCATGACTAAACTGAAACAACATTTCATTATTCTTGGTCCTCGTTAGCTCAGGATCCAGATTTGTTTTAACTATTAGCCATCTGTGTATCAGACACTTGTACACTCAAGTCCCACCTGCAGATTTAGAAGTGGCCGAAAAGTCTTTAGAGTTGCTTCACTGCACAACAAACATATAATTACCAATTCAAAATCTACATCCATCCGCATAATTGTAAACACACTGAAACCTGAACATGTTGCAGGGTCTCTGAACAATAATGGAGTAATTTTCACAGCAGTTATATTTCTGCTGGTTTCTTTGGCAAAATAATCCATACAATTGCAAATGCATATTGAAACAATTGCTAGATAAAAACTAAATAAAAAAATACCATGTTACATTTGATGATAATGACTATAAATTTAAGCAATGCCTCAAAAATAAAACACTGACATTTTCCAGTTTTTTTTATTTTTTTTTAAGAGTTCTTCTAAGGTCATTTATTTCATTCAAATGCAGTCCTGATGATAACGTCAATCTCCTCTGTATCCTCCAGCAACATAGTTATCATGTCTGATCACCTCACAAATTGACAAGATATGCAAGTCAAGACAAATATATCTCCTAATCCCCTGTTGATATGTGGCAGATTCAATTGTAGAGTGCACAGGGTTTTAAAATCTCCAGGCAAATGATGAACTGTTTATGTTTATGGTGCATATCAAGATCTTACATCAAGATCACATTGTAATCCAAACCAGTGTCCCATTCAAAACAAGTAGCCATGAAAGCCTGAGGCCAAATCACGCTTCACACAAAACATTGAAGCGATCGGCACAGAAACAAAAACACTGGCAACATCACAACCCATCCTATTGTGTATCTCTCCACCAGTGGAACTAGAGCCAAGGAACCTACACTACATGAAACCACAAGTCCCTTAGGATTTGGGGACAGAATGAATACCATGCCGGAGATTAAGGTTAACATGAATGAAAAAAGAATTGTAGTCATAGAATTTTAAGTAGTAGTGGATATTGAACAAAGATGAAGGCATAGGAGTTCATCTTAGTGTAATATACTTAGCAGCTATACTATGTAGGAAAAAAAAATCATTAACCTATGAACTAACAAAATGCTCCTCACTTGTGGTAAAGACCAGCTAGTCCACATATTTATGGAAAGCAGAAGTTATACTGCCCCTTTTTTTGGACCACAGCTCATTTAGCAAAATAGACTGAAATTCCACCTTAATGTGACAAACACCCGTTCACCTGACATACCTTCCTAAACCCCTCTGGCTGCCTGCTGGCTACTGCACATAATGACTTACCCCTACCAAGACAGAACTGTTTGTCAGACACTAAAACATTAAAAACACTAAAACTAGAAGTTATTTTTGGTTTTAACTCTTTTGCCAAGAAATAAAATTTATGACAAGGTTTGTCTACAATAACACATTAAAGATCTGTGAGACGGCAATGACTGTTTTCATTTCGCCTACAGAGGAGCATTCAATGGAAAGTGTTCTGGTTAGAGTCACAGTGCACTGCAAATGTACTCAAGTGGTTATTTGGTGTAGGAAGTGTGTGCTAGAATTTGACAGAAGCATGTACTGTATTTCTGAGGGAAGAGAAGGCATTTGGTATGGTGGTCAGGTTGTATCCAGAGCCAGCCTTAAGAGTGTGCCTTGTGTCTCAAACAATGCTTAAGAGTTGCAGCACATTGTTTGAGGTTAGGCCATGTGGTTGAGTAGAGGTCTAGTGCACACTGAACTTCAGTGTCTGACTCTTCATTTAAAACAGTGCAGCCTCTCAACAACAAAATAAAAACTGACACTGAAGTCAAAGGTTTAATAGGATTGACTGAGTGTTCATCACCATGTAAATGTTCAATATAGCACTCACTGCAAATGTAATAAATCAATAATGTATGAACCCTGGTTATGAGTCCATCAGTTAGTGTGATTACATGCATGTTAAAAGTCCAAGTTTAGTCAGACTGAGACAATAATTCAATTTTCTTAATGTCATGTAAACATGTTAGGCTGACTAAAATCGAGCTAGTCTTAGTTAGACTATTATACCTAGATAAGGTGATGCAGTCCAATTAATCCTGCATCCTGCATGTATACACTTAGTCGGACTGGAGTCAGACTTGGCATTCTGCACCAAAATTTCCTCCCTGGTCTTTCACCCGTAAGTAGAAGGAGATGACATATAGACTGCAGTACTGCTGCCGTATGGCAGCGGCGTCTTTCTTCAGACATCACAGCAACCACAAGAGCCACAATCCATCTAATTTGTATCATGATGAACATATAGAGTAGATACGAAACATACAGAACCACAGCAAAATCTCATGTTCGCTGTTTGTTTTGGGATGTAAAGGTCAGTAGGAAACTGATTTATTGCACACTAGCTTATAGAGAGAACAGCACCACCTGTGGAGGTAGAGTCAGATGTACAGTACATGGTAAGTAAATCGATTTTCTCAACCACATGAATGCTCAGCAAGTTGTCCAATTACCTGTCTTAGTCAGACTACCGCTTTTGCTTAATTAAACTGTGCATGTAAACATGCTGAATGATAGGGATGACAAGAGGAATGACAAGTTATAGAGCACCACATTATATAATGAAATGGGAGAGACATTTGTGTATTTACCAGTTCGATTGATTTGGACACGAGAAATGTAAAGGTGTTGTCAATTTAACGATATCACGAGAACAAAAGTGTCAAATGCATGTCCATACTTCTTTCTGACCACATCCAAAATGGAGTAATATTGAACCTTAACTTTATGTTTTGTTTTGTTTTGTTTTTTTGTTTGGAGATTTGAATGGTTATAAAGTTAGCCTCTAAGTTGTTTACGACACGAGTGGGTAGAGCTTCTGCATGTTGGGATGTTCCACTCCATCTCAGTGTGGGACAAAATACTAACAGTGTTCACCAGGACCCCAGCTCCTCTGTATTATGTGAAGTAGGTCAGAATTTGACTACCAGGTTGCCAGGTTGAAGAGTTTCTTTATGGGACCTCACACCTCATTTGTAATGAACTATACAGAAATGTTTGTTTCAGAGAAATTCACAGTACCCTGGATGTGGTTCTGTCCTAATTTTCGTTTGAGCGAGTGTCATGGATCGTCTGAAAAAAAACATTTTTTTTACAAGTTCAGCCTGTCTGAGTTGATGTTTACTTTACAGTGAAAACACCTAATAAACCTGTCTGAGTACTGGAGGGTGTAAAAAATGAATACCTAGTAATGTAGTAACTGCACTAACGCACTCCCAAAATGAATCCTTGCAGCGCTGCCTCAGTGCAGTGGAAGTGTGTTTAGCCAGGTTAGCCAGATCTTCTGACTTTCACAGCATATTGTCAATGTTAACATCACAGCAGAGCCAAGGAACACTGAGGAAAGCCACAGTAGAGGTTTCAGGCTGTAAATGTTGCTGAGGCACACGTTAATTATTTTACACTGATGGAACTGGTAACATGTCACTTACTACAGAATTTATATTTCTTACCTATTGTGCAATAAATTCAAGAGCAGCTGTGCAACAAAAAGGATCAATTTTCAGCATGAACAGCAATTCCAGTGACAGCTAGAAAGCCAGCCACTCAAGCCCCAGCCTGCCAATGAGAATGGGACCTTAGTGAAAGAGGCAAGCAAAACAACATTCTCCAGCAATGCTAATTGGCATAGTTTCAAATAGGCTGGAATGCTATGATAACATCCACCTCTATTCCCTGTGGAGGCCTTGATCATGCAGGCATTTAGTGGGTCAGCAGCACTTGATGTGGATGAAAGCAAGGTAAAGGGGCTCCATTATGGATATACAGAAATGGGGGATGGTCCCTCACTCTTGGAAAGACACATGGTATTTGGATATGTTGGGGGATGTTGGTGCTTCCAGCACTGGTGTTTTGAAGCACTTGGGGAAAGAGGGAGGTTTGAACTAAACTTGCTGTAGTTTAGGGGCCTCTGATGTCAGGTAGCTGTCACAGTGGGGTCTATGAGGCAGGGGGCCTTGTGAAAAGACAGGTTGGTTATGGGACAAAGTGGAGCCCTGTCTCTGCAGGGATGGTCACAGAGGCACAGGATTGATGGGGTGGTGATGAGAGAAGGAAATGTCAAGAAACAGACACCCATTCAGTGTAGGACCAGTAAGAGGCCTAATGGGGAAGTCTGGGGCACATCATCACCTCTGCTCTCTGGCCTGGGTTTGGTAGAAGAACCTAGGGGAGGGAAGAAAGGAGAAGAGGGGACTGTCCAGTAGTGTTCACAAACATCACCCCCACTACATGTTTATTATTCTGGAGTATGACCTGAGCCAGCTGCCTCGAGGTGTACAGAACATACAGTCTGTGGACACACAATGTGCCATGAATCAATTACTTCTCTATGGTACTTCAGTAAAAAACACCTTCACAGAGATGTCATACTAGCAGGTCATGGAGAAGAAAAAAAAAGTGGCTGGTATCCTCAGATGAAGGGCATGATATTTTGGGTCCAACAGCTCAGTCAAAGGGCCTCCCAGACACTGAAATATGAGACTGATAAGAATCAGTTAGCTAAGGTCAAATGAGGCTCTCGGCTCTCGGAGGAAGATTTTAGGTGATAACCAAATGTAATAGTGATGCATCAATCAAACTCTCTCTCTCTCTCTCTCTCTCTCTCTCTCTCTCTCTCTCTCTCAACCCCCCCCCCCATGAAGAAAATATAATTCTGATACAAGCTTTTTCACTTACTCTCTTCTTCTACTGCTTTGTCCTCCACGAGGTTCAGACATGCCTTTTTTTTACCAAGTTATAAATTATACCAAATAAAATCTGTGCATGTTTTTTGGTCATTTTGATATTTTAGATGGTAAAATGATGAGGTCTGGGTCATTCTTCGCATGTTCTGCACCAACTGAGAGCTGCTTCACATTTCTGCATGCTCATACATAGCCACAGTTCATTTCCAACTAAAATGAGGGTCCACAGCTGTCTACAATTCCATGCATGTACACATATAGTCCTATATTCACTCCCAGTTGCAGCAATTGCTGCCCAGGATTTTGCCCCCATTTATTTGTCCTTGCTTTTTTGAGTTGTGTGTGTGGGTACAAGCCAAGCAGCTAAGGTTAGTGTCTTCTTCATGTGTGCCACTATGATATTCCTCAGCAAAGTGTCCACACACACCTTTGTGGACATGAATGGATGATGACATTTATGTCATGCAACATAATGTTTTGTCTTTATATATTTATACTAAACACATTCCTACCTCCCCTGGCTGCTGCTGCAGACAAAGAAAGACATGGATGAATTGGCTATTGTTTGAGGTGCATGTGGCATATACATCAAGAGACAGTAACCAGAGACAGAGCCTGTCCACATCCTCACCAGGGAGTTGAGTCTGAGAAACTTTAGTCACGTTCAAATAAATGCTTTCCTGTCCAAACTGACACCCTTCCGTTTCCATGGTGTGGCACTGGTTTAGTTTACAGTAATTTGGAGTCTGGGTGGCACATGAATGTGATGAGGGACTGAAGATTATGGTTTTTAGGTTTAAGATGACCTGCATGCACAAATGATGGGCTGGGCTGGATTATCACTATAAACTATGCACAATAAACTATATAAATAAAAGGTTTATCAGCTGCTAAAATTTTAAATTACTTAATTGATTTCTTGACTGAGCAACTTGGGAGTTACTGCGGTTGACTGAATTCACTACAGCATTTTCATGTTAATTAATGGATTAAACTAAGAATAATGATCAATGTATGGATTTAAAAACAAAAAAAATTGCCTTGTGGATGCATCCTCACGTCGCCCACTTACTCAGGAACTACTCAAGAACCATTTCAACCACTCGAATGAGATAAAACTAGATATTTTTATCTCAGTATTACACAGATATCTGTTGCATGTCTTCAACTAAAATAATTAATTTGTGAGCACACAGCACAGAAATAACCCATGTAAGAAGCTTACAATTAATGAGTCTTCCAATATAATTCTTGACCTCTGATCTTTGTCTTCCAACATGTCACAATTTGTAGTGAAGAAGTACAAGAAAGGAAAAGAAAGGAAAACCTCATACAGTAAACAGAAATATACAATCTCTACCAATGCATCTATTTAAAATATAATCAACAATTCATCTCACCAAACTAAAAACATTCATCAGTTTATACACTAAGTATAGAATACCCAGACAGCAATACTGACAGACTTTGCTTTGGTCAATTTGAAACAATGAAGGATCTACATGTGGTGCAGTCTTCATTTTCAGAGGGCAAGATCTAATAAACGTTTTCCATGTACACAGGATGGACAGACACATGGTGTTCATAAGTGACATAATGCTTTCCCTGCTACATGGTAACGGAATCCCCATAGCACAGAAAAATTAAACACAGACATATGAATATGTGCACACATCCACAAAAAAGACCATATCCCTCCACACACACACACACACACACACACACACACTTGCATAGCTATTCTTCTTAGGACACTGCAATGACACACTGCATTGATTTCCATTCATTTGGACTTAACAAAGCACTATCCTTAATCTTTACCATTATCAGTTAATGGCCAACCATAACCTAACCACAATTCAAATCTTAGCTCTAAATTTAACCAGTTCCTAAGACGAGGTTTTGGACTCCATGAGGACCACTGTTTCTGACAGGTGAGCATTAATGCCAGAAAAATTTCAAAAAGAGGTAGCAAAGTATATATACACACAAACATACACACAGTTTCCTCATCTCCTACACACTTTTTACCATTCATATACCATATTCTAAATTGTCAGCAGTCTTTCCAAATTCCTGTCCTAATGTCGAAACCCGTAAACTGTTGGGAGATGGGGCAGGTCTGCAATACAGATCACATTTCTGTTGACGTCCATCTTTCCCGCTGTTAGTTAGATGGGGCAAGTTAAGGACAATAACAGCAGTAGGCATCCAAATCTATAGTCCCATATGCCAGGGGTATTTAAAATTAAAATTCAGAGACATCTCATTAGAGAAAATCTCCTCATGCAAAGGTCTGGAACATCATGATGTCTTACTAACAGTGTTCTGTTTCATAGAATTGCAGCAGCATCTGTGTGTAGGAAACAACTGACTGAAATGAAAAAAAAAAAAGTTTGGTCAGTTTTAACATTAAACTGAAGAGATTATAAATAAAGCACTGTTACACAAATCATTTTTTCTTGTCATGTAAAAAAAAAATTAAAAGGCCTACATAACAAAGATAAAGCACTGTAGATACACAGTAAACAAATGCATTGGCAGAGAATGTGGAAATTAATTTTTCCTTTTTTCTCTTTTGTTAACCAAAAAGTCTGTCCAACTTAAAAATGCCATGTTACACCCTGTGAAGATATTTTTCTCGATTCATCTTCCTCCAAGTGTCTACAAAGCTGAAAAAGCTGCACAAACAAAACGCTCCATCAAAACATGGACAATAGTAACAATTTATTGGATCCTGATAGGACAACGTCTGGACCTGAACCATACTCCTCCATCTGCCATTTTGTGACCTCTGCTATAAGCTATCCTGTGCAAAAAAGTAAGACATAGCACTGTGTAATGTGGCATTAAATAAAATAAACTAAAACAGCATTTTTAAAGAATTCTTAGACATATTCTAAATGATACAGTGAATATTAGGTCACTTAAACCTCTGCATTTCACAGCAGTATAAAAACAGAATCATATACTATTGGTTATTATTAATATAAATATTAACTCTAATTTATCTGTTTGATAGAAGAGCTACAGTATGGATAAAGGAGAGGAGAAGTGCTAGAATGAGATGAAATATAGACCAGCAGTGTGCATCAAGCAGCTTCAACACCAGTTGATAAAGATGCTAAATTAAAATTCATACAAAGAGAAAGAATCTACAGAAAAATGATTGTGATCTTTTTTGCTTTCCAGTGTTACCTAAACCTATAAAATGTTTCTCACTAAATCAAACTGCTTGTTGGTAGTGGCTGCAGAAATAGTTTAATCCATGTTACTCGGGATCCTTTAAAATCCATTTCAAAACATAAGACAACTCAAATCGGGAATGAACAAAACACCTCATTACCTTTAACAATATCAGTCTAAGCAATAACATCACAGACACTGTGCACATAATAATTAAGTTCCAGGTCTAAATTAATGAACAGAAAACCATATTTATATGAATTTATGAATATATGAACTTAGCAGAAAAAATAACTTGCATAAGTCAAAAATGAATCTCATTTTACATTATAGCTTAGTGTCTTACCCCAATAATATTTGCAAATATAAATATTTACTTGTTGATATACATTTTTCTTAAATGAGTGAATAATTAAAAGACATTCAAAGACATAATTATAATATTCATGCCTTGGATATTATGCAGTGATTATTCTTTCCAGTTACATATTAGTGTGAAGGTTAAAGTAGTCTAACTTTAGGTTAACAATCCCTGTGTAACAGGCTAACAACACAGGGCAACGATGTTTGCCCAGTCTGCCTCAGACATCAAACTGAGTCCAGGGTCTGGAAGCAGACTCGACCCAAAAACAATGTTCCTCTACAAATCCAAACTATCCTACGTGTCTAACTGTGCAGCACTGATGATGTCTGTAGCACAGACCATGAGGGATTCCCATTTATTTTAATTATTTAAGAGACTACGCTGGATGTTTATAAAGGAGGCCTATTATCGTTATTACATTACATATTTCCATGTGTTGCTGCCCTGGCCATGACCACTTACAACTTGTTTGTTACAATAAATCTCTTTACTTACAGTACACAAAGCAGAAAGCATCTTTATGGCCACTTGTTCCCTTGCCAAGGCTGATCACCACATTGAATAAAAGATCAAAAGTGCAGTGAATGCAAGGCTGGAACAGTTAATCTCTCTGTTTGAAAGAGAAAAATCTCAAGTTAATAAAACACTGAAGTAATGAAGTGTTAAGTTCACAGTGAGCCAGTGGAACAGTCCAGCTTTGCAACGAGAGACAACAAGGCAAGGTTAGTTCTACAACTGTTAACATTGGTGCTGAACCATGAAGTAAAGCTGGACAACTAGTATGAAGTATGATAGCAAGAAGAAATACACAGTGCTGACCGGCTGCTGGGAGAGAAAGAACAAGGCTATTGTTTTCCCATGTTCAAGTAAAGGAAGGGTTTGATTTAAATGTGTAGAAAGTTGCTGTTTTACTTCCTTCTCCATTAGCATCCAGTTTTTGAGACCTGAAATTCGCATACAGTAGCAGTTTGGACACATCCTCTCATTCAATTTTTCTTTATTTTCTAATTTTCTACATTGTAGATTAATAATGAAAAAATATCCAAACTATGAAGAAAAACATATGCAATTATGTGGTAAACAAAAAATTGTTGAAGAAATCAGAATATTTTATATTTTAGATTCTTCAAAGTGAGCATGGGGGGAGCCTCGAGGATGTGTGCTTAGCCTCCCGTTCTTAATTTTTCTAACTTACCTTTACTGTACCCCAAGGTTTAGCACCAATACCCTCATGAAGTTTGGTGGCAACATTACTGCCATGGGTCTCATCAGCAACAATGGGACCAATGACACGATAGAGGTGAGCCTACAAGACAGTAGATGTAATGATAACCTTCTGTCCAGTGTGGAGAAACCAAAGGAGATGGTTACAGACTTAAGGAGACACCCCATCCAGCACCACTCACTGAACAGCAACAGCTTGGTTGTAGAAAGGATCAGCAGCACATATTTTCACCTCAGTGCGGACCTCTTCTGGACAACCAACACGACATCAAAACAACATTGTCACTATTTCCTCCAAAAACTGACGAGAGCAAGGAGATCAGCACCCATCATCTCCACCTTCTACTGAGGCATAATTGAGAGAATCCTGATTGGCTGCATCACTATGGAAGCTGCTCATTGGTGCCCCCTGGCAGCTGGCCTCACTTTTAAAGCATTAATGTGCAACGAACTCTTGGGAATTCATCACTCCCACCTCTCCATTACCGAGTTGCAAGAATCATTTATCCCATCACATTGATAAAAGTACAGATTATTTGCAACAGGATTGACTTCTGAAACTTATTGTGGGGGCTTCTATGAGTTTTGTGTCATACTGAACTTTAAACTGTTGCAGCCCTTTCTCTTTACTAGCTTTATGTTGCTGCTGTGCTTCATGCCTGTCTTAACATACACAAATCACTTCATATAAGCACAGTGGGAAATGTACTCAGCCTCACGAGGTTTAAAATACTGACAACACTGACATACAGAGAAAACCATGTGGAGCCATTAAGTCTAATGTCAGAACTGTTTTAATAATGTAGTTTTTATGCAGTTCCTGTTTTTTTTTTTTTAATTTTTCACCTTTGTTCTCCCCCTTCCTGTTCCAAGACTTTATTTATTTTTACCCGCCATTTACCTGAATAAATCCAAATCCTGTCCCTGCCAGTTTCACCTTGTCAACCTGTGTATACAGTATATCCTCCAGCACTCACCACCGTTCCAGCCAGATTGTCCCTTGAGTACATAAGTCTGTTGCATTTTCCTAGTGTTTGTCTGTTGGTTTTGGACTTGGTTTAACAGACTTTCATTTATATTAAAATGTTACACATTTCTTTAAGTCCTTAGAACTGATCTACAAGGCTGCATAACTCTAAAGACTGATGTGCCAGACTGAAGCACTTTAATCTATTAAATTTAACTCAGACATTTCTTGTAAGAGATCACGCCAACTCACCAAAGTAACATATTGGAAGAGAACAGGTGTTTGGGGTGTGGAGTGGGAATGAAAGTAGAACCAGTTCCACCATTACTGGTCAGTGAACCATCAAAATGCTTATGAAGATTTTATTTTAAAAGGTAACATAGTTGAATAATATTGCTTTGAGATAATCAGCAGAGATAATCTACATACATAGTGTATTCAAAGAGCCATGTAAGAACAAACCATGGTTGTTCATATACATTTTTTCCACTTCATCAGCAGTTGATGAAAATTACAAATGATCTCATACTTCAGGTGGAATAACATGGTTTCTTCTCCCACCCTGGAGCTAATTCTTTTTCTGATGAATGCTTGAAACAAAGCTATTTTGACTTGGAGCATGGGGATAAGCACCTACTAATGTGGGAAGTTAACAAAAAGGTACATGGAGCAGTAGACCTTATCAAAAACTGTTTTAATGGTTCACCAAAAATACAGGAGGAAAACATTTGACCTGGACTGAAGAGGATTTGTTTCTCCTCTGTTTTCCACTCTTGCACTGGAGAACTAAATGAAAATGGCACAAGGACGAGACTGTGCACATCAAGTTTTGGGCAGATTAGCATTTTTGCACACGGTTTGAGTTAATAAAAATGTGTGTATCATTTTGTATTTTGAGCCATTGCCTGACTCTTGTGACAGTGGGTGGGAGCCAAGGTCTGGCTTCACTTCTTCATGTAGGATCTGGCTCTGTTTACCTAGTCCTGATGGAGTCCAGATGAGATCTCTATGACTTCTCTTCCTAACTGAGACTGGACCACCGAATCCAACAGCCGGACAGGGCTGAGTGGATCATCTCTGGGCAAGGAGGAGCAGATAGTTCTCAACTGAGAGGCAAGAGAGCTAACGCACCATCATGACAAACCTGGATATGAATTCAAATATGAAGTCCAGCTAGGAATGGAAAAGATGATGCTCAAAGAAAGTGACAGAAAGCACTGGACTTCAGTCCTCTGAAGGGTGAAGTTATCTTGACAGAGAAATGGCAGTCTATCTAAAATTCATGAATAATTCCGGAATAATAAATATAATGCTTGAAATAACACTATTGACAAACAAACTATTCACACTGTAAATTCTTGCAGACCAGGTTTCACACTTTTTATGGTTAAAACGAAACCAGGCCTTTCTCAGCTCCACTGAAAAGACAGGGGGCTTCAGACAAAAACAAGCTCTGGGGCATAAAGCATAGATGGTCTCCAGCCCCCTTTCTCCCTGTGGAAAAGCACTCCCAACCCTCAGGCTAATAGCTTCCATGTGCACAACCCAATTCTCTAAAAAGACCTGTAATAACAACATGGGAAAAGATCCATGTTATTGCATTGCATGTCATAATCTTCAAAGGCTGACACTTCAGCATGTCAAAGAGATGCACCTCTGATGACTGCTGGGGCCCCAATGTCAGGTCTGTTTAGATACGTCACTGAAGCTCACATCATCTCTCTGTCTCTCTTACTCACCCACATACAGTTAGGTACATAGCCAGTATATTTGGACAAAGACACACATTTTGTCATTTTGCCTCTGTACTCCTACACAATGAAATAAAAATGAAAAAAATCAAGATGTGATTAAAGTGTTGATTCTCAGCTTTAAATATGATGGACTGAACAAATGAATTGTATTTACTGTTGATGAATTTAAAGCATTTATATAAATTATTGTCCATTTTCAGGGGCTCCAAAATAATTGTACAATTGACTAAAAAGCAATTTCATGGCCAGGTTTGGCCTGTTACCTCACCATTCCTCCTCAGACCAAGCAGATAAAGGTCTGCAGCTGATCGCAAGTGTTTGCAATTTGCATTTGTTGGCTCAAAATAGTTGTCAGTACAAGTGAAGAAAGTCATCAACCTATCAACCTATCAGAGTGATAGCAAAAATATTATGAGGAGCCAAATTAACATTTTAATTTATTTTCTTAAAAGTAAGGAATCTACAGGGGAACTCAGAAACACAAAAAGGCCTGGAAGAGCACAGAAGACACATCAAGTGGATGATCGCAGAATCGCAGAAGAAAAAACCCATTGCTACATCCAGCCAAGTCAAGAACACACTTGAGGAGGTAGACGTGTCATTCTCAAAGTCTACTATCAAGAGACACCTTCATCAATGTAAATATAGAGGGTTTACAATAAAGGTGCAAACCACTGATAACATTTTAGAATAAGAAGGCTAGATTAGAATTGGCTAGAAAATATCTAAAAAAGCCTACAGAGCACTGGAAAAAGATTCTCTCGATAGATTAAACAAGGATTTACTTGTACCAGAATGATGGGAAGAGAAAAGTGTGGAGAAGGAAAGGAACAGCTCAAGATGCAAAGCATACCCCATCATCAGTCAAACATGGAGGAGGCACTGTTATGGCATGGGCATGTATGGCTGCCAGTGAACCAGGCTTACTTGTGTTTAATGATCATGTGACTGCTGATAGAAGTAGCAGGATGACTTCTGAACTGTACAGGATTATAATCCTCTGCTCACATTCAGCCACATGCTGCAAAACCTTTACATTACAGATGGATAGTGACCCAAAGGATACTGCAAAAGCAACACAAGTGCTTTTAAAGATAGTGAAATTGTTTTTCATTGACCAAGTCAATTGACCCCCTGATCTGGTACTTTTCAGTTACTAAAGACTACACTTAAGGCAGAAAGGCCTGCAAACAAGCAACAACTGATGATAGCTAGGAGTAAAGGCCTGGCAAAGCATATCCAGGGAGGAAACATATTGATCGCCATGGATTCTAGACTTCAGGGAGTCATTGACTGCAAATGATTTACTTCTTTTAAAAGTATTAAAAGAAGCCTTTTATTCATCATGATTTGAGATTTGAAAATGGACAATAAGGTATAAAAATACTTATAATTCCTCAATTCCAATCCATTAATGCGATTGTTTTGTTCAATCCATCAAATTAAAGCTGGGAGTCTACACTTTAATCACATCTTATTTGTTTTATTTTAAATTTGTTGTGGTGTTGTGCAGAATTTTAGACCAAATATATACCTAAGTGTATGTATAAACATGCGTGTATTGCACACACAAGCAGCTAAATCACATTCACAGCAGCCAAAAATCCATATTAAGTTACAGTTTTTATGACAACTATGTGCATAAATAGCAGAGCTATATAAGAAAACACACATTTTCCATGTTGGATTTGCCTTTACCTGTTCAGATAAAAAAAGAATAATAGCCATAGTCCAACAAAAAAATTGTTGTACATGCAGTGTCTTAGTAATTTACCCATCAATACACAAACCCTGTGTCAAAAACTACCTGCGAGAACAAGCTGAGAGTTGGAACAATTACAGCACTTCTGCAGAAGTGTTTCACTTGTGGCAGATGTGATGAGATTGAAAAACATCCAAATCAAATGAAAACAGATCCTGAATTTGACACTACAAGTTCTCATTTTCCACTGAACCCCAGTGTTTGCCACAGGCTGTTACTATAGCTGTCACCAAGTATTAATACCAACCATATAACACATACATGTATCCATGAACATATGCTTACATCACTTGTGAACACATAGCAGCAGCTGTGCAAGTACACTCACATCCAGAGATAACTTTACCAAGAACAGCCATTTAAAAAAAAAAAAAAAAAAAAAAAAAATCAAATCTCAGATCACTTTTAGTGTCCCATACATTGTCAAACCTGACACAGTGGAAAAGTAAACACAAACAAATACGCACATGCATTAAGTATCTGATTGCACTGCACTGTTTCATCAGTAAATGGGCCCTGAGGACACTCTGTGCTCAGTGACAGTTCAAGTGAAAAGTTGCTAAGGAGTGTGATTTCCACCAACCGCAACAACAAAAAGCATATCCAGATGACACCGGCCCAAGACTAGTCTGTGCATGGAAGTGCCTCCACACATGGTGAGACTTGTCAGTTTTGTCCTCCATTGCTGCACAATTAGGTTTCTTCCTCCAGTGTCACTTACAGTTGGAAAATTCATTTGTGAGCAAAAGCAAATCAAAATAGCACATTCCATACAAGTAATCTTAATGCAGTTTAGGCAAATTAAATAAATCAAAGTTAAACCTCTGGGATTAACTTGGGTCTGTTAACAATTCCAGCACAGAACTGTAAATGAATCGAGCCTCAGTTTGGATCTATATCACACAAAAGAACTGAAGGAAGATTAACGGTGTTTATTGCATTCATGGAGCGACAGACTGCTGTTATGTTTGTTGGATATGCACGTTTATGGTATATTCACTTGCCACAAAGCTGTTCCAAACTCATATTTAATGAGCATGTTTTTAATTTGGGACAAGTTGGGGTTCACATAAAATTTAAAAGGATGTTTTTCATGAGAGCCATGACTGTGCTTGACCTTTCAACCCCATCAGAGTCCTCGTCTGCTTACACAGATTTATGTCTGTCAAAAGTCCAATATCAAAAGGGCTGTCGACTCAAAGTGAGAAATGGCATGAGATGATAGGCTGTGGGCTTCATGGGGCAATACTACACATGGTTTATTAATCTGCAGGGTTCCATCATAACAAAACATACTTTGTTGTTGTCACACACTTTCCTGAACACATGATGTCAGACTGCAGTCTGGTGTTGGGCCAAACCAAAATCTGTGACAGAACATGGCAGCATAACTGGTTTTCCCTTATTACTCATCTCATCTGCTTCTCCTAAAACACCCTGCTTCTACCAGTCACTGAATTGACCTGTCATAAAGGCAAAGTACAGGACAGAACAAAACCACTAACTGAAACTGATACAACATTTCACAATTTAAATGCATACATGGATATTTATGTACATGAGCATTTATGCCAGCTGGAGCAAGGATGCAAGCACTGCTGGGTTAAATGGCATTTTCCATGACCCTCATTCATTACTTAACACCCACGAGACCTTACAAGACTGGACTTCACAATGAGACATGAGTGGCTGCCAGGGTCTTTAAATGAATGAAAAGTAAATGGATATCCACTAAGTTACACAAGGAAATTGAGTCATTCTGTCCACAGTAGTCCCTCTCATATAATGTCCTTGTTAATAATATATCTTCTGTATGTGTCTACTTTTTTTCCTCTTTTCTTTCCATTTCCATTGTGCTGCTCAATGTAAAAAAAACCATGTGGCATGAATCTGCTCTATAACTTTACTTCAACAATCATTATGCAAATATCAGACCGATGACATAAATAAAGCCTCCACCCTCTGCATTATGGAATGCATGATTTTTTTTTCCACCTGCAGATATAGATCCCTTGAGATGTCTTCTCCTGCTAGCTTAACTTTTTGTAATATCACTCCAGGAATATTTGTTAAAAGCAATATGAGTCATCAGACTACTGAAGCTCCTGACTCGTATCCAGGTGCACTCAGTCCCCCCATCTGTCCTTGAGGACAACTACATCATCATTCATCCAGATAACAATGGAATGATTGGATCTTCCTGAGCCACCAACACAACTCCAAATTCCATCTGTAGGAGAATAGAGAACATATTGTTCCTTTAACACACGAACAAACACAGTAGGTGATCCTTTCACTTCAGTCCACTCACAAATGTGTCTAATATTTTGTCCTTGGTCATACAAGGACAAAATATTGTTTGTATTTGTATGGACAAATATGTATCATCTATGTAAATATAAGATTAGACCTATTAGATATTAAGCTGTTGACTTCTGTTAACATTCTGCAGCTCTCCATCAAATCCCATCAAATCATCAAAGTCTCAACAAAAGAAATGCGGTGTGGTGCGGCTATCAATATTTGTGTTACATTTATTTTACATTGTACAATGGTTGGTAATCAGAAAAAGCTAGCACAGTTCATTAGTATATTCCCCTATAACAGTCCCCTAAGGATGACAAAGCTGCCAGCATCAGACAATTCAAAATTGATCTTGTATTGCATTGTTTACTCCAACCACCATGGCGGACAGGCTCTCGAAAATTTGGGCTCACTTCGCTAAATTTAGCGACCCTAGTTGCAAGTAGAAAGACAGTTGTGAATAAAACATTACAAAATTTTACATTTACACCACCCAGCTCAAATGCGAGGTAGTGCAGGCACCTTACTGTATATAGCATAGATCACACTGATGCTGGTGGATGGATGGAACTGCAGTGTCTTCCCAGTTCCAAAACAGCTCCAAAACAACATATGAAGGTAATGCTCTTTATGGTCATGTGTAGCTACTGACAAGGTACTTCTGACAGAACTGCTACTGAATGTTGTGATCACACAGGCAAGCAGCAGGCAAAGAAGTTAGTCCAAATGAGAGAACGTGACTCTGAGAAAAACTGCTCATATCACAGGACTATTGCCAAGAGCTGTGCATTATAGAGGAGTCCATTGGTTTAAATAGAAGATTCTGCCCTCTAGTGGCAAGATAACTTTGTGTTAAGCACTGAATGATAACGATGTATCAATAAAAGTAGCGTCAATATTCAACAGTACCAATAATGGTATGGGATAAAATCCTGAGAATACCCATTCGTAATGAACTCCCATAGGTTTTTTTCACAGCATGGTCAAGGTCAAGAAACAGCCAATGTCCACTTGTGAAATTCCCACAAGCTGGAAATGTGAGCAGTGAGGAGAACTATCAGGGTCAGAGATGTTCTGACTTTTGAAACCCGGCAATTAGGAAAGAGGACAATGTCTATATACTGTACATGCCCAGTCACCTGCTGCATGCTGGTTCAGTACTGACAGGGAAATAATACTGTCATGGACAGATGAGATGACAGACACACCCACACTGACAATAGCAAGTAGCCAATCAAAGCCTATATGTGCAAAAGGGTTGTTTTTGGACCTAACTTAGATCATTCAGTAAAAGCAGGTTAAAATGGGGACCACAGATGGAAAAGCTGAGAGAATTAGGAGTGGCACTTCTCCAAGCTTTCTGATGTGTGAATCAGTGGAGCTTGAATCTGAAAATGGAGTTCAGCAAGTTCAAACAAAAATGAAGACAAATTAGTCTTATTACAAACATGCCTCTATTTCTTCACAATGAAAATGCTATATAAACCGCTTCAGTGTGTACCTTTCCTCAGCTGTAATGGCATCTGCTTCATGGCTATGAAATCAGTAAATGCAGTAGCAGAAATTCCACAGTGTGTTTTTAAACTCAATTCATGCTGTGAGTGAATAATTAAAAGCTTGATGGAATTATGTCATAAGAGAAAGTTCACCTTTGAAGCAACCATCTACAATTTATGAGAAACACTGGAATATGAAATGAGAGCAGCAAAATCTGAACTTTTTCTATAAATCTAAATATCTATAAAAGATTTTACAAGATTAAACAGGCGACTTAACGCACCGCCTCGTCCCCAGTTTGAACTCATAGTTTAGTATACTGCCAGTGCAATGCAGCCAACACATGCTTGAATCTTGCCAATACAAGCCAAAATATTTCTCCTGAGAGTGAAAGTTGGAAAGTGTGACAATGGACTGACAGTAGAGGGACAATAGCATTACTGTGATTCCAGAAACAATAGGACAAAAAAAATGTTTTGGGACTATTCACAAGGCAGAGATGTGACTGCAGTAGTGTGGAGAGATCCATGGGAGGAAAATAGAGAGAAGCAGTGCAGTGCATCTGACTATTTTGGAGGACTGTCAGTACGGACATGAAGGGCCTCATATATCTGCAGACACATCCATAAATCAGTTATCCTTGCAATCATATGACACACACACACACACTCGATATGAAATGCAGCTGACCTGCACTCCCTTTGCAGTCAGGGGGTTTTAATTTGTTGTGTATTTTGTTTTGTGTAAAAAAAACATCTTACCTCAGTTCAACACATATCTAGGATCAAAATGTCAACAAACCACCACAAAAAGGGATTTTTTTGAGCATACAATCCCTCCTGAAGAGTTCCAGGGACTATCGTACGTTGTTGTCAGTTACTTATTATGCCACCTGTGTGTATTCAAACATAATGATGAGTCCAAAGAGCATATATAAAGTCCATCTAATCATTTTTATTGCATTTTGTGCATTCATACATGTGTTACCGTAGCTCCTGTTAATAAGTAACACACGCGGATTAAAAGCCCAATGTTGCCAGCGATAAATTAAAAACACCCATTCATCCATGAATCTACAATAGTGGCATAACAACAAATTTTTGTCCACCAGTCTATTGCTGATGAGGGTCATCATGATAACTAACAAGAGCTTTATGTTGGGGGGGGGGGGGGTAAATCAAGAGTTCATGAGTCCAATATGCTGATTGTCTCAAGATGTGTGACAATGTGAAATTCTAGCTTCCTGATATCCTGATTTCCCTGCCATGCAGCATTATGTGTACGTAGATGAGGGAAGCTGCACACTGTCACCTTTGGATCTTTGACATTTGTTGATGATCTTGATATATTTTTATAGATACTTGTTGATCATCTTTTTTATGAATGTGTAATCAGCCGCATGATTTGACTGTCTGTGTTACTCAAGGGTTTAAAGAGGGGCCTATTGTGGTAATGATGGACATAACTGGACTCTGATGGGGTAATAACCAGGTCCTTACAGAAAATAACTGGGTCCTCTTGTTTCATGTCCCCTGTTTTGATGTGTTGCATTTAAGTGCAGGCAATATTTGCATGCACTGTGCTGTATGAATTTGCATATTAAAAAATTTGAACACAACTCAATGTTTTAAGTAAACACAGCGTGAAGACACAGTCAGATAAAACAAAGTCAGATGGGATTCATAGTGTCCCTGTCACTTCCTTAGACTGATCCAAGTTTTTGACAGTGGGGAAAAAAAGGCCCTTATGTGTGCTGACTGTCTACCCCCTTGTGGACAAAATATATATTGCTGTCTTGTTCAGTAAAGATAGTGGGAGGGGTTTTTTTAATCTTAGACAGGTCATCTTCAAAAGAAGTGAAAAAAAGGAAAAAAGGATTTAAAACTAAACCTCACTTAGCCAAAGGAAGCCCCACATCTCTTTGTATAAGCACTGCTGAGAATATGTTCAAATATATAAATCATCCTATCCCTAATTCTGCCTTCACTGTTCTCGTGAATACAACTGTCAAGGTAATTTCCATTGACCTGAGACAATCCTGTGGCTTCTCTGTGTGTGCCAAGCGTCATTAAGAAGCTATAAAGGCTGCCAAGGCCGAGCCCTGCAGGCCCTGATGTAGACAGAGCAGTAATATACATGAACCTGCTAACCCTCAGCTAAGAAAAACTCGCACTAATCTCAGTATCAATACAATGTGCTAACTTAAGACCGTTTTTCAAATATAGCAGAGATGCACCCATTCACTTCCACGCACATAGTTTTTCCTCATTCACCTCTCATTTCCTCTTCCCATCAGTCTCGGCATTGGTGCACACATCTGAAACAAAGAATTCTCTGAAACTGATCTGAAACTCTGACATTTCTTTCCACACAGACTGGGAGGTATTTATTTACACAGAAACATGACTAGTGAAACAAAGGCAGGTTAGTGCATCTGAAATCTGTAATTGCAAAAGTTCTTTGGATGCTCTCAGCAATGTGGTTAAACTCAAGATAGTGATCTCAGAGCTATTGCTTACTCAGTGACTCACTATGGCACAGTCTTGGCCATTAACCAAGGCATTCTCCTGTCATGCTGTTCTGCTGCCAGATGTGTTTTTGTTTTGCTCATTATTCCTCAAAAACAGATGAGATTTTCACCCACTCCCATCGAAGCAAACAAATGTAGGGGTGGTGCACAGAGATGATACAAAAACTATTTCATTCTGACACCATATTGCAAAGAACTGTTTTGTGTTTCAGCATCTTGCTTCAATCAGTGACAGAAAAATTCCAGTTATCATCCATTAAAGCTCTCCCTCTCTTTTTCAAGTATGAGTGGTGACATTCATCATGCAGACAGGGCAACTCATACTGTAGTTCTTAGAAAGCTAGTGTGCAATATTTTGTCATACAAATTATTTTCCATTTTCTCTGTATGCACTAATATAAAGTCCACAACTTCCTGCTGTGGATAGATAATATCGTGCGTATTCAATTTTCTACATGTCTGTGTAATAATGACAATATTATTACCGTTTATCCCATGCGAAAGCTGGAAAGGGGTTTCCATGGCACCCCCGGAGAACTAGCCTCTGCCAGTGCTCACAGCAACTCCAAACGTGGAGCATATAAATAACAACAAAAATAATAACCATCACTATTCCCGCAACTTTATACAGCAGTGAGTGCAGTGAGGGAGAAATGGGATCAGGGGATCTTAGAGCAAATCAAAACCAACATTCTCTTTCCTGGGAAGGTCCCAGGGCCTTTGTTATCTTCCTTCAAAGCATGATTCATCAGCTGCATTATGGGTGTTGTTGTTGGCTGTGGGAAAGGGTCTTCTCATGACCTCAAAAATACAATAGAGATAAGTGCCTTTTTTATTACTGTATCCCTAGCCACCTGACATTTACGAGCGACATTTGTTTTGATAATTTTGTAAGTTCAAGTGACGGCGGAGCCCTTTCATTCACCTCACCGAAGGTGCTTTGCAACAAATATAAAGAGATGAAAACATTGCTCCATATTGGAGAGAATACCACTTGCTGTCAATCATGTTTACCGACCTGGCTTCTCATGTCCCACAAACCCAATCATTAGTGATCGTCAGTCGGGAGGTCTACAAAGTCTGGTGTTTACCCTGTCTAGACAAACTGGGGGGACTGGCAGCCATGGGTATCTGCATCGTATACTGCACCCAGTTTAACCACAAATGAGTGCTTCACTGTCATTTTACATCATAAATCAGCCCTTTGCACATAAACAGCCTATAAGATTGAGGGTGTTGAGAGTGTTTCAAAGCATATGCAGCTCCGCAATGGAATTTCCTTTGATCAAATGTATTAGTGCACTTGATTCCCAAGGCTAAACTGTGTTGTAATCCTACACTAGAGTCTCTCTGGTTTGAATACGATGTATGTTACACATCTGATACTTTTTCCAGCTTCATGAGAAAATCAGAGTTGCCTTGGTGCTAAAGGTGGTCTGAAACATTAGTTTTAAAAGGAATGCTGCTTCACACAGAGCAAACACTGCACAAAAGGTGAACAAAGCTACATTTCACCCACTTATCTAAGCAAATCATTTCTCACTGTGGGCAGTATACTCTTCTCTCTAAAAAACAAATGTTATTTCCACTCTTTAACTGGCCAAGCCCTGCAAGAGACATACTGTACTCGGCCTGCCTTCAGCATTTACCAGTTGAAACCGCAGTACATTGCCTGCAGTGATGCCTGGAAAAAATTATGCCACCGCATATTATCATATTAATTACCACAATGTATTTTTTTTTCTCACCAGGAGGAGGAAGAATCACCAAATCACAAAAATGAAAATATTGTCTAACCAGAGGAATTTGTTTACACAAGAGAGAGGGAAAAAAAGAAACAACTTTAAACAGGATTTTTTGTTTTCCAGCATACCACATTTTGCAAAAGAGGCTTTGGATTAACACCCTGAGCAATGCTAGTGCTTTTCATGAACATTGGTCTTCACACACTAAATATAGGACTGTGACAGTATATTTGTGACTCTTCAAATTTAGATTATGGCACTGGGGGGGAACAAGTTCATACACAGCTGTGACTACTCTAGAAAACAGAGAGGCTGCTGTTTCTGCGATGAGAGCCGATAGCATATATTCCATCTGCTGCCCCTCAATTGGAACCACTGCCCTATCACTGGGAGGAAGTGGACCTGTTATTATTATGACCTTAAAGTCTTTGGGTGGTCCAGATACACAAAGACACACACACAAAGCAGAGAGAGTAGAGACAGCAGGCCTACATAACTGTACAACTACGCAAAACACTTTGATACAAGTTCTCCAAACACCAAGCTGTCATTTCATCTCTTAAGAGAGCGCAGACTTTGCTGCAAAAGGGCATACAGTGTATTCACCTGAACTTTTATAAACAAAATTAATCTCTGGAAGGCATTTTTTCAATGAAAAATGCAAACTGTTTACATTAAAAGCATATGCACATACAAACCTATCCAGTAATGACTCATTGCCAAAAACCTTACATATACAGTATGTACAGTATATAGGAGTGTAAATCTATAAACATGTGCATATGCACATAGAGAGTAATATACATGAGTCACAAGCTAAGACCAGGACCAAACTGAATGTGTTTGTAATAGCTTTGTCTCACACAGCAGAGCTGCTGCTTTGTTTTTGTAAGTAAATATCTATATAATACAGATGCTGAAACTGCAGTGAAAGATCTTTGACTGTCTATTCTGCAGTGAAGCATGTGTGGTTTGTAGGAAAAAAATAGGTATATAGGTGCCTACTTGAAAAGTAAGACTTTTCTCACTGCAGATGCAATGCACACATAATGTACATATTATGGATGTACACATACATAATGTACATGCAACGTGGATTCAAGTATACAATAAATCCACTGTTGTTTATTAGTGGATTAGTTAAATTGATGCTTCCAGAAATTAAAAGTGACTGTCCATACAGTACAATCAACACAAACCTGAATGTACTAGGATGTCAAATTTGAGAAAAGGAGATAGGAGCCACAGGAGATACTTTAAATGTTGTTTAGGGCCGGACCAATGGGCTACATTAAATTCTGCTCAGTATTCATTTTATGTCTTTTTAAAGAGCAGTAAATTGTATCGTTTTGGTATGAATTGGGCAGCATACAAACACACAAACAAAATTAATGGCAAGGCAGACCTCATTCAATTATTACCAACTATTGAAAATAAGAAACTACTAGAAATAGTACAAAGGTAAGTGCTGAACTGTCAGAGGTTAATAAAAAGTATCATTACCCAAAACTGAAAAATAATTTCCTAATTTCACCTAATTTCAGAATAAAGGTGTCTGCGGGTACAGTTTCCTTCACCATCAAAAGAGACTGAGAAACTGGGGAAACTCTGACAGGAAGAGGTCTGGCAGACCCAAAACCACAACACAATCAGAAGACAAGTCTCTAAGTGTCAACAGCTTGTGTGACAGACAATTGGAAGAAGGTGTTATGGACTGATGAATCAAAATTAGAAATCTTCAGTTCATCATGCAGGATTTTTGTATGACATAGAGTAGGCACAAGTATGTTTCTTCAGTATGAGCCATCAACTGTCAAACATGGAGGAGGAAGCGCAATGGTCTGAGGTTGTTTTGCTGGATCAAGGGTCAATAAATTGTACAGAGTGAGAGGCACCCTGAACCAAAACAGCTACCACAGCCTTCTGCAGTGCTATACAGTACCATCAGGTACTGTATGTGCCTAGTTGGTCAAGGGTCCATCCTACAGCAAGATAATGACCCAAAACAAAACAAGCTTGAAAATATTAAGTGGCCAGCACAGTCTTGACAAAACCCATCGACCTGGTTTGGGATGAACTGGACACACAAGTGAAAGCAAAGCAAACTAAAAGTGTCACACATTGATGCCATACATTCACTTCTGCAAGAGACTTGGGAAGAATGACTGGCGACCTGTCCAGGGTGTACCCCTATGTCAGCTGGAATTAGACACCAGCGCCCCGCGATCCTCATGTGGAAAAAGCAGTAGAAGATAAGAAGAGGAGTTAGAAAGAATTGCCTGAGGAATATTTGATTTCCATTGTAGACAGTATGCAACAAGTATGTTCAGCTGTTTTATCTGCCAAAGGTGGCTACTTTGATGAGTCAAAAGTTTAGAATACATTTTAGTTTATAAATTGATTCCATGATTAATTTAACTTCAATTGTTTATTTATTCAGAGTACAATGAGACAATAAACTGCATCAATCTCAATAGAAACTAAAAAAATTGGGGTGATCTAAAACTTGTGAAAAGATACCATGGAATCATAGCTCCAAATCATTTCATAAAAGCTCAACACCAGTTCCAACCATGATTGCTACTGTTGTCTGTGAAATGACTAGTGATTTTTGCTCAAAACTTCAAGAATGAAATAAATCTGTGTTTGTAGATCAGTGTTCCAAGGAATTTGGAACAGGGGAAAAAATTGCACAATAAACATGACATATGATATAAATAACAAAATATTAAAAACTGTACCCTTAGGAATTGTCTTGATTCAAAACGTAATTTGATTGTTTTTTTTTTTCTTCCCCAATGAGGAAAAATCCCGGGGAAAAACACCATTCAGGTCTTCCTTTATTTCACTCTTAGTACCATTTCTGTAATAAATAACATATTTTGAGGAATTCCTTCATGCTCCAAAATTCACTTCAGGGAGAAAGTAATTCTAAGATAATTTCCTAAGGAAATGACTGTACAGCTCCTTTTACTAAGTAAATCTTGATAATAAGATTATTTTCTCAATATGTTTTCTATTAAGTCACATACTATTGCTCATATTGTGTTCTATAAACTATGCGAGTGAAACCTTGATGCCTAAAGGAATGGATCCTAAGATGTGTCTTTTATTTAGATTTCCTCCATATTAATGTGAGTTGTATTTACCTGCAGGTAAATATAAAATTGTGCTCATCTTATTACCTGGTAGCAATTTAGAGATGGGGAGTATTTTGCATGCCAACAGCTCTCTGATCCAAACTCATTCAATAACGGATCCATTACACATGAGAATTCATAAAAGATTGTTCTGAAAAACATCTTGCCAAACAGAGAATTATAGACCACCAATATGTTATTAATGTTTTAAAAGCATTTTACTCTGTTATCAAAATTAATCACAGACAGTCACCACTTCACTGCATTCTTGGTGGCTGGGGCTGATATAACAGTCAAGTGATTCCAAAAGTACAGCACATCAACTACGTCTTCCTGATTGCGTTAAATATACATATATATTTGTGGGTTATTTTCAGCCTGGCTCCTTGACAGGTTTCATTTATTTCTCAGTACTTACCTACTTACTTACCTGACCTATTATGACAGAAATGTGGGGAATCTAAAATCTCTGCATATAATACTTATTTTCTGGCCTTTTTGTTTAGGAATAATCACATTTCTTCTTTTCACTGGTGATGTACTCTATGAAGTATATAATGTATATACTGTATATGCACATAAATATAAATACAATACTAGAGGTCAACCCATATGCAGAGTACGTAGGCGGTGGATGCATCCACTCAAACACTTCTCATTCATTCTGAATGGGGCACTGTCAAGCACTGGTGAACTGCGTTGAGTTCATTGCTTTGCTTTGCTTGTGCTGCACGTGGCACAAGTTTGAGAAATGTTCAAACTTTTCAAGTGACAACATGGGTACCAGCCAAAGAAATGATGCTATGCAAATGTTCAAATAACATTTACTACATGTGTTAAAGCTACAAGTCTACACTACACTTCCCCAACAGAGTGCTCAACTCCTCTCCCTGTTAAAGAAAGAGGGTGTGAAAGTGAGGGCACCTAACAAGAGTCAACAATATTAGCAACTATTGCTACGATGTCAGCAATGACAGACTGTCTCCAGCACCATTTAGCATCAGGCCTGCCCAATATCAAACATTAAAGTAACATAAAGGTGTGAGTTGACTTAAGGCTAAATAGTTATGCATGCGAATTACAATGGAATACAATAATTGGTTATACATGCTTAATAACATTGCACTTACCATCTTACTTTCTGTAGAAGTGGCACCTCTGTCAGAACCACTGTCCTATCACAAACAAGAGCAGAGAAAAATGGTAATTTGTTAGACAAACCAGGAAAAGTGTTAGAGGTCAGTGGTTTGCCTGAAAACATCTGATGATTTTGATATGCCAAAATATACAGTGTTACTCCACATGCAAAGTGGAGTGGGAGTAAACGCATCTAGATAAAAGACAAATCAAAAGCAGCTCTCCTTATCTGCAAATTTCTTTCCCCTAACCATGAGACCGTAGGATCACTTTTGTATAAGTACTTCTCGGAAACATTTCAATAGTTGCATAAATCACTGAATATCTCTGGCAGGACAAACAAGAAAATAGTACAAAAAGAACTGTAATCAATCAGGAAAATGACAACAGAATGGCCTGGCCCATCAACTGCAGTGGTAAGAAACAGCATGCCAAACACTGGGGTCAATATCAAGTCACAACAAAGCCCAACACATAGTCTGAATGCTACTCTACACCAAATGACAGAAATGTGATTTCCATAATTCAACATTAATATAATAAGAAAGGACAAAATATGTGTGGAATGACAGAGTCATGTCGTGTCTATCATACCTGAGTGAGAGGGAGACAATGAAAACACAGCGGCTTTAAAAAATGCTTCATGCTCACTGTTTTCTCTAAACCTTTGCCCACATCATTAGTGGAAGGATGTGTTCTTTTCCAATCTTTGTGCCTTTATTCACTGATTAACTTTGTGATAACAAAAACATAGTACATCTATTAAAGCATCTCATTGATGCCACATTTAAAAGACACTTAAAATAAAACAGGCTTAAAAATATTTGGCAGAAGTGAAGACAGCAGGACATTTTAGAGAAAGTTTAGAGATAGTTGCTTGTAAGAGCATGAACAGTCTTTTGATTAAGGTTGAGAAACACAAAAAGTAAGTTCTTGTTCTAGCCTCCAGCATAGTTATATATTCATAGAAATGCTGACAATAAATCATTTAATTGAAACAGCTAGGCACCCGTCTTTATTCCAAAAGCACTCAGCCCAGCTGGAAAGTGACAATCTGATTTATTTCTGGTTGAATTCAACAAAAGGGCCTTAAACAAGGAGAGGGGGGGGGGGAAACAAAATATAAACATATGGACTTTCATTGTTGCATTTGAATCTCAGTCGCCTGACACAGCAATGTGGTGTGTTGAGCTGTAATTAGTGCACTATTTTTTTCATGATGGACTTCATTAAAATGGCTCAAAACCAACAGCGGTTTGTCAGCACTAAAGCTCAACATGCATCGTGAACACAAATAGAGTTTCTTTTGGTCAAAAAAGCATGACAATGTTTATTGCTGAAATGTCATGGACATCACTGGTGAGTCAAACAAACCACCAACTGAGAACTGTGAACAGTAGGGATGGGTATAAAGAACCAGTATTAAATTGATGTCTGTCCCTTGCTGATCAATACCAAAGTATCAGTAAGTGGCTGAACAAGCAATACCACTATTAATATTTATGCTGTATTAATTCCAACTTTGCTTCATAGGGAAAATAGGTAGCACAGTTCACCAACATTTGTCACTCTGCAGCATCATCTAATGATGACTAAGGCAATTCCCTGTTGTTGCAGTGTGTTTTTTGGGCTTGCTTAGCTTAATATAACAAAAACAAATTGACTTATAATGTTTGACTATGCATCTGAGAGTAAACGGGTAAAATCTGTAAACATTTAGCTAATGATTCTGCTGCTGCTAATGACAGCAGCATTTTCTGTGTAGCCTCCTGACTCTGACACTGATGGAAGGCTGAAGGAAGTTGGGTAGCTGCTTACTCCTGATGCTGTCCATATTACTTTTAAGTACTTAAAATGTACTGAATTTGATAAATAATAGTAATAGTAAAAGTCAGTCAAGCAGCTACATCAGTCAGTTTAAACAAGGAAACATGACTAAAAAAATCTGAACAAGACAAAACAAGGACTGTCACCAACTTTACTGTACGAGATTTACAGCCTCTCACCATAGCGGAGTCCTTTGGATAAAACAGAGAGTCTGCCCTCTGGTGGTGAGTTAAGAATTACACTCTTCCTCATAGGCATCCTCAGCATTACATTATAGATAAGTATCAAAGAGTACTTTTGAGTTTCGGTATCAATAAGCACTATTTCTGTCAGTATCAGTATCAAAATCCTACTGTTACCCATCCCCAGTAAACAGTAGTTCCGTCTTAAGAAGCTCATCTGGTCTTACTTTTCTGATGTGTGATAATTGGTCATCTAAGAGGGGTGATTTCCTCTGTGCACCAACCACTCATCAAATTTGTGCAAAGAAACAAGGTCACTTCCTTCCATCACCAAGTAGAAAGGTCAAAGCATTTTAATACAAGATTAATGATGACTTTTATATATAAACAAATGTGTGCAGTGGTTAAAGGGTGTCACAGGTAAATGGTTAATTTGAACTAAAGTGAAGTGTGTTTGGTGCACAGCCATGTATAATCTTACAACATATTTATGCAATGAAACAAACAGGCACTGTTTGCTTATAACCACCATGGCCTTGTCATCTAAATATTCATAGAAGCAAAATCGGTCCTTATCCACAAAATGAAAGCGTTTGAGCCAAACCCTCCAGTCACACTGACAACTGCCCATGCTACATTACAAACGCTGTTGTTCAGAGACTATTGTGAATACTCATTATTTTGTTTCATACACATGGTTTGAATTATGGAGAACTGGCTGTATTCAATGTGTAGAATCAGAAAGCTGTTATTTTCATGGGCCTCCTTTGTCAGGGTCCGTTTACTAGACGATGTAACTTGTGCTCAAACACAGGGATACATCCCTGGAGCAGACGGGAGTGATGAGTTCAGCAGTTGCGCTGAATGCACGTGAAGATTCTCTCCTCTCCTCTATGACCGTGCCAGCACAAATTAGTGACACCCGAGAACAACAGTCACTGCCAAAAGCCAGTGCAACACTTGTCCTTATCAAATCACTGTGAAAATCTCTCTCAGGTTACAATGAAGTGTGTAGAGCTGTGCATCTTCACTGGCCTCAAGATTTGATTATGATCATCAGCTCAGTGATTCAATTTGATATCACAATGCAACACAGATCCTGAAGTATCTATACACTTAAGCACATGACTTAAACTCAGTGAACTTTTGAGTGTTCCATTCACAAATATGAAAGTAATGCTTCTGCAGTCAAGCTCCAGCATCTATGCTCCTACGAGCTGCATGTCAGCACGTGTTTGAGATTCTGACACTATGTTATCCTTTAGCAAAAAGATTATGGTTTTATTGTATTATTATGGTGTTGTTACACTGCAGTGCCAAATACATAAAATCTGACAATTCATGTAAAATATTGTTTAAATATGAGTTATATCCAGTTGTACCACTAAGTAAAATATCAAATGTAGAAAACAAAAACAAAAGGAAACAAAGAGACAGCATCAACTATTTACACACTCACAAGGAGAGCGACAAGAGTGACTGGCCACTCATCTGTTCACTTGATAAAAGGTAGGCATGCGCACACACCCAAACGAAGAGACGGACACACAGAGAGAGACTGTGAGTGTATGGACTCCTGTGTTTACTTGAGAAACATACTGCTTCTCTTTGTGAACTCTGACACTAGTTGATGTTAGTCATGCTTCCTGCATCAGTGGCAAACCTACTGTATTTAACACAATAACTCCAATAGCTGGTTGCAAACATCTATTTCAAGACAGTGTTACTTAATAATGTGGGAAAGAGTGATGTGTTTGGATGTGACATCATCCTCTTGCAGCACAGCCACACTTCACACATCTGACTGACTGCTTGCATGGGGTCGCATGGATTATGTGTGGTCACTGCATCAGTGCAGATCCGTCTGGGTCTGCATCACAGTGCATGTTAAACACGATTATTTTCAAAAACCCCTAAAATTGTAGTAGTAGAAATAGCACACTACATACATTTGTTTTTGTTTTTCCTTGCATCCAAGAAAACCAGGTTGGATGGTGGTGTTTACTTGTGTTGGTTGGCTTGGTAATTGCAGAGCACTTTGAGTAGGACTGTTCAGGGAAAGCTCTGTGCAGTACTTTGGGGCTGCAATCAAAAAATACAGTACATGAGATAATCCAAGGGTTAACTGTGTGACCTCACAAAATAGTAATAAAACAAAAGTGTTACGCCAACAAATGTTCCTTATTATATGAGAGGAAAAAATATTAAAAAAAGAAAACACTGATTGTGGTTTATGGGTATTCAACACATTTTTGCATCTCTGACACATTTCAACCCATATAGAAGAATTGAGTGTGAATGACAAACAATCCAGAATGTCCAACTGGCTCTAGCAATATTTTTTGGAAAAAACAACAGTCCTCCAGTCCAAAAAAGATACCTCAAATCAAAATATGGGAATTTAAATTCATCCCTATTGTAGGCCAATTCATCTCTCCCCCCCTTAAATTTGGGGTCTCCTTGACCACTGATGCCTCTGGCTTCCCACCACTGCCAGAGCTAGCCAGAAAGATGAGCTGGAGTAATTGCCAAATTGTTTGTCTGTCACTTGATCTTTCTGCAAGTCATTTTCTGTGGAAAATAGTGGTGAGGCTTTTTTGTGTGTGTTCACATACACCCACAGCTGTTTTCCCCATTTCTCCTGTGTTTTTCCTGACACAGATCATTAGGGCAGATGTGCACTCCACCTGGAGTAGAACTGACAACCAAAGCTCCCCTGTGCTTATGGATATGGATTTGGATTAAGGATACATGAAACATAAGAGCTATCTTTAAGAGCTATCATCTGAAGGGCTTTGCTCAATCAATTCAAATATCATTAGCTCATCAAACAGACACAAATAGCTGGGTAATCCAGCCTTTTACAGATACTACTTAAATAAATATACTGTATGTATGCACAGAGTAAGTGAGTCTGTAGTAGATGTTTACATACAACTTACATCTTCATAACCCAAATTTCCTTCATAGCATCAAGCAAACCCAAGAATGTGTCTTCAAATCCCCTTCTTTACTCAATTGGCTCTGCATGACCCTTTATCCTCTCACTGCTCCCCTGACAGTCTTCACATTATCCCACCACCCACCCACCTCTTCTTCAGCATGCTTCCATATACCCTCTACTAATGCATTCAGGAGGACTATAGCCGTCTTAAGCCATTTCAGGGGCTCCAGAATCCCCACACATACGCAGACAGTATAGACCTGTTTGGGCCTGAGAGGCCTGGGGCCTGACATGTGGAAACAATCACACTAAAGAAAGATGAAATGGTATACAGAACCAACACAGAGATGGATCAGAAATGACTGAGATGTACTGTCTAATCAAAATACATTCACTCACCACCAGCTGTGACTTCATAGTTCTGGGTGTTAAAATGGGAAAGGCCCTGCTCACTAATGACTTAGATCACATGTCTTATCACAATAAACTGGAATGCTTCCATTATACATCTTTTGCCAAAACCCATCAAGTCAATGCTCTTTACGTATAGAGCAGGTCTTGACCGTTCTCTTCATCACAGTATTTACAGAGAGCAAAGATTTTTCAGCAAGTATGTGACATCTTGACCTCTTGACTTCAGTTATCATTGCCTAATAGCATGCATTTTCACACACAGATTGGCAGCATTGTCATTTACATAACAGATGTCTTAATATTAACATTTTCAAATCATCATTTTATATCTCAACACTCACTAAAAGCAATGGGACTGTCAGCTATCCGCTACTAATACTTATCTAGTGAAACTGTTCAAGGCTCCAACATCATCACATCTAGGAAAAGTATTTGTGACACATTTAATAAACATTTCATCAGGTTACATCACGTTAAAAATGCTGAACATCCTTCGTCATCATTGATAACAATGCACTACACTCAACAACAAGTCTATCCTGCAGGTCTTTTCTTTAAGGCCACTTACGTATTGAGAAGTACTTAAGACAGTTCTATTTAGGTCTATTTTGGTTCTGCTGGCTGGTTCACTTAAGTGCACCAAGGTTTTGAATGGAATTAGAGCCTAAATGGGAACTGCCAGTGGGTGAAAATAAAAGTAGGATGCAATATTTAACTGTATCAAAGGCATTGAATGCAGTTGGAAATGTTGATAAAGTCATTTAGGCTGTAATCAAGAGTGATTATTGGCACAATGGCGGAATATAATGGCATGGAGGTGGTCGTTGGAGTTGGACAGTCGTCAGGCTGACCATGGAGGGTGATACCCCCTTACCTGAGAAAGATTGCTAAGGTGATGGAAGAGAGGGCAGTTCTAACAATCAAGTACTGAATAAAATGATGTGAAGAGTCACCGTATAATTTCAGGTGAGAATCAGGTTAACTTTTTTTAACAGTGCTTGAGTTGCAGGCCTGCAAACCTATTTTTACTCAAATGAGTTTTCAGGACAGGATGTCTGCTGAGCTCAGATTATCTAATGGTGTCCGTGACACAAATGGTGGACAGATTGGTTTGGGAACAGTAGACAACGTCCAGTGGATGGCAAACGACAACCACAGAAACTTTAACCAAAGCAAATTATATAACAGTCTGGTGGTACACAAAAGAGGTATTTGTTTGGAGGCAAGGGCTGAGTGAATTTCCATTTGTTAGACATGGTGGACAGTCCAACCTCCTCGAGCACACCGACAGGAATTAAGAAAAAGGGCCTCATCCAAGTCTCAGTGAGCACCAGAGGATCAAGGGATAGCTAGTTAGCAAAGAGGGGAATGAATTCCATTTTGGAAAATGCAGATTGGCATATGCCAACAAAGACGGCACATGTGGGTAAACAATGTTACAATGACCAGTGATAGGTCGGATTTCTTTGCTTTCTTTATACTATTTGTTTTAACAAGGACAACGGGAGTGGAGTGAGTGCACACGTCTATAGATTTGATTGATCAGAGTAAGTTTGAATAGTACTTGTAAACAGTTCTGCAGTGATATTTTATATTTAATTATACAGTATACAAATTATTTGAGTGGGCCAGGACCACTGCACTGAATACACTTCAAAACAATAATCAAGCAATAAAAACTCAAATTGGAAATAATCTGGATTTTGCTTGATTATGAATCTATAAATCCTAAACATACTGTCAATGGTACAAATTATTGAACAAAAATACAGTAAGGTGAACATATTGCAAACTTTACCATGTACAGTGAATATTTCTCTCATTCAAAGTCTCGTTACTATTCCTGCCATGGGGATCGGCTGTAAGAATCTCAATGCTTCTCCAATGTTAAATATCAACGACAGGATGAAACATTTGATTTATTGTATATTGTGTTGTGAGATTATTTCTGTGCATTGCAAAGCACAAAGTTAAATCTTCCAACAAATAAATACAGAGGGGAATTTCGGAGAAATCATTTCTACTATAAAATAAGTTGGGTTTTCTCTCAAGCTTGGTTAGAAAATTTGACAAAAATGTTGATCTTAAACATGACAAGTTTCAGCTGTTACCATCAGCAAAATGCTTTAGACTGCCTGTATGTATAACAAAATGAAAATGGTTTGGGTTGATTCCAGAAGCCATCAGAAGGGTCAACAGCAACAGTTCAAGAAATGGTCACTTCAGTTGGTGAAGGCACTCACACTGATGCCTTTCCCATCCTTCAGTACACGTTTCACTGCAAAATCTGTTTTTACATTTTACTGTTTGTTTTTGCATTTCTGAAATGTAAGATTTGTTTGTTTATGAATGAGTTTGGTTGTCTGCTGTTTGTTTGTGGATGAGTTTGCATGTGTGTTTGTTTGCAGACCTGCTTGTCTATAAATTGCCCCTTGGGAGATGAATAAAGTATTTTTGAAGTGAATTAAACATTAACACTAACATATTACTACACGCACTGTATGTTTGACCAGACAGCTCTCTAAAGTCCACTGAAATGTCTCCTCTCTAATGATACTTGATACATAACACGATCTCAGTGATGCACTGCCTTTTGCTCCAACATCACACTGGGTGACTTTTACTCTGTGTTAGGTTGTTGAGTTCACTCAGTGCAGGCTCTGGAGTTTTCCTTATTCCTTCACATTTATCTCA
Source organism: Brachirus orientalis (assembly GCA_016785285.1). Taxonomy (NCBI): domain Eukaryota; kingdom Metazoa; phylum Chordata; class Actinopteri; order Pleuronectiformes; family Soleidae; genus Brachirus; species Brachirus orientalis. The sequence continues at coordinate 589,768 of JAFBJR010000253.1, forward strand.
GATTTCTCCGTGGACCTACTAAACAACCACTGACAGCAACACTCACTTCACCACGTGACACAGCAGCGTCAGCACTGTTCCTGATCTTGTCTCTCCCTTGTCTCTCTAATTGCACTAAGCTATCACTGAACCAAGACACAGCTGGGTACAGCCACATTCACCTAATTTTCCAGACCTACATTGAGTGAAGCCGGCAGCCCATATCCTCAAAATAAAAAGGTTCTTGTTCAGAAATGATTGCATGAATAATTGTAAAAGCTTGAAGGCAAGAGAGGCCCATGTCTATCCTTTTCCAAACCCTCTTCCACTGTCCTTTTGTCATTTGCATCATAACCTCAGCACAGTGTGTCCATCCTTAGTCTGATCTGGATGTTGATTGAACCTGAAAACCAAATGTTAAGCCAAAATACAGCTTGAGCTGGAGGTTTATAACATCCTCCTCCCTAGGTTTCCTGGGTTCTTTTGATTTTTTTTGTTGTTTTTTTTTAATCCAGCTAAAGCGGTGTTTGTGATTTATTTCACTCTAAGAGATTTAAGAGGTTCTGCTTCTAGTTTTCCTCTCACTCATGTTTACCACACATTTTCTGGAGGTCATTAAGAAAGAAATGAAGATAATGACATGGCATGAAAGGCAGCAGAAGAGGCATGAAGGCGCTGACACATCAGGCAAATGAACCCATTCTTGTGATTGACATGGATTAGAAATATGATCCCAAACAATGCAACAATTTACCACATTCTAATAACTATACTCTGTGTTACCTTTACTTAGCTCATGATAGCTATTAGATTTTATGAAAGTAAAAGAAAAAGTGCTAGATTGGTTCACAAATGGTCAGTTAAAATCTGGTGGTCCTCAAGGATAAAAGCAATATTCTATTTGTATTGGCTATTTGTCCAAAAAACTTAAACAAAACAAAATCAAATAACCATTCTGGCACCGTCTGGAAATAGGCTTTACGCAGGTCAAACAAACAATCAGGTCCATACCGAAAATGCGTTTGAGCAGATTTATTCACCTTTGGCAGCAAGTTACAGACAGAAAAGAAAGCCTGCACCCTCTCTGATCCCTGGTAAAAAACCATATGCCCACAGTGCCTTGCCTGACCCATCCCACTTGACCTATATATATAGCCTACGTAAAAACCCACACACCTGACGGCCCATTCACAAACGCGAACATAAGCTAAACTTTATAATGAAAACATTATACAAATAATACTAAATTAAACTAAACCCACAAATAGCTCCAACACTATTCATAATTCCCAGTAATCACTAGCCTTTACACTCCCTATACTGTGGCAGTCCATAATGAAGGCATCCAATCAATGTTGCCAATTAATTCATGGATATCGTTTAAATTAAAAACCAACCAACCCTTTATTGGGGCACACTTTGGACTGGGGCTCTAACCCTGTAAAATAACTGCTTAAGGACAAATGAGCAGAAGAAAAACAATGAAAAGCCTATTAGATACAAGTCACGGGAGATTTTTCAGCCTGTTTTCTTAAGATTTTCTCTTAAATAACGCATGCATAAAATGGAAGTTGTGATGAAGTAACTGATATATCTGTTCCATATAATATTAAGCATTGCAGAAATGGCAGTAGAAACAGAAACTTTTCTCTGTACAAATATGCTCTTATCACAATTTACGTTAAACATTTACATTAGCTTGCAAAATCTGTATTGGCAAATATGCCTGCATTTAATATGCAAACAGATTAAATAAATAGATTTAAAAAAAAAAGTGTCAAAAGAAAATAAAAAGTACCACACTGTTCCTGAGAATCATTGCAAGCAGTCATATACTGTAGTTGGTGGAGTGTGTGCACATAAACAAAAGGACAACCAGTAGTCTATATCATAAGCCATTGACTTTAACAGTGTTTAAGAGCCTGATGACCATGTGAACTCACATTACTTTTGTTTATACTTTATGGACTTTCTAAAGACTGAAAAGCTAGCAAATACTGTGAGTTTTTCATCCTATTCCTAAATCAAGCACTTTGCCAGGAAAAGTCACTTGGGTATGGACAGGGTTTTTTTTCAAAGACATACTGTACACGAAAAATATATTTAGTTTGAGCACTGACAGTCACTACAGCTGAGCCCATCAAGAATTTCTTCAACCACCAATCACAGGAAAAAAAACTGCTACTGAAGTTGTCTGATTATTCCTATTCCTATTACTCCTATTGAGGGGTTTTTGCACAACTGCAACAAGTGAAAAAGCCTGCCTATGCACAAAAAGTATTCTGTATTTAAACTATTGGCAAGGTGAGCATTAATATATAATAATAATAATAATATAGAAATTAACTTATATTAACATTTTGTTGCTCAAGGCAGCCTTTATGTTATGATGTTTGTTCACTACTGGTGAAGAGATGCATCATACAGTGAACTATATCCTGATTATCTCTGCTCCTGACAATGTAGGATCTGCGGTTGCTGTGCTCCCAGGGCAAACCAACTTTAAACTTTAACAACTGTCTACACAATTTCAGAGAACTGCCCAGAATATTAAAGGCTTTTCACAAACATTTTGGTATTTCACAGTAAGAAAAGCACAGATGTAATCCATGACATTAAGGAGAAATGTGTGGTTTTTTTTCTGTGATAAAGAGTCTCCTTTTTTATGCAATGTGTTCCTTCTGTTGTAGCAACACATGTCAGATATCATAATCCAGCAATTATTAATATTACTGATGAAGTGCAAAATTTAAACAAGATCACTCATAAACACAAGAGTGAGTGCTCATATCATCAAAAGCGAACATCTGCTAATGTGAAAAGTGAAAGTCTACAGTATGAATGTTTTGGAGCAAAATTAGTAGAATAAATAAATGAAATACAGAAACAGACTTCCTTCTTCCATCTTATCTAAAACTGTCACTCCTGTTCTCCCTTCAATCTCTCCACTTAGTTTCTGTAGCACAAGTATTCTCCTTTCACAGTCATTGACGTCATGCTATACATCCTCCATTTAGATGAAGTTGCAAACAAACACCTCATTTTGAGCATGCAAAGATGATAATGGAGTTGATATTCAACTCTTTTGGGCCACACGTCATCCTATCACATTCATGAGCTCCAGCCAAGTACTTCAACATGTTATAAACAAAAGAAGAAACTTGTATGTAGACTAAACAATGAAGCATTGTCCCTACAGATGAATTGTGATGTTTGGTTAAATAATTATCATTGGCCTGATGACTTCAAAACCATCTACATTTACATCAAACAAGTTGGGATTTGAAAGAAGAGCTTGTTTATTACATGATGAGCATCCAATTAAGTCAAATATACTTTATTGTCCCCACATGGAAATTTTTCTCATGCAAAAGTGCTGCAAGGTCATAAACAAAGCATTACACCAGAAGGATAACCAATCAATCATGCAATCGCAGCATAACCTTGAAGATATCAGACTTGTCACTTCCTCCTAAGGTGACATCATGTGATTTGCAAAAACAAATGAACACAATATCAAATGTTTATGATAAACAAAAGATAACTCCCCTAAAAAGATAAATAAGCCACTCTCATGTACTACAAATGAATACAGACCACATACATTAACTTGTCCAATTTGCTTTTAAATGTGCTGAACATTTATAAGAACACAGAAGACAGACAAACAAGGCAAGTAATTAAAAGATTATATAGTTGAAGTGAAATAACCCATAAAGCCCCAACGCATCATGGATTTTGATATAATATGTGGTATAACATACATTTCAAGCAAAATCCATCTTCAGTGATCCAATCACAGGCAGATTACATGAAGTAAAGATCTGAACACTGACTGCATCCTCACATCTGATCATAAACACCACATTCCTGATTTATTTGTAGACACCACATCAATAAACGCTGATTGCCAAATGAGTTTTTTGTAATTGTTAAAATTTTATTTCATTTTACAGAAGCTTGAGTAGAGCTTTGATTCACACGGTTATTTTTGACAGAGGCACACAAAACACATCAACACCAAACACATCTCTACAGTCAGATTCAATTAAAACATATTTTGTAAAGTGTGTATTTGAACATCCTCTTGTCTCAGGATATACATCCAGGATGCATTTCAATGCCAGGTGCAAACAGTTGTACTTAAATCTGTCCACGTGATTGGATCACTGAAGACAGACATTCATACCAGGTCTGAACCTTTTGATGACATCACCTGCTAAATGTTTGGATGTGAGAGGCTGCAAGGGCGCAAAATTATATAAACAGGAACACCTTACGCTCCATATTATGTTACCTTGATGATGCTAAATGTTTTTTTTTTAGCATTTTACTTACTCTTTTGGGCAAAAATGACATAAAGCAAAGAATAATGTACCATCTGAAATAAATGGTTAATTAACTTAATAAATTCCTCTGATTATCCTGATCACAAGAAAACTCTGGTCTTGTTATGTCACCCATCAGAGTCAGTTGCTCATTCTGTGGCGATATATATTTTTTGGTTCTTTTAGGTTATGATAGGTTTGTTTCCCAAAGAAAGACTACAGAAATGGCCCCTTATGTAAAGTGGCCATAAAGTGCTCAAAATGGCCGTAAGAGGGCCCTCATACACTTGAAGATTTCACAGTGGGACAGCCCTAAACCCTCACTGACCATGACGGCGCCTCAAAGTCTGTGAGTGTGTGAGGGTGGACATTGGGACTGGGCCATCAAGTCCAAACAGAGTACAAAAACTAATTTAATAAACCCAGATAAGAGAAATTGGGAATCATTTTCCTCTCATCATCTCTTTTTTATTATTATTTTTTCACATTGTCTTAGCAAAGCTGTCAGACAAATAAATGTTAAATAGCTCTATATTTTGACAAAAATTCCTAATCCAGTGTTTAGTCAATGACACTGGTTCTGTTTCAAAGCTCTGCAAGTAAATGTAGGACAAAGGCCAACTATACCCAAACACTTAATCCAATTAGAGGCACAACTCCATAAAGAGGCGTTCATAATGTTAGGCTGTTTGTCATCTCCTTCCCAACAAACACATTTATGAAGTGACGATGGACGGTGGAGGAGGATAAAGACAACAGACGGGAAATTTCCCAAAAGATGACATCGCCAGCAGCTGTTGTAATCTTAATCCATCCTTCTATCCAATGATCTTGTTCTTTCCACAACTTATTCCAGTATTTAAAAAAAGACAACATGGGTCATATGCACTAAATAAGGCCAGGCCTACTGATTCCTTTCTGTCAACATTCACAGTGAATGTAAAAACTAATTTTCAAAAGAGTGAATAAGACCTTACACTTGTCCCATAGGGCCTTTGGTGGCTCAGGCACACTGGTATTAGGCAGTGAATGGCTTAGCCTTAAGCTACATCAGACACCCCTTCATTTTGTTCTAAAAACACCTTTATTCTGCTCCAAATACACCTGCTGTCCAGAGTACCCCCTCATTTTCGAGCCCTGAACACCAAGAAACTTTGAAAATGAATTTCATTTGGATGCTGCATTTTAGTCTGGAGCGGCAGTCATGCAGACCACAGACTATCAAGCTGTGAACCAAATGCCCAATGAACACATACTTACAGTTTCACCTCCTTGTCCCTACTCTGACTTTTTACTATTGTTGTTTTTCCATTAGTGATGTTATCTGAAACTAAGCAAAAACAGCAGCACATGCTCAGTCTGAATGGCCACGTAATGTGTTCAGGTGAGCAAGTACGGACAGACAATTACTTAGCTGAAACACTGCAGCTAACTTACTTAGCTGCAAATTGTTTTTATCAGAAAACAGTTTTCAAATGACAGCATGGCAGTAGGACTAGATGATATTGCAGAAAAGGTTATAATGATAAATATTATCAAATTAATCAATATGGAGGTGACGTCAGATTTGATATATACAAAAGAATTGTATTATAGTAGTAGTATACTTTGTACTTGTAGTATAAAGTACAACCTCAAACCATATGCTCCAGGCTTATATACAAACAGGAGTCTCTCCTGTACACACAAACATTGTAAATTTCTGTGAGCTACAATTTTGATAGGTTAATGTGTTAACATAACCAGAACTGCTGGGATGCATCGTCAGACACTGGTGTTCAACAGTTCCTGTTTTCCTGGGCCAACCTCCTGGTACGGAGACAGCAGAAGAAAACATGCTTTGAGATATCAATCATTTATGGCTCCAGACAAAGCCTTGCACTGCATGCCACATTTTATATGATCATATTTATAACCATAACAAAGATAAGAGGAGGTAAATCAAACACAGCCCCCTCTCTCAGACTCACATGTCTGCTCACTGAAAAGTAAATTGGGGTTTCCTTTCATCACGCAAGAGATTTCTGGTGTTAACAAATAAGCAGCCGTTCTCCCATGGAATCAGAGTCGGCCTCTATCCAAAGTGGGTGACCTCTCTCAGTCCCTAATGTCTCTGAAAACAAAGAGCCATTCTGGCATGCAAGAACTTACAAACTGTGAACACAAACACACAGCAAGATGCAGTCATTTCCGTCTCTAACCTATACTGAAAGAAAAATACATGTCTCCCTAAGTGAAGTTATCTTAACCCTTATTTATATTTATACACATTCTATAGAGCAGCAGGACCACTACCAGGCCTTGGGCTGGGATGAACCAGGACACAAAAACCCTCAGCAACACCCTTTCTGCATTGTATTTTGTAATCATTTTAAAAGACATGCCACAAAGAAATGTATATAACTAGAAAAACATTGAACTGCATTTGTCATGGACAGATAACATGTTTCAAGTACACCATGTCAAACCTGATGTCAAACCTTACCTAAAATATGAGTTGAGGAATCAGTCAGTTTATAAACCGATCCATGCCTAGACTCCAGTACTTGGTTGGGTCACCTTTACCTTGATTACAGCATGCATTGGCCTTGACGCCTTGATTTTCAATGGGTTTAAACAATGTCACAGCAATTATTTCCTTCAAGGGTCCATTCATTTTTCACCAACATTTCAGAGTGCCAGAAACTGTGTGACTCAGTTTGTTTACACTGTCAAGATGGCAGAAAAAGTTTTTACAGAAATATATTGTGCCACTGCCAGGTTGAAGCCATCAGAGTTCACCAAGCACTTTAAATCCACAGTAACCAAACTTTTTCAACTCTCCTACTATGGGAAATATTTACACATCGCAATAAAAGCATGTTAAAAAACCATTAATAATGATGCACAGGTATTTTAAAGGAAGAAACATGGTGATTTAGTATCTTTAGGTAGACAGTTGACCACATTTGTGGTTATACAACATTGCATGATTTAAACCTGACAAACTGAAGCAACCCCAGATCACAACACTGGATCAGGTTTATACTGTATGTAATATTACTATTAGCTCTGTAGTATCCACTCTCCCACAACAGGTCTGTCAGAAATAAATATCTGAAATAATAAAACTTTGGGCTGATGTGTGTCCTCAAAAAGATTGGGAACCCATCATAAAGACTAAATAACAGAGCCAAAACATTAATTTCAAATAAAAAAGATTCCTTGACACAGATCATTTGCCTCGAATAATTTTACCAATCAAATTATTCCAGGAATCATTTCAGCCCTAATTGAGACTATTATTAAAGTTTGAGATTTCTGCCTTTAAAGGGTGACATATAATGGTCTTTTTGAACTAAAAATCGAGATTACTGATGTCTCCTTTGATAAATTAAATAATATTTGTGGTCAAAAACCTCATAGTCTCTTCAGATTAAGCCAGTTTATCTGCCAGCCTCTGAATAGGCACTGTTTCTGAGCTAATGCCCGCCCCCAGAACACTGAGTCTCTTATGATTGGCCAGCTACCAGCTGACTGACTGCTCCGCAGTGCTTCTTCTTCTTCAGGTTGAATATCCACGCCCATGACCGGGGTAGCTGTTGGGGGAGGTTTTGTTGCACTGCAAATTACTGCTAGTTACGGAACTAAACGTGACTTTTCAAAAGCGCTTGCTCGAGCTCAGGTAAACAGAGAAGCCCTTCTTTCTCAGAAGTGGCTGAAGTGTTTATTGTGACACTTAGTGATATTTAGATACAGGAAGGACACGGGGACACACCAAAAAACATCACTAATTTGATTTTCCACTGAATGCCCTCTTTAAATAACACCAATCACAGCTGCAACAGGCAGGATTGATATTGTTCATTTTCCATTCACAAATCGTTTAAATATTAAAATTTTGGGATTGAGGCTGTCCTGAGCTGTCTTTATCAGATGAATATTTAATAAATGATTTAAGGTAATCTCTCCATCACTGACTCTGCCTGCCAATATTTACATATTTGATTGCATTCACTGCTTGTCCAATTGTCTTTTAAAATCTTTCCATTTTAAAATGGTATGCAGCACAGAAAGTTGTTGCCAGTGCTGGAGTAGCAGTAACTGGTGCAATATGTAAAGTCTGGGTCACCACAGGAGAAAGATAAGAAGGTGTAACCTGATGATGTAGATACAGAGGCACCAGTAGCTGTTGATACATGGTTGCCCTTCATTAATCCTTCCCATCTATTACTGTATCAACACTTGGTTTTTGAGGTTGAGGAATGTTGTGGTTTCTTCGTCAGTCCACACATACCTTCTAATCCACCCATTCCACCATCTTTTTTCTATTGAAATATGGACATGGGAGTGGCATTTTATTTATTAACTAAATTGGTTTCTATTGCACTTATTCACATTTCCTTTTTTTAAAAAAAACAATGAATGAAGGAAACTCAGTTCAGATGCTACATCTAATCTAATTATCTAATCAGCCAATAAAATAACAACACCTATCATGCATTTAGGCACGTAGGCATGGTCAAGATGACCAGTGTAAGTACAAACCTGGGCATCAGAATGAGGAAAGAAGGTAACATGTTAGTTGGACATTATTTCAGATAATCTACTGGGTTTTTCATGCAAAAACATATCTAGGAGATAGAGAAAAAATTCCCATGAGCAGCATTTCTCTTTGTTGATTGCAGATAAGAACAACCAGACAGTTTCAAAATGACAGACAAGCAAAAGCAACTTAGGTACCAACACACAAGTCCTCGGATATCATGATTTGGCCAACACCATATTTAAGTTTTGCAACTTGAATTTCACAGATGTCACCTACAACCAGTTAGTAGCTGTCAACCACACTGTTGTCCACTCCTATGTGCCACGCTTTATTGTCCGTTTCCCTCTAAATAGGAAAAAATTATTTACTCAACTGGCATCATGTTTTATTAAAAATCTAAAAATAGTGATTGATACCATCTTCATGTTTACTCAAGTAAGATATTGGCTTATTTTCTCCCAGTTGTTTAATTAATATATTCTTTCTTCCTGAATAACTTTAACCTACAAATAAGAAAACGCTGCCTTTCCTTTTTTTTAAATTAGCAGTCTATGCACACGGCACATCAAATCAAGAGGCAGAAGACCACACCAGGTGCCACTTCATTGGCTGTTAAGATTATGCTTAAAAGGATATTAATATTAAATATTAATATTAATGCAAAAACTAAGAAAGAAAGAAAGAAAGAAAGAAAAATCCTGCACTGTGTACTTTAAATGTAATGTATTCACCTAAATCATTGTTTACATAAAGTTTTACTTAATTACTTCATTGTTATGATGTCAGCCGTGACACATGTTGAGCCTGTCACACAGTGTGACCGGGTCTGGTTCTTAATGTCGACATTCTAACAGTAAACAAGTAAACACCAAGACAGAAGCAGCGGCAGCGAGTGTCAAACAGACGTAGTCACGCCCTCACGTCATCACTTGTCACAGTTCTCCTCCACGACAGCGACGTGACGCACTTTATTAATGAACAAAAATGGCCACTAAATGTTCGACTTACCTTGAATGAAGAGCATTGAGTCAAGTGTCCGAGCTGACGACCGTCTGTTTTTAGGACACTCGTTGACCAGGAAGCATCTGAAGTTTGTCTGGAGGAGTGTGTCCCCCTCCTCTTCCTCAAACGCACACACACACAGCTGGCCCCTGTGTTAAAGAGAGAACCTCCCTCCATCCACGCACACTTCCACTAGGTTCCACGAGGATGGTTCTGGGTGAATTATCAGTCGCATCTCTGAAGCTCCATCTGTAGAGACTTCATATATCCCAGATTATCGTTTCCAGGTGGAATATCACCCATCATGCACAGCGTCTAAGCTCCTTTTTTTTAATGTTCCTTAGCTCAGCAGTGACAACAGGAACAGCAGGTGTATGTCATCAAATTAAGAATGGCTCTATTCAGGGCCGGCCCAAACCTTCATGGGGCCCCAAGCAGAATCTGATTAAGGCCCCCCCCCCCCCTTAATTGTTTTGCTTTACTTACAGTGGGGGGCTGTAAAAAAAAAAAAAAAAAAAATCACAAAAGTGACCTAGTAATAATTTGCACTTTCATATTCAAAGTGAGGTGTAAGTGGGGTGATACTGAACCTGAATTAAAAAATAACAAAATGCAACGTCAGCGTTTTTAAGTCTGAACAGATGGGAACATGTGCGCTAAATTTACAATTACACAATACACAATAATTATTTTTGAAAAAAATCACACACTACCGGGGTCCCCCTTGTGAAGAAGTAACAGGAAGAGTAAATCAGGGCAGATTTAGTTTTTGCCAGTGTTGGTTTGTCACTGTTTATCTGTCTGTTAGCAAAATAAGTTATGGATGATGGATTTTTGATGAAATTTACAGGAAATGTGTTTAATGGGAACAGATGATTAGATTTTGGTGGTGATTTGGATTGGCGTCTGGATCTAGGGATTTGGACTCTGTCATTGCTTGGCAGAGGTCTTTTTTCACTTGATATTAAGTGGTGGGCGGCATGAAACCAATTTCATGCAAATGTGAGATTGTGGCCCATGAGCCAAAAGTTTGAGACCTCAGCGTTAGAGTAAAGAATTAACTAACAATATATCATTTCTTTCTGGGTGGTAATGTTGATGTAGTAAACATTAAAAAAAAAAAAAAAACAAGAAATTACAGAAATAACAGTTCATAGGTTTTAAGCTTCCAAAAAGGCAGCCTCCAAAAAGCAACATCCTTGCATAAAGTACATACATTCAAGTCTTTGTTGGACAGAAATAACACATTTAGTTTATTTTCAGTGTTAGCACTGAATCCAGAGCAGAATACTGAAGTATTTGTTTATTTTAAAGTAAATCATATCATCACTGCAATACTCAACAACATATTATCATCATGTTTCCCTACTATCACAGAGCTCTATATTTAAGACCAGTGACTTTTGGATGAATTTTGTCTCGTTTCATATTTCACGTTCATATAAGAAAATAGGGTAGTTTCCTTTTTTTCGTTTATTTAGCGTATTTATAATGTACTTCTGCAGCTTTGTTTGAAATACGACACTTACAGTAGGTGTAGGAAGTAAAAGTCAAGCCTTTTCTTTTTAGTTTATGATCTTCATTACTGACCTCCAAATTCAGTGAATATGCTCTTTATTTCATTTTATTGTATATCTGATAAATTATTTTTTTCTGGCATCAGTCAAGGGTGTTTTGTGTTCTAGTAACTCTAATTAGGAGCCCTGATGATGACAATGATGGTGAATTCTGACAATTTGACTGACAAAAAAAAACAACTTTTTTTTTTTTTTTTTTTGAAAATGTAATTGATAGATGAAACCCCACATGTACAGCTCTATAAAAGCCTGGTTTCACCATACATATGGTTTATAAACTGCATTCCTTCTCCAACGTATATTTCCAAATAACTAATAAAAACAGTTGTAAGAGGAACATCATACAAATCACATCTCTGGCCTGACTACCTTTCGACATGAAGACAGTTCTTGGAACACTATAGTCGGCTTTATTTTGTTGTTTCAGAATGGAAATTTCCATCTTTATTGAAAAAAGGCTTGCGTTCTTTAGATAGATTTATAGTCTTCCTTCTTGAAACAAAGACACGGGTGATCTTTTGACACTGTCTACTAATAAATAGTATTAATGCATTGACACAAAGAACAGATTTTTCTAGTACCATGACAAACATATTAAGCTGCACCATATATCAAATTCTATACAAAACAAGGCAAGAATTTATAACTAAGCAACCGATGGAGGCTGAAATTGCCGACTACTGACTTGCCGTAGTCCAGGACTTTCTGTCTGTATATAATTCCCATAATTAGATGTGTACAAAACTGTAAATTGTGTTCAAATGCAGCAAAAAAAAAATATTCAGTGAGTGGGGAAGAGTAAGTGTATTTTAGGCTATAAAGTGCGATGTGTGGTGTTTGTGCTTTAATGTGCCCGCTGGCTGTGGTGAGTTTTGTTCTCCAATGATCAAAAAAAAATGCTGATTTATGATCATGGAGAAACAGAGTTTGGATGATTTAGCTTCAACAAACATGTATTAATTCATCTTGTAAACGTCCAAAGATAACTCCTTCAATATTGTGAAATGTTTTGAGCAGCGAGGGGGCCTGTGTCAAAGCCAGGTATGTAACAGATGTTGATGCTTGCATGCTTGCATGTCAAAGCAGATGCCAGTGGAGCTGAACGTCACTGTGAGAGAACACCGGGGCCGTTGAACGAAGGAGCCAAAGGAGTCAGAAGGAGCCTGGTCTCTGTCCATCACTCTACTCCCTCTGCTCAAACACGCAGTCTACTTCCAAACAATCTCAGTTCTCCATCTATCACTCATTTCTGTTTTCAGCAGGTTATCTATAGAGGCAGCCTGTCACTATGGTAACCAATCCAGCCCCTGGATGGAGCCCAGGGTTGTAAAAGTGAAGCACAAAAGACAGTTAAGAGCTGGGTCTGTTTCCTTCCAAGTCCAAGATTTAATAGAGCTGTCACTGGTTGGGGGGGGGAGAGTTGTCCAAGTCAACATTTGAACTACTTCAAGATTATTTCAAAGAGATGAACCCACTGGTCTATCCTATGAAATTGTAGCCTGGCTTAGCGTACAATTTTAAAGGGAAGTAAATGGACTTTAACACAGCTACCAGAGAGAGGAAAACACAAGCTGAGAGAGAGTGATGGAATAACGGAAGGGAGGCAGAGAGGGGGAACGGACAAGATGAAGAGGCAGTTTAAGTCGGGGTCACAGACAGCAACATCAGACTGAAAGGAAACAAGAAGAAGCAGCCAAGTCCATGGATGTTGTTTTATCAAGTTCATTGTGTTAGCTGGTTCTGTCCAGAACTCCAAAATACACTATTACATCACAGCGAGCATGGGAAACTTCCCCAAACCAACACTAAGCGTCTCACTTATCTCTTTCCACCATAACTGCAGAAATATTCATCATTAGACAAGCATCACTGGAGCAAAACAAAACTGAACTTTCTCTGTTTTTACTGACAGAAACATATAACCACAGTTGACACAATGAGGATTTTTGAAGAAGAGCTAATTACAGCTGAGAAACTGTTAAAATGCAGCCAATATATTAATTATAGTTTTATGACAACAAATCCCGGCGAGACCAGAGCTTATTTTTGTTGTCAAGATTGCCGACAGCACAGTAGCCTAATCCTATGGTTGCTGAATTTGACATGATACATATTTACTTCAGAAATAGTCAATTTGCTCAACATGAAACAAGACCTCAAAACCAAACAATTATTCCATGCTTTCCTCAACTGTCTATTTGTAGCAGATGAAAGGAAAATCATGTTTAAGAGATCTTTGAAGCCACTTTGACGAGCATGGCTGATGGACATAAAGAGAAATACAGAAAGAAAAACACACTTTTATGGCGACCACAGACATATTTTATTCACTCGAATATATCTTTCACAGGAACAAAATGGGGGGGGGGGAGATAAACAACTTCAAGGTTTTCTTGATATTCTACATGTGACTTCTACTGTCTACCACTGGCACTGGCATCTCTCTCTTCTGTGTCATGTTCTACCTCCGAAATGAAAGCTCCCCCAAAATTATAGCATATTACAATTAGGTAAATCGAACAAAGCTGTGTGGTTGAAGTAACATAAAAACAAGCTGAACAAAGTTAGAGGAGAGGCTCGCAACCAGGAGACAGAGTATGGGCTACTTCATGGAGAGTGGCAGGGAACCAGATTAATCAAAAACAATAGTTGCTGTCCTCAGTTTAATATTAGTTGCACTGCAGACACCTGCAACAACATAAATGATGAGAAAAGAAGCTCAGAGCTGGTTGTTTGACTTGAGATTCAGAGGTTTTAGAAAGTCTCACAGGGGGTTTTCAGTGTGAGCCAAGCAGATGAAGTCCAAATAACTCCACTCTTTTCTAAAGCTGACGTAAACAAATGTGTGCTGATTAAGTAACAGGGCTGATGGTCTCCTCCCTGGATAGGCAATAATCCCATGGTGTGTTCTGTTGCGTTCCAGGTCCATTCTGGTGATGAAAGCACCAAAAAGTACAAAGTGGATTTTGGAGTATTGTAGTTTTTTCAAATTCTTTGTGAATATCTCCATGTTGCAACATCTGGTTGTCAATGAGCTGAGATGAAGAACAAAAAACAAAACTGCTCCTCTCTTGAGGAAAATAAGAGTCTTCTCAGACTGTTGAAAGTTGCTGACTTCTGATGTTCGTGTTTAGCTTCATCAGACTGTGCTGGAGGGGAGGGGGAGTTCTGGGGTGAGGTGTGGCCTCTCAGGTGGCCACAGAGGTGACAATCTGGACCACCTCACCGTTCTCGCCCTGGATGGCACCCTGGATGGCCTCTTTCACCTCCATGTCCGCCTGCAGGGCTGGAGCCAGCTCAGCAGCCTGGGACACATAAAAAAGTAAAGTAAGGGAGGACAATGAGATCTTACACATGAAGACATGAAACAGGTGGGGTAGTGGTGGACCTCCTTGCATAACATCAAGCAAGTATCCATGGTTAATTTATAAACAAAAGAGGAGTGTGCCAGCTGACTGGACTGAAGTTTTGTGTGCTACAGGGAGCATGTGCAGTTAGTGTGTAAGATCGTGCTCATGTAAAGGGCCGACACTTGGACACGGTTGGATGACCATATTTATGTTTACTTTGCATTCCTCCGTCACATCACAGATGTTTTCTAGAAACCCGAACTATTAAAGCTACACTATTGAGTAGATATTTGATACATGATGTTAAAATTTAAATAGCAACTATTAAATCAAAATGTATTACAGTAGCTAACTAGTAACTAGTATGCTAAAAGTAAGATGTTAGTCTATCATGGTGCTAGTATGATGCCGTTTCTTCCTGCCGTTCCTGCTGGAGGGTTTACTTGCATGTCTGCTTATGACAAAGCAAAATGTTTATACTGTACTGTGTATGTGAAACAATTCCAAAAGAAGGTTCCTGAAAATTTTCTGTCCCTTTGCAATCTCAGCCTCATTCATTAATATGTTCGCAAAAATGTTCCCTCTCTCCACTCAAAATAACCTCATGTATGTTTGTGAAACATGGTGTTTCATGATACAGAGCAGTGTATTTAACAGAGAAACTAAAAAAAAAGCTGGTCCCAAAATGTAAAGAAATGTAAAAAAAAAATTAAGAGAAGAAAAGACGTGCTTTGGTATAGCATGTTCTCCAGAGAGGGGAAAAATGAAGCCTAAGCTGTGATAAAAACTGAGGCAGGGATTATTCTGTCACATGAGGTTAGAACGGAAAAAAAAATATTAAAAATATCTTTTGGGAACCCAGATTATGTATAGCTGAAGATTAAAATTTGCCATCATTTCATGGTCAGTGCATTAATAAACTACTAAATCTACTGTTGTCATTTAAAGAATTATTTCAAGGTGTATGTTCACACACCTTGAATATGTTCAAGGTGTGTGTGTTTACAATTTCTAGGACAGCTGGGTCTTTACAGGTGATAAAGTGATGAACATAAAATGACCAGGATGTGTCTTCAAAGATTAAGGAAACATGCTGAAATACCGGCTTCACTGATGTTGCAGCCACTACACTCACAAAATAGACTTTTATTTAGAGACCGCAAACTATGTTGATGTTGGGTTTGATATTTTGGTCTGTTGCATCACCTACTGCAACCCAGCCACTACCGCTGAGCACTTGCCAGCAGGAGGAAGCCGAGAGAGAACTAGCTGCTAAAGTTGTGGTTCTGCCGTGTTAGATGTTGTCATTTATTGTTGTCGCACAAGTATCTCATGCTACGCAGCCATCAGGCAGAGCCCACACCCTGCCTACCAAGTACTATTCTCAGTCCAAACACGAGCCTGATCCAGGGCTTTACCATTCTAAACAGTTTCGTACTATACCAAACCAAACCACACCACGAGGGAAACAGAGCATATGTAGAGATGGCTGAATGACAGCGGACCTAAAAAGGCCTCGGTCCCCCTCTAAAAAATAGAAAAATGTGGGTCTGCACTGAAGATAAAGTCTGTTAAAATATAGACAACTGAAAAAGAGAGGAAGTAAACGGTGGACGGCAACAGAAAATGGCAGCAAAACAAATGAGGGCAATCAGCCAAAGTCAGCTAATACACTCTCTCCCGCTTTTGGTCTTTCACTGGATGTGGATAATTAACATATGTAATTTATTTTTTCAGTTTGTTATTGTCACCTTTCTGTCTCATCTCACCATGTGATGATTCTCTGCTGCTACTCCAAACCAGTCTTTCACCTTCACCTTCAATGTGTATGTGCATGAACCCGGTGTAACACAGTGTCTTATTTTACATCATATGTCAAATCTGGCTACTTAACTAAACCACCCTCATGCAATGTTTTGAATTGGGATTGCAGTAATTGTTATAAAGGCTAAAGGTTGCCACTGTACATATTTTACATACATATATCATGTAAATATATACAGCATATATCACCTATGTCAACATTTGTGTGTTCACAGGGTTAAATTATGACCAAAATGAAGTAAGAATGTGTTAGGGCTGGGCAGTATGCCCAGTTCATAAATTATATTGATACATTTTCAAATGCAGCATAGGATAATGTGATACTGTTTATATAACACTATAAACTATGGTTGAGTTTGAAGAGTCGAGGAGAGTCTATTAGGGTGAGGGGAGAGTGAAGTGGGAGAAGCAGCGCTCTGACAGCTCCAAGTGGAGTCCTCAGGTCAAGAGTTATTCTTTACACCAGAAATGTTTTTACACATGTTACGGTTTGCTGCTGGTCCTGAAAGTCAAGCACCTGTTGACAGGTGTGTGCAAAAGCATCCGCACACCGTGGAAACTACTGATTTATTTTATTTCTTTATTTTTGAATTGAATGGAACAAGGGACAGCAATTAGCAGAGATGTCTGCAGTACCTGTAGGAGTGGGGCTGGGTATACACTGTTTAAGCATGGACTTTTGTTTGTGAATGAGACCCAATGAATGGACTGAAGACATGAGGATGAGAGGAATGACAAGAGAGATCAGAGCAGAGATACTTCAGAAGAATGAGGAAGGTGGTGAAAGGAATGAGATAAGCGGCAGAATGACAGTCAGATGACAAGAAGTGAGTTATTTGTATGTTAATGCTCTCTGACTATCTCTATAGCCGGTGTCAGACACAGTGAGGTATTGTGCAAATAAAAACCTCTTGAAACGATGAGAGGTTCATGACTCAGTCCTGGACGATGACCATAAAGAGTGACTCACCCCTTCCTCAATATGGACGCCAAAAGTTCCTTTAAACACACCTGCAGCATTTAATCCTCGCTGCAGTCCAACATGCTGTCACTTGACAACAGTCCAGCCAAGAGCAGAGCTGTATAACACACTATGGAACAACAGGCGAACACACTCACCGTCTTTTTCAATGAAAAACTGCACATGTTCAACTACTATAACATTCCGGCATTTTCAGAGAAGTCTGCTAAAACATGGCCATTGGCGACCTGCAGTCCACACATTAGCCTGGAGCCTTGTCAAAATTCAATCACATATTTTTACCAGCTTGTAAAAATATTGCAGTGCATTGCTCTCAACATCATCTCCTTGTGTAATGGAAACTTAAATGGGGGGGGGGGGAATGAACACATAAATAAACACAAAAGCTTTAAGTAATTTTTCAAGAACTTTAGTGAATGCTTCCATGTGTCTTGGAAACACAAGAGAGCAATTCTCTTGACTCAACACTTTTGAATCAGTGGGAGTGGGCGCAGTGGCGACAGCACTGACCTTACTCTGAACTTTGAACATACAGCAATATTTACAAACTGGAACATCAAAACTGTGAAAATATGCCAATGTGTACCAGGTCAGAAAAGACAAGTTTCTTCTAACAATGGTCAGTTGACTCAATGATGCAGTTTCAGTTTTCCATTATTATTGGTCAGTGCTATTTATTGTCTTAATTTCTTTCTGTACTTCATAAAGATTCAAGCAGACATGGACTATGTCTGTTAAAGTTACAGTTGGCAAGGTCATTAGAAATATTGATTGGTGAGTCTCATCTTAAGGTCATTACAAGTACAAGCATATGTTCACTGCTCTCTGACGCCAAAAAGGGCAAGGTCAAAACTATTAGACCCCCTATGAAAATTTCATTTGCACACAGAAATGAAATTATTCCTAAAAAAAAGAAAAAACTCCCAGGTCAAGTCTCTGACACATCTCCTGAGGAATCTCACACCATTCTTCTTTGGCAAATCTCTCACGTCTCTCCAGATTTGATGGCCTTCGGCATGGACCTTCGTTTACAGCTCACCTTAAAGATTTCCAATGGGATTTAAGTCAGGATTTGTGCAGGCCAGTCAATAACATTCACTTTGGTCTTCTGGAGGTAGTTCTTCACCAGGAGCAATGAATATTTTGGTTCGTTGTCATGTTGGAAGACAAAGCGACGACCCAGACCCAGTTTTGCTGCTGACTGCTTCAGGTTTTCTTTTAAAATCTTCACACATCCCTCTTTCTTCATGATTCCTTCCACCTTGACAAGATTCCCAGTTCCAGATGCACTGAAGCATGCCCACAGTATAATACTCACACCACCGGGTTTCACTGTGGGGACGGTGTTCTTTGGATTATAGGTTTCTCCCTTTTTTTCTCCTAACATAAACAATGTCTCCAAGCCAAAGAACTCTAGTTTTGTCTCATCTGATCAATGGACATGCTTCCAGTACGCATAATCTTTGTCCATTTCCTTAGAATACTTCAGTCTGGCTTGAAGGTGTCTCTTCTACAGGAGTTCTTCTTCTCTTCAACACCACAGTCCATTTCTGTGCAGAGCTCTACAGTAGTAATTGTCTTCTTTGAGACTACAATTCCTGACTTGGATAAGTCATTCACTAGTGTCTTGGCAGTTGTTCTGGAGTCTTTAGACACATCTTTGTCTTTGAAATCTTTCACTTCCTGCCTCTGCCAGGCTTGTTCTGTATTGTGTGGCTCTCTTTGAATTTGTTGATGATGCTTCACACTCCAGTTCTTGACACTGAAACGCTGTGATAACTTTGTATACCCTTCTCCTGCTTTGTGAGCATCAACAATCACTTTTTTCCAGTCTAAACTGATTTCCTTTGTTTTTGACATGATGCTTTCTCAAGTGACAGCTCAAACCCTTACTGACAATTTTATACTGTGTGTAAACTGTTAGACCTGAGAATCTGTTTTTGCTAGTTTAAGGAGATAAAATGGCTTACCTACTAATATGTACATGCCTATTGAATGTCTACAATATCTTCAAAATACTGTTTGCAGCTTTATCTCATAATTAAACAGCTTTTTCTGACTGAAAAAATAAGTTTGAACTGTTTAGTTTCCATGTCATACATAGAAGTCACAGGAAAACAGGTTTGAACTTACAGATATGCTGTAATGTAAAAATGGCTGATTTTCTCTATGGACTTTGGTGGAGAAAGAGAAAGTGGTTTACAAACTGGGTTCTAAAAGGCTGTTTAAAGGTGAAAAAAGAATTCAGTCAGATGAGCCTTTTGTTAAGTAGCTGAAATCTATTTCTCATTCAGTCCCTTCTGATAGTTATGTCATCACTGACAGTGAGTGTCCGGGTCCTAGGCTGCTTAATGGAAACAGTGGCTTGATCAGCGAAGCCTGTGTTCATAGGGTATCAGTACCTCATACAACCACACGTCAGAAAACCTGAACTATCTCTTTACATACTGTTGGAAGAGACAGTTTCATCTTATTCCAGACTTCATCCAAATACTGTGACTGAACCCAAACTCCATAAAGCAAAAAAAATAAAAGTTGTTGACTGATCTGACCTCTGTCAACTCTGTTGATTATTGTCAAGATCTGTGTGGAAAAGCAAGCTCATTTTATCCATGAAAATCAACTAAAATCAGTTGAGTAAACAAACAATTGGGTGCTCCAAGTAACATTGAGCAGAGACTGAATACAGTGCATGGGGTGGCAATAATTGTTCATGTACATGAATGCACAAATAAAAAAAGTTTCAGGGTTTATCAGTTTGTGTATGATCTACACCGAAAAGGCATAATTAAACTAGTTTGCTTAACAACCTCCATGCTTAGCAGGGAAAGGATCCAGTTACCTAGACAACTAAAGACAACAAATGGACAACAAGACATGGTCTTCCTGAGAAGACAAAGACTCAAGGAAATCCCAAAACCTTACATGTAGCTGGTCAGTGCAGTTGCACTCTGCATGTCTTACAGGGCAGCAGGTATAACCAATCACATGAACAAAGTCTGCAAGAAGATCATATCTCCAAAGGACTGGCATTTTACATACACCACTTGAAGTTGTCTCTGTTTACATCATAACAACACAACAAAAGTCTTCACATCAGGTCTAGTGGGTACCCATTTTTTAACATGGGATTTGAGGGAAAGAAGCCATAAAGAGAAAATGTTATTCAACATATTTGAGGAAAACAAAAGCAGGGAGACCAAAGAAAAAGTGCTGTTCTTTTATTTTCCTCGCAGAGTTAAAGTGACCACTTCAAAGGCTGTTGTGCCATATGCACCATCCTGTTTCCACATGTGGCTCGGGCTCAACATGCTCATTCATCAAGAGATTTTAGGCATATCTACTAATGACTACTCTTCTCCTTTTAACACTCTATCCACTCCACTCAACTAGGTTAAATTACTGTTTGTCCAAACACCTGTCATAATGACTGAAAGCTAAGTGCTTTTTATTCAAGAAACAATTATGCCAACAAGGGAAAAAGCAGGCTCATTGTTACCGTAAGTACTTTGCCTAAATTGCTGAAATTACATTGTTTCTACTTTAACATTATAATAATTATGAATTCAATATTTCAAGATTTATTCTGTCTCAAGTTAATCAAACTATTATAGTACAAAAGAAAGCAGGTGTCAACATCAACAACCAGACTCTCTGGCTCCTATTCTGTTTCCAAATTTTCCAAAGAAAAATGAAAAACAATGAATGCTTAAGAATGAAGTCACAGCAGAAAAAATAAATGTAAACATTTCAGTAGATGGAGCTGAATTGCCCAGTATACTGTAAATTGTTTGCCATTTCTTTAAAAGACAATGAATTTTTCAGAAAGAATGTGTTTATTACTTGCGTGGCATGTTTTAGATTTGAAGCCCTGTTTTTAACAGGGCTTCACACAAGCACAATGAACCACTGTTCTGAATGGATGGCTGTACAGTATTGAAAATAGTGCTGAAATATAGACTGCATTTAAAAGTCTTCAGACAATGAGGTGACTAGCTGTGGAAGCATTTCAGCACTTATATGAGGAATTTGACTTGTTGAGTCATGAGTCAAGTAGAAAATGTGTTAAAAAACATAAATCCAGTTCATTAAATAAATGTAAAAAGTACAAGGTTGTGTACTTCATTTTAGGTGATTAAAACAAGCTCCATGGGACAACAACAACAACAACAACAACAAGAAACCTTTCTCTGAGATTAGAAGCTACTGGCTAAGAGGCAGAGCCTTGTTGAATAGTTTTGCCAAGTTTAATAAAATCCATTTTGGATTGCCTGTCAGTTTGTTAATGACTTATAATTATGTGGTTGCTGGTTGTTTGTTTGAAGTGATGGTGTTTCAAACTAGCTGCAAAGGTAATGTTGTGGCTTTTGACTTGCATCTTCAGCAGAAACAGCAACTGAGGCTCATTCATGCTATACCTCATTTGACATACCAGATGAACAAAAGATGCAATTAGTCAGGAATCAACGCCAGAATATTCATAACAGATGTAAAATGAACGCATAGTAGCACAAAATTATCCAGAAGACTTCTGATGGACACGAGCCCTGACTTAGATTAGAGCACAAAGCAAAACACACAGAATCATGGAACTTGCATACCTTGGCTGAGCACTGAGTAAACTGCACAGATTGGCATTGTACATGGACTGAGAATGAACTAGTCAAAATCCATTAGACTAAAAAAGCAAAGAACACTGTTACATACTATATATACAGTATACTGTATATGGACTGGTTAAAAACATGAGAATGGAAGATGGATTGACTTGTATTAGTAATGGAGTCTGTTCCATGTCAAATATATTTATTTGTGCATGTGTATTTTACCTGTACTGCAGTTGTGTGATCTGTGACTGGGGCTAGTTGGACATACTGCACTTGGATGTCAGGGGGGAGAGTGGAGCCCTCTACTGCTGTGGCCCCTCCATCAGCTGATGCCACCGCTATGAGCTGAGCACCACGCAGCACCTAGGACACACAAGTCGCAAGATAATGGAAGAGAGTTAATCATCATCATTATTAACATATTCTGTCCAATTTCAGTGTTATCATAAGTAACTCAATCTTCTCACATTTTCAATAAAAAACAAAAGAGATCTGAAAGATCAGCCTTATCAGATACTGTACGTCCAGTTTAAAAAACAACCAGGTAGATTCTGTGATGATCTACAGCACACACCACTCAACAAGAACTCAATAAGAACCAAACAAAAACAAACAGCAAAGAGCCTCATTCATGTGCTCTCCAATGTTTTCATGTTCTTTTATAGATTACATTTATGGATTACAGCCATGGCATCCTAACCTCTGTTTATGCACTGAGCTGTGGAGAAACTTTATGGTCCATTCTGTTCAATTATCTTTTTACAAGAATATTTTCCCTGGATTTCATAACTTGATATGCTAGATAGCATGTGTTATTATTTGGTTTCACTTAACTTTGTAGGAAAAAAGAGAGGAGCTGGCAGAGGATGGTTAGTGAGACATTGCAGGGGTATTGTAATCTCCCACAGTGTTGAAAGTCAGCCAGGCAACATAAGAGCTTTGCGGATTCAATGCAGTAATTACAGAGCAGTGCAGCTGGAGTGTTGTTGGGTATTCCTTTAGTTTGTTAAGGCTATTCCTATATATAGACAGTAACCACTAAGTCAAAGAGGATTCCATGTACAGTATATGCACTTTGTAAGGTCACTCACGCACACGTGCACTCTGGGATTAGCAGAGCCCTGCTGTTAATTTGGACAGCATAACTCCCATGTGTCAATAGACGTACAAATTAGCATACAATCATTCTGTCAACAGAAACAGAGAAAGATGGATGAAGTGGAACATTCCTTTAGCTTTGTGCTTGTGAATATTCATTTTAATCAGACAAGGGTCAGAGACCACACACTACCCTCTAGTGTGGCCCAAAGCTTTTAAACATCAAGTTTTTCAGAGGGAGGGGGAACACTGGTTTGAAATAAAGGGCATTCCCACATAAGCCAACACCCTGGTCTCATTTATCATTTTTTCATGGCCTATAAATGAACACAGGCCTCTTCAGCGTTTTCTGGCTGGCACATTTCATTTGTATGTTGTCCCTGTGTAATTTATCCGCAATGTTATCCAAAGTCTCCAGCTCAGACTTCCTCCAGCTGCACTCGGTGCTGAGACTGGTGAACACACATTTAAAAATTTAAGGCAGAATGTGCAAGCCCACAGAAAAACCTAAACCTTGCAAACCTCAATTAAAGATGTTGTTTGTTGCCCCCTAACCCTTGCAATCCCAAAGTCCCAAAAGAGTCCATCAAATACCCTGAGTCCAACCTTTGCTTTGATGTTCAGAGTTAAGTGATGGGTCCAAAAGGTTCAGTTAACCCCCGTGGTATCCACTGGTTTGCTCGTCATCTACCAGACTTAATCATTTTAACCACAAAACCTGCCACTTCATCACCATAATGCACCAGGCCTGTCTGGCCCGATGGAAGCTATTAGCAACAAATTACAAGTCAGTCTGACTCACCCTATCAGACAACCGGGACACTTCAAAAGACATGGATCGAGGGTGAATGAGTTAGACTCTTAATAATCCAGAAGACTATAAAGCATGGGTCAAATGAATCAGTTTTGACAACCAATCAAACATTCCTCATCAATTAGAGGATTAGCCTGGAGGGTTTGTGAAAGCAGTAATCAGACAGTTACAAGAAACATTTTTAAATTGTCGGAAATATGTGTAATTGCCTTCTTACAGAGCATTAGAGCCAGAGATCAATGGCACACCGCTGCCTGTAAGCTGAAAATTAAGTTTGAAGGAGCAGCCAGTTAGTTTACTCAAGTGTAAAACCTGAAAGCAGGTGCAAAAACTAGCTTGTCTGGTAAAAAAAAGAACACTTAACATTTTTGAGCTGAAATTCCATTTCTTATTTTTAACCCTACCCCTTTCTCCATGGAAGTGACGTACATGTTTACACATGAAACTCTTTTGGAAGCGGCATCTTGTCAAAATAAAATCAAAACCTATATGGCTGAATGATGTACAGCTTTAATTTGAAAGGGCATAACCAGGAAGTGTGGTTACACTGTGTAGTTTTCAGAATCAGAACAAGTTACTTAATTGGTTTGTTGGCATTAACAAGCGGCAGGGTCCGCACCCGTACTACTGTAAAATTCCTGGTTAAGGACCAATTTATACTTAATAGTGGTGGTGTTACTGGTTGATTAATTACTGTGTTGAAAATCAACAAAATATTCAGTATATCTGACATTTGCTGCAGTGTACGTCATGGTGTGCGCTACTGGGCTTACTTGTAAAATTAAAAATTCAAAAGCTTAATATAAAACAGGGGTGTCAAACTCATTTTAGTTCAGGGGCAACATACAGGACAATTTGATCTAAAATAACAGCATACTGACCTATAAACAACAAGAACTCTTTCATATGTTTCACATATAATGAAGTATTTTTTTACAAACCTGAAATTGTGTGAAACCTGAAATTTCTTAAGAAAAATAAGTGTAATATACCCAAGTTTACCATTTACACATGTGCATTACCGATGTGTAACTTAAAGATCACAGTGCATCTTAAAAAGGAACTAAACAAGTTGTCACATGTATCTGGAACTGAAAAATATAGTAGAATCTAGTCAGTATGTGAAACTTTCACAGATTCATTCTGTGGGCTGGATTGGACCCTCTAGCAGGCCAGAACTGGCCCATGGGCTGCACGTTTGACACCCCTGATATAAACTGTGCTCTTGTTAAAAGTTAGTATGATGTTGCAATGTATTTAAATTCCCCAAAATGTTCACATTCTCTTTGCTGATGTTCCAATCCATCCACAGTCATTACTGCACTGCACAGATTGAACTACAACAGCTGTTATTGTACTACTATTCTATATAATACTGTTGGACCAGTTTATCGTATGTAAATTGTAAAAGACTATTAAGTTTTCTTGTGTTTGGTACAGCTACACAAAATGCTAACCAATGTTAGAAACATCCCATAACCCTTAGTTAGAGATGTAAAGCCTTTATATTTAACCCTGCCTCTCTACTTTAACAAAAATCAGGAGACCATATGCCTGAACACAAATGTACAATATGGATGGGTAAAGGTTAGTGGTGAGAGCAAGGGTTGAAATGGGATTACTCCACAGTACATAGTAGGTATTAGTAGACTCAATGCAATAAATCATAGCCAAAAGTACCAGGTCAGACATATTACACAGAAGAGTTAAAAACTGCAAAAAAATGTTTCCTTCATGGTAAGCATCCACAGATGCATTCATAGCTCCATCTTTCATCACAACATTTTCTGCCAAGTGCTCATCCCTCTGTGTGTGTGCGTGAACCTAAGCATGCTGATTAGTCTGTATTGTCCAAATAACATATCTAAATGTACAATTACCAGGGGTTGAAAGGATGCTGTGGTTCAGACTTAAGATTGTAAACACTTGTCTCACACAATTAGATTCTCAACCTCCATTTGAGAACACTTTGCATTCTCAGCTGCGAGCAGAAGCACACAGAGGCTCACAAAAGCATTTACAGAGTTGGACCAGTGTGTGAGATCTCTGCAGCGATTAGACAGGAACTTCTCGGGGCTCACATCCTGTCCCACGACTTGCTTTGTCAGAACAACTTGTCTCCACTATTTTGGCAGTATACTGTCATGCTTGGCTCTAAAGTTTGTGTCAGTTAAGAACAAATAAAAACTAAATCTGTGCTCAAGAAATGTCAGTCTATTTCACAGAGGCAGCCTGGTGTGTGAAATCTGTCTATAATTATCTCAAGGTTGGAAATCTGCATTAGACACTATATTGAACACTATTAAACTGAATCTTTGAGTAATGGCGATAATAACCCGTTCTGATGGTAGGATATCAACATTAGGTTGGAATAATAGAAAGACTAAATAACAGCTAAATCTTAAAAAGAAAAAAAATTATGTGGTGAATAATATATTTTATGCTCACTATAAGCATTATACAACAAGGTGACAAATATTTCAGGGAGCTGTCTTGGGCCAAGCAAGCCTCCTGACATTGGGAAAACATTGAAGTCTTGTCTTGATTGCATAACTGCATCAGTTTGCATCTATGATTTTGCCTGACTCATTTAAAATTCAGGCCAATACATTAAACTTGACTAAGTCTGTCAGAAACATGGAGATCAGCAGATCTTAAGTGCATTAGTTACTGCTGACCTCAAGGTTTTTAGGGAATGGGTACCTTAAATAATAGCACTGGTTGGCTGGCCACCCCCATGTTGGAAAGGTCAGGAGCAAAACAGACAAGTGTGATATGATACTGCAGCACGGTAATGGACAGAGAAGCACTGCACAATCAAGAACATCTTAAATTTTCTGCAGGCTTTGCAAGCTGCCATGGCCTTGTGAAAAAAGGAGAAAAGTAATAAATCTTTTGCTGATGCTGTAATGTTTTCAGTAATGGATCCAGGACACTAAAGAAATACAGTCATGGGAGAGGAAACACACACAAAAAACAGCAGCAGCTTGATGCAAAAAGCATTCATGATTTCAAGACTGAAAGACAATAACCAACTGAATAAACAAGAGTCAATATGTTCTAAACAAGCCACCATCTGTGCCTATCTGAAGACTTTAAAATGCAGTTTTCTCCTTTTACTTCCAACAAAACTAGTTCAATGTCAACAGTGAAAGCTTTGAGAAAATATGGGCTGTTCAGAAACACAACAATGCTTCTGAATTCCCATCTCTATTGTTTTTAGCCTTTCCAGACTAATGCATCAATCGAAAAAAAATCTTCAAATGTGCATATTTGGTTGAGGCTGGCATCAATTTCCAGGCTCTCTGGAGGTCTCACTTAGACTCAGCTGTGAATCGAACGATGCTATGAGTCACATAGTGTCCATATGTGTGCCTGTGTCTGGGTATGCTTCATCCTAAAATCAAAGTGAACTGGAATCTCCAAAAACACAAGACCATACCTCCTCCTTTTTTTCAAACCTGGACAAAAATGAACTAAAACAGGGAAATAGGAAAAAAGAAACATTTGGACTTTGGAGTGGCTGGAAGCTCCTCTCAGCTTTGCAGCCGTCAACAACATCTGCAGCTGCCAACCCCAGACAGATGTCCAAGCAGAAACACAAACTCCGGTTGAGGATGTGGGGGTGTGAGGAGAGAGGAGGAGGACGCAGTGGGGGCGGAGGGGTGGGGCAAAGGACTGGCTGTGACATTGCTGTAGAAGTGCCCAGCACAGCAGTGCACAGACTGCTTGTTTGGTGTGGACTAGGAAAGTGAAAACACTGGCCTAGAAAAGATGTCTCACTGCAGTCATTATCTGTGTTAGTTACATATGCCTTTTATTTTACCTCAGGGTCTGAGGAGTTTTATGATTTCAGCTGGGCCTCAGCTCGCAATGTGATTGAATAGACAACAGAGGAGTTGTGATATAAATCAAAATGTGTCAGCAGTTGAAATAGAAGCCAAAGAGTATCATTCTTTGTTCCTCTATGATTTGGGAATTCTCTTACGTATTTTCAGTTGGATGTTTAGACGTTTTACAGATGGTATTATCATACCATCTGTAAAACGTCTGCTGATATGTCTGTCGTCTGTCTAGACATTAGTCTTTTAAGGGTTAAGTGTGTTAGTGACAGTGACAGAATATTTCACTGACACCTCCTTTTCCCAGGAACTACAGTGCCCGTCGCATTCTAGAAAGGACACTCACTCAAAGTGAACCACTGGTCCACCACCTATTCCTATTCTCTCTGCCATTTCCTTCTTCCATTTCGTGAATTTATGTATTAACTTCAAGTGGGCAGAGCCATTCCTTTTCATTTGCACAGTAAAGAATTCCACTTCATACCATGAAGCACACAAGAAAGCAAAATGGTGGCCTCTGTATAGCAAGGCCCTTGTGGAAAGGACATGTAAAATGATGATTCTAAGGCTTTTAAGTACTTTTATATTTAAACTTATTTATGTAAGTATATTTCATTTCTTCTAATAAACATTCCTAAATGTTACACACAGGACCTTTAAGTACATACACAGTGTCACCTTGACACTGGTAGATTCACTCATAGAAGCTTGGCACCTGCATTGAATCAATAAGAACAAAGGATAGGGGCCCTTTGTTCTTATTGTTTTATGAAAACTTCAAGCTGAATTTGAATTCTGATTCGATCCAGAACCTACAAATCAGTAAGAAGCTGTTGACAAAAGTGTAATTAAAAGTCAGACCCTTAAAAAAAATCAAAAGGAAGACAGTTATACCAAGGGTTTTTCCTCAGTTTCTTCTCTGTTCTATAATCCAAGTAAAAAATTGACATGCCTAATTGATGAAGGCATTTTTGAAATGTCTGCGAATTTAGGATGATGACTTAATCATGTTTATAATTATCCTGTTTAATTCAGTGGAAACCAGATATGATATACACAGGCTGTAAAACTCAACCAAGAACACATCACGCTGCATAAAAATACCCAAAATCTCTTAACAAGTCATGCAATCTAGAACCAAGTCAGAATCTTAAATAGCATATTAAATCAAATGATAATGTGTCATATTCCTGACACATTCTGTTTTCTGTTACAGTGGCTTGTCTTTAAATACCAAAAACAAATAAAAATGCCCTGGAAACTGCACATTGATAATAAATTTAAAAAAAAATATCTGTGTCATGGTGTAGGCCACCATGTGCTGCCAGAAAATCTTCATGTGCATTGGCATCTTTTCTGCAGGGCTCTGTATCTGTGCCGGAGTGACAGAACACCATTCTTCCAAAAACACATTCTGTCATTTGGTGTTTTAACGATGGTGGTGAAGCGCACGCTATAACACATCACTCCAAAATATCCCATCAGTGTTCAGTTGGAGTGAGATCAGGTAACTCTGAAGGTCATTGCATAATGACACATAATTTTGAGACCATCAAACCATTAAAGCTGTGTTTCCGAGTGGAAAACTTCGGTTTGGTACAGTACGGTACAGTATGTTTTGTTTTTGGTTTTTTTTGCATTTTCATTAGGAAGAGTACCAAAACCAGCCCCTACTGTTCAACTTCTTGGTACCCTTTACTTCGAGTACCAGAGTAAAATGGTATGTTAAGGTCAGGGTTGGGCTGGACTGGCTTCACCCAGTCAGCTGATTGGTTAACAAAAAAAGTCACTCCCTTCCCTGTTTCCTGCAGTCTATTATAATACAAAGCTTGGGCACAACCCATAGCCTGCCTACCAAGTAAACGTACTGTTTTCAGTTGAAACGTAAGCCTGACCCAGGGTTTGTGACCAACTGATGGTGACACTCCATACCAATCCAGCTACAGCTTTAGCTGGAACACACCATTTAATTAGACCACTGTCCTTGCCCCAATATACAAGAAAAAGCAGGGAAACGACTGTATTTACTGAATCTTTACTGTGTCTGCCTCAACTGTGCTAGATGGTGATATGCTCCCTTGTTAATAATAGGCGTTTCCCATTTGACCTATTAGCTAACAGAGCATAAACTCAGTCTTGTCATTAGAAAATTGCAGCAGTCTGATTTTGCCATGTTTTGTTGCTGTTGTCTTAGCTTCTTCTATTATTCATGGGTCAATTATTTTTGGATGTCTATTATTTATTGGTCAAAGCCCTTGAGCAGTGACTGTGGAACACACGCAGAGGGTCTAAATCAGTTTAGGCCCAGTTGAACGTGTACACATATTAGTAAATCTCATTTATTGCATTGTCTGGGTGTGTTCGATTAAGTACAATTTTAGCTGCACTAGCATGTACAGTATGCATGTATGTTAAAAGTCTGGTTTTAGTCAGACTAACATATGAATTAGATTTTTTCTGATGCTATGTCATTGACACGATTTTCAGGTATCAAATCTGTCAAATGCAATCTTTTCCTCCGGGCCTGTACCTTTGATACTGTTAATAACTCACACAACATCCACCTGAAGCATCTGACACGTCCTCTTTCTGTCATTACTATTTGAGCAATGGTCAGGCTGAGGTCAAGCAGAATGGGTGGTCTGAAAAATATCATAGTAAATCGGCATTTTACATTTTGTAGAGTGGTAAATTTCACTCAACATCTTTTAGTTGCAGTGTAAGTCATGGAAGCTGTTTGCCAACATTTCCATGAAAAACAAGTTTAATTGTTCCCCCACTGCAAAGTTATGCTGCTTCTTCCCCAAACACACTACTTTGCATCCACTTCACTTCATGTTTGTGGTGTGCGGAGACAGAAATCAGACTATGCTATGCAAGCCAAGAGTCATTCGAAAGATGATGAGTAATCCAGATCTGTTTATCAACTTACTCTATGCTCTCTATGATTATGACTTTCATGTGTCTTAATTACCTTGACTAAGATGCTCTTGTACAAGAGTACTGCCTTGGCTTGTTTATAATCCACCCAGAGTCCATGTCAGCTGAGTCATTATTGCTGTATTGTCCCTATTAGAATTTGCTGGAGTTGAATCTGATGGATAATGGAGAGTTTCAGGCCTGGGACTGATGAGGCAAAGCTGCATCAGACCTGTGTTGATGGTGAGTCATGCCGAAGTGCATCTATGCAACATCTGGTTCCTTTTACTCACACAGACAACACTGACCCTAGGTTTTGCCCATGACAACAAAAGAGTAAGGCCACTATGTGCACTGTTTCAAAATGCTGAGTAAGAAACACTCATACCTACATTCAAAAGGAAGGATTTCCCCAATCTGTGGCCATTTTTTCTCCTGTCATGTGGTCATGATGCCACAGGGACACAAAACAGACCACTGCTCCTTTGAAACAGGATCCAGCACTAGGCCTCAAAATCCTTGACTGCTTATACACATTCCACTTATTCTAAACATTGGTCAAAAAACATTGCATTTACATATTTTCATCTCATCTCCCTCATTTCTGTGTGTTGTGAATCAGAGGAACCTGAACAACCAACAACCAACCTCAACACTCTAGAAACAACATTCTTGAGCAGAGGAGAAGAGGACAACTGAATAACTCCAGCCACAGGCCAGCAGATTGATTCCATTGCATATCATGCCCTGATTCTGTGAGTTTAACAATACACATCCTTCACACATCTGCTTTGTGTGTAACAAATGCCTGACAGCAGACATCAAAGGCGGTGATATCTCAGGCAACAAACACACTCACAACTGTAATAATGTCAACACTTACAGCATAACACAAGTTTAGAGGTCAAACTCTCATTCAACCATTTCCTGTTCATGTCTTATGTATTAGGTTACTTTTCACCTGTTTGGCCTTCTTTTCCCTCAACCCGCCCTTCATCATTTAATCTGTACATCCCCTCTCCCCCTCTTCTCCATGACATCACACAATATGAACATGCATTTCTTCCAGTTCTGGACTGGTTCTATACTTACAGATCCTGGCAGTGAGGCCAAAAGGACCAGTGTGTCGGGCTGGACTCTGTTCTGTGACCCATTTCCCACACTGAACATTAACAGTGACGCTTGGGAGGATCCACCAGATGCACATTAACATGTGTTGAGAGGAAGGGATGACAAAGGCACCATTAGTGAATGACAGTATTAGTAAATTTGCTGAGGCTCTAAAGACATGAGCAGAAAAAAACAGTGGATTTGCTCTAGAATTTAAATAGTCTGACTATATTTTTAACTTTCTCACAATAATAAACCCCTCACATGATTTTATGTGGCATCTGGTAACATGCATTTGTTCAACGGTGTGTATTTTTCACAGCTCAGCTTGTGTCAGTTTCCAATCATGAATGTTGCAAAACATCTCTTCCAGACGGTCTCGCTTTTGGCATGTTTTTTACTTTCTCCCCTCCTTCTCACCAGTCACTCATTTCTTCTTCCAATACTCCATTTGGTCTCCATCAGTGCATGGTAAGATCACAGTCCAGAGACAAGGCCACTTGATAAGAGGCTATGATGGACAGGGGGGCAATAAAAAGTGTGCTGGGTTCTTTCCCAATCGTTTCATGGGTTTTCCCTCGCTTCTGTCTGCATTACAGGGTTTTTATAGGCAGTCAGAGAAATTAGTTTGGACTCTCAGTTGGCACTGCTGCATCAAATTCAGGGCACAGTTGGCATCAGTCAGCATGAGTGTGGATAAAGCCAAAAGCTACACAATTTCAACGTGTACATGAACTAGACAAACAAATAAATTCGATTTGCGCAGCACACTGTTTAAACACTGTGGCAACTTGCAATTTTTTATTAATGACTGTATAAAATGTTTTCCCCAATTTAGTTAATAGTCTATGGAACTTCTTCACAAAATAAAATCAGTGACATATTTTAACATGAACGATGAAATCGTGTGTGTGTGTTTTTATCCATGTGTAATCATTTGAAACTAATACTTATTCTGTTTTTTTCCAATTAGAATGAGCCCCCTGAACATCAGGAGTAGGTCTTGTCCTTCCTAGATCTGCCATGTTTCCACATTAGCCCAGCATGACAAACCAAACACTGAGTCGACCTTTAAAATGTTTCACTACCAAAAGGTAAACATATGCTCTCCTACAGCCTTGGGATGGCAGAGTGGGGTGAATTCACTCTCACTCATTTTCTACCGCTTTATCCTCCACTGAGGATCATGGGTCCACCCTGGTGAGAGGCAGGGTACAACCTTGACAGGTTGCCAGTCCATCCCTAACCCTAACCCATCACAGGGCCACATAGAGACAGACTATCTTTCACTCTCATTCACACCTACAGGCAATTTAGAGTATCCAATTGGCCTAATCCCCAAATCTGCATGTTTTTGGACTGTGGGAGGAACCCGGTGAAAACCCACACATACACGGGGAGAACATGCAGACTTGCAAACTTCAAGCAGAAGGGCCCTTGTTTTGACTGGGTTGTGAACCTGGGACCTCTTGCTGCAAGAGTGCTAACCACTACACCAACTGTGTAACTGTGTGAATTCAGACTCGTGCCTTATGCAACGTCACAAGAAACTACTGAATTCTAAAAAGGGAGCCATGTTTCTATAGTTTAATGTGTATAGAACCAACACACAATTTGGTTGTTGTGTGTTGGTTACCCTGCTAATACTGAACCTGAGCAGAGGAGATCATAAGCAGAGAGACAGACAGAACAAATCAGTTTGATAGTCTGCTTGCTTTGCAGTTTTCATTTCAAACCAAATGGACAGTCAGTGGCACAGAGTGAGAAAGAGTGAGTGCAGTGCAGAAAACCATTTTATTAGGTCTCTAAAAAAATCCACAATTGGCCTGGGGATTGTAAAAGATATTTTGAGACAGCCTGGGAGTGGGAGTGGAGGACAAATGTTAACAAAGTGATAAATTACTGCAATCCAACTCACTGTATTTACATAATCAATACCTGTAATCAGTATTATTCTAGTACCAATCTGCTCACTGCAAACACTATATTCTAACTACAGATGGGAGGTATTCTCATTTTTCCTCATTTTATTATCTCTGTAATGCTTAACCTGGGGTTTGACCCCTAATCCATAATATTTTTTTTTTATACAAATCTTTTTACAACATAGGCCTCATCATTCTGAAAACCCACCACAACGCAAATCAACACCAAAAGTGCTTTTTCCATCATAATACAGCCAAAATACATTAAGAACTTTATTCCCAAGTCAGAAATGTGATTCATGAAAAACTTCTGACAACAAAGCCGGTGGAGAACATTATGTGCCATGAGTAGCAGCCCCATAAACAGAAAGAAGAGTAAAACAACTAGCCAAAGTGGAATGGTGTACCATTTTTTATTTTTCATGTTAAAATGTGTTTTTTGGAAGAAAACTGGAATGCCCATTACTTCTAAAGACAGTCAGCGAGGCCTGCTGACAATAAAAGGACTGTTTGGAGGGATATGTGTTACTTATTAAAAGCAAACAAACAAAAAGATTGATTAGGCATGCACACAAGTAATAAGTTAGCAGAATGAGTCAAAGATTACCCATGTCAGTGCCAAGTGAAGAAAGAAAAATCAGCAGAGGGAGTTACTAAACTACTTCCAGAAAGGAGGCCAGAAAGGATGTCCAGTATGTTGCTTCTTGTGGCTACACACGACGGACATGACAGTTTCACACCTAACTGAGATATGACAGACGAGCATGAGCCTCTGCTCAGCATGCGGATTTTGGAAACAGCTTTCAACGAGACAAATACACACATTAAGCCAGTTGCAGACAAACCAGGAAAACATGTGCAACAATTAAAAAAGACCCTGTTGGAGAGAGAGAGTGTAAAAACATCTGTGTGGAGCTGTTACAGCTTATACAGCCATGAGAGTACCACAACTTTTTCCTTTCCATTTAGGTTATGGACCTAAATGTAGTCAAGTGTTATCCAGAGAGTGTAAACAACTGACAGTTAATGTCACCCATAGTGTTTGAATGCAGCAGGTGGCCTTTAAAAGACAGGTGTAGCCACAACTACACAGTGCAGGGGAGATAAAAAAAAAAAAAAAGTAGCAAGAGTGAGAAAAAAACTGCCCCAGAGAAAGGAAGAGGAGAGAGAGCATTCTTGTGTGATGAATTGCTTGGTCTAGGTTACACTAACATAGCCTCAGCACAGTTTCACCACATTACAAAAACAGTGACATCATACATTGTCTATTTGATCTAGGCCTCTCTGTAAACACACATATTAAGACAAGCACATAAGCACACATCAGCGAAAAGTCTGAAGTGTATTGTCTTTCGTCTGAGGTCCTCAACAAACGTCTGGTCCAAGATCAACTACACCAATCAAGATAAAGATGCAATGTGTCATTTGTACATAACCATTTGTGGCCAAACTGATTTATCTCAATGAAATGCTATCACTAATGTACTTGTTTGGGCTGTTTCTCTTCAGTATTTATGGTCTTTCTGGGATTGAACAGATTTGGGAGCTGACCTAAAATTTGCCTGCCCTACACTTCATGAGAATATGAATGAAGAAGACCACTGTACACATGTGTGTGAACAGCTTGACCTGCAACACAAGGTTTAAAGAACAAGTCACTGTGTGCTTGTTTTGGCTCTGAACTCATACCATTTTACAGACTCAATCAAAGTATGAGTGGAAAAAAGGAATAATAAAATGAGCTTTTTATTGGACTAAGCTCCTAGACACTGCCAGGGGAATAGAGGCCTTACTGCAGTTTTTAGTGTTCACATCCTGGGACAATTTGGTGTCCAC
This sequence comes from Brachirus orientalis, assembly GCA_016785285.1. NCBI lineage: Eukaryota > Metazoa > Chordata > Actinopteri > Pleuronectiformes > Soleidae > Brachirus > Brachirus orientalis. Next base: position 625,489 of record JAFBJR010000253.1, read on the forward strand.
TTTCAAAGGACTAATACCTACATACGTACTGTACTCCACAGAGCAGTTTCAAATAGTGCATGTTGTACAGTATGTTTTATGGGGTAGAAGTCATAGCAAGACAAAGAACTTAACCAGATAAAGCTGATTGAAATCTGCAGGGACACATTATAATGGCCATATACTGAACTGCAAAAAGGAAATTCTGTTGTTGTGTTAAAATCTAAACCAAACTTTGGCAAAAACGTGATCCAAGATCCTAGAGAGAGACACAGGAATGCCACCATCAGGATCAGGAAATAGGTCATGTAAGGATACAGGCATAGATGTGTGTTTATGTGTGTGTGTGTGGGCAAGTGAAGCAGCAAGAGTATGTGTACCTCGATTAACAGAAAACACACAAAAACAAATGGCCAATAAAATGTTATATAAACAACAAAAGAAAACCCAGTCCATTCACACATCACAAGTAAACATGCACACAGATAACCAATAGCGTCTTGAATCTATCAGTGAATTGGATGGTGGGGATCTTAATCAACACAATAAAATAAAGAAATAACCAGCTGAAAGCACATGGTTCTAGTTGGTGGGTGGCTTGTAACACTTACTTCACCCCACATTTTGATATATTCAGCACGTAGGGTGATTTCCTTAAATTTCAAATGCAGCTTTATTGGTCCCCTAATTCCCAACAAAGCAATGTTAATGCAATCACATCACTATTTAATGCAATGGAACAAAGCACCGCACGCAAACTGTTACTCAGCGCCCAAATGGATTCTTACTTGAGTCAAACTTTTAAGCATCTTAATCAATCGAAAGATCTCAGATTGCAGATGCAGATTATAGTTCAAGGAAGAAATGATAACATTTTGGTGGTGATTCAAATTCAGATTCATGATTTTTTAATATTAGTATTTTGCGATGGGGGGGTGCACTTTCTGAGAGCTTTCTTAAAAATTCACCCTTCTTATCAAAATGGAATTGATGCATAGGAAGTAAAATAAAGTTATTCATAAAATCCTTAGATCCATCTTTCATATGGGCCTTTTCCTGGAAGTCTCATATAACCATAATAGTCTCGCCTGACCACAGCCTAAAGGTGAGTATACAAATTTTCTGTTTCTGTTACTTTGCCATCTGTGGTATAGAACCAGAAATACTTACTTACACTGCTTTTTAGAAGCTTTGGTGTTGTAATGATGCTTACGAGGACAGTTTTCCTTCTGTTAAACAAAAGGGGACACGGATGCAGGCCAAGCTGTGCGTACAGTGCACTCTGGTGGACAATTTTGTAATATTTCAAACTGTCCGAGGCACTTCTGGGATGTATATTTTCAACTCAAGCAGGTTTGAGTTTAAAATATCACCTATGACCATATTGTAGAGTTGCACTGTGTTGTCAAATAAAAAAAAATGCCTTTAGGTCATTTTTAACATAAACATGACTATATTTAATGACATCTTTCTTTTTGTCTTTCAGCATTAGTTATGTGAAAACCTCCTTGATTACCAAGCAAAATTGGTATGGAAAAAGAAACATCTCAAATGAAATGATATTCAGATGAAATCAAATTGAAAATCAAACCAAATCAGCTACTTATGATTCAGAATCAAGTCAGTTCAGGAATTGGTATTGATACCCAGCTTTACTCCTGAACAGCCATTTTTCCAACACAAAAATCACATTAACCCACTATCAAGGCCTTGTAAATGATGGCTTTGAACAAAAGCACTAAATGATGCAAATACGTTTGTCACATATAGCATATTAGTGTATTATCACTTATTTAATTTTGTATAAATATGTTCTTACCTGTCCATCCTGACCAACATGTACCTGGTGGATCTGGAGGTTTCCCTGAAAGAGAGAAATGACAATGGCATCATACCGCTGCAGCAAGTAATGTATAGTTTTTCAACATGAATGCTAAAAAAAGGTGGTTGACTACATTCCCATTGCCAGTAGAGGAGTCTGTCTCTCTGATTTTCACTTGGTGAGTCATGTGAGTCATGTTTGACATTACGAACAAGCTGTAAATCCATGTGCCAAAATACCATGGAGACCAGTGACAATGTTACAGTTTTGTATCTTTCACTTCATGTTCTCTGTCAAATTCAGCTTATCTGAACAGTTTTAAATCGTTGCTTGAAGGAAACATGTCGCAATGCTGCACCTGGAAAAGGGACAGAGTCAGCATCTAATGTGCCAAAATCAAGAAGAACAAGAAAAAAATGGCACGTTCCCCTGGGCATCATGTTTTCATTAATGGAGCTGAAACTGATTAAATATCTGGATTCACTGCAGGGTCATTTGATCCAGAAGTGAATACCGATTCAATCCATTCTGACTGCAAGAAAAAGCCAGATGTGACTGGGTTTTTGAGGAGTGGAAAATGTGCTTTAGCTATTTTTACCTGGAGAAGGTAAAAGTGTACAAAAAAATGCACATTGCCCCCTTTGTGTTCTCATAATTGCTTTAACTGATAACTGACTACTACTATAGGGCAACAGATTACTTAGTTAGACTCTTCAATATTCAATATACCAGCCATGAGAGAAATGTTGAAATTAATCACTTTTCTGTAATGCATCATGTGCTGCATGACAGTGGCAATATCTATGAAGTGTCTGAATTATTTTGACTGGATTCTGAGTGTGCAGGTTTTGGCAGAAGAGTGTGTGCATACAATGACGTAAGGCTGAAAAGTGAATCCATTGTCCTTGTTTTTACATCTGTTCTGTCATTGCTGGTTAAAGTGCAACTCCTCTAAACAAAACCAGAAACACATTTTCAAAGGCACAAGCCCATCACAGTTTCATCAGCAAGCTGCTCAAGCTAGAATGACCATCATAAAATCTCTGAACATCCACATTGCTATTAACAAAACCACATGGTTCATGCCATATTCAGTCAACCCACGTGTCAACTGCTCTCTCCTGCTAATTGCAGTTCATGTATATACGCAGCACTGTCTGCACTGCCATATGTTCAGAAAGCAGTGCAATCTCTCAAACAGCTCATTTCCTTTTCTAGCAAGCTAAAACCAACGTCTGTGATGAAAGGGGCCGCTTCCTAATGAAAACATATTGTGTGAGTGGCAGTTGGAGATGTGGGATTTCGTTGCTAAGCTTTGAACTTCAAGAAAACAAACAATATCATGCAATGGGAAGGACAGGGGAGAAAAATCTGGATTCAGCAACAAAGAGCAGGAAAAGCTTTAGAGGCTTTCTGCCTCCAATTCAGTCTCACTCAATTGTGCATTTCTTCCTCTGAGCGTCCTTTAGCACAACTGAGGAGGAAATGAGAAAGACACTTGGTGAAGGTGTCAATTGCCTATTTAAAAAAAATTCAAGTGCTCATGCATGTGCAGCATGTATCACAAACAGCATGTGAAGATTATGTGTTAGTGTGTACACAGACTGGCGCCTTGAAATAAACCCTCTCCCACATCCTCGAAAAATCATTACCGATGATGCTGATGCGGAAATTCCTCTTCAGCAATAAGTGTGGTTAAGAGTTAGATTTTGATTTCAGCTGGCAGGCGAACCATCAACACTGAATGTGAAAGCAGAAATGTCTGCTGGGGGACATGACACATCGGGCCTCCATTTAAAGACATAAGTTATAACCTCCTGTGTAAGTGGACGGTCTTATAAACATTAAGACACTGCACAGAACAGCTGCTAAAATTATCTAATGACATTAATGATGTTAGGTATTGCTCTCACTGGGACATTTGCTGGAAAAGTCCAAAATAAACACAAAGGGCTAATAAGGCACGTACATATTTAATGATTTTAACCTGACAGTTTGATCTATTTGACTTTCATTTAGAGGTAGACTGATCTGGGTTTTCCTATGGTCAATGTGTTAGGCTGTTTTTATTTTTATTTTTTTTTCCATTCTCTTTGATTAGAAAAACAAAAGAAAACACAGTTTTAAAATAAATTTAAAAACATTTAATGATTTAACATTTGTTGTCTGTCAATCCAATCTATGTGAATTTTAAATAAAAATTATGTATCAACTAAAAATTAAATACATGACATACAGTAGGTCATTAACAAAACTAAAATGAACTTTTGGGCAAAAAAAAAAAAAAAAGGTTTTAGTGACTTGGCAGAATTGATCAAGTTTCTGAGAATAAAAATGTGTAACTTTAAATAAAGTAAGCAACAAACAGCCAAATAATTTAATTTAATAATCAGTGAAATATTTATGTGGTCTACTTTTTTTTGGCAAGACTAGCTTAGAACCAAACATGTGAGTTGGGCAATCACAAATAATGGAAAATTGCAGTGGGTGCTGCACATTGAACCATTATCAAGAGAGGTTTAGCATTACCCCGCCGTGAAAACATTGCAACTGTACTTTGTTTTGATAAATTTGCCTTATTTCATGTGAGTGTACATGTGTGTGTGTCATGAGACATGTCTACTATTACAAGTGCTAATGCTGAATGTCCAATGGGCCTGCTCCCTCTGACAAAGCGAAACAGACGCCTAAAGTAAAATCTGGCATTGTTTCACTGAAATAACCAACAGTCAGATCATACCAACACTCACCACTAATGTCTGTTTATAACAGAAATTTGAAACCTAGAGGGCAACGCAGCTTACAAGTATAATTTGGCAAGGTATGTTGCTGTTAGTCTTGCCAACAGAGAAACGTTAGTGACTGTGACAGATAACATAATTATGTTCTCATGCCCTCAAATACATGTCAGTGCTTATTTCTATTATTAAAAAATGTGCTTAATTGAGCACAGGCATTTATAGAGGAAGAGTGTTGAGTCTTATTAAACACAGATATCTGCATGATAAACAGTTAAGGTAAAAAGCATATCAATGTATTACATAGAGCCGTAACAATATTATGACCTTGATCCAAGTGTTTTGAAAGTTTGTTATCTTTATATAAAAGTGTTGATTATTAATTACCTAAAAAACTTATTGAATGCCTCACCCAACTTAATTAAGCTGCAATTACTTTAGCTTAATTGAACTTCAATTATTTAAGAGTAACCAGTTAAAGTTTGTTTGTTTTTTTTCAGTTTGTTAGCTGTTTTCCTTTTTTCCATTACATAAAAGATCATTAAGTGATTTTCTACATTGGTGCATTGGAGGTTCCTGCAGCACTATCTATCTCCTGCTCGCTCACATTACTCCACACTATAGCAGACCCCAATATCATCTATAAAGTTACTCCTAACAGTCAGACCTTATACTGCAACTACTACTACTACCCCTCATGATGTTAACTCTGTGGGAAACACTAGATTGAATTAATAATAATAATAATCATCATCATCTCTTCAGAGCAAAGACAGAGACAAAATTCCCTTGAGTGGCTGAAAAACTGAATATTCCAGGAAGTATAAATGATGAAAAAAAGGAGTCCACACATTATGTACGATTGTTCACATAACATACGTATATAAACACACACACAACTTGCCTCACTGTCCTGCGTGATCTGCACCTCCTCCCCTTGTGGCACCTGGGCAATGTGCAACTGACCCTGTGGAATCTGAAAGAAGTGTGAGAAAGAACAACGGTTGAAACAGTTACAAAAAATATGATCAATAACTGACAGAGACACATTTTCTCTTAATATTTTGTGCTATTTTTGATCATTAGACGGACAAATAAATAGATAAATACCTCAGTGTTCCACAGAGAAATTTGAAATTAAATTACGAGGATAAATGATGCAGTTATACAATTATGGGTGCAGGAGTGAGTCATCGCCGATGAGTATGCTTTATTTCCCCTGTTGTATTAACAATACCCATAACTTACAACCTCAGCCACACCCCTTATTACTCAGGTCAGGAGTGTAGAAAGTGCACAGTGAGCTCTGGAAAGCATCTCTCTCTCTCTCTCTCTCCCACCCTTCAACCGTCTCCCTAACCTTCTCGCTTCTTTCTCACAAGAAATACTCATCATCATGACCTTAAAACCCATACAACGTTAAATTCTCAACACTGTTTATTATTAGGTGGAGGTATGTGGGAGCATCAATGAGTCAAGATGCAGAACAGAAATTACTTTTCTGATGTTCCCTTTGTATAACAAAGCTGCATCTGATAACCATTACTACATTTTTTTTATTCTGTAACAGTGACTTTGTAACTGAGACACATGCAGTTGTAGCACTTGGACAAAACAATCTAATTTAATCTCCCTCATAAATAAAATCCCTCATGAAAAACAATGTCCCAGACTTTTGTGTGTATCTGTCACTGATTGTTGGAATACACAGCAAGTGGCATATGCTAAGCCAAAAATTAAATTAAATTAATGGCTGCAACCTCAGTGACCCAAAGAGAACTCAGCATGTTTAATTAATCGTATTTGTTCTACACACACACACACATACACAGTGCTCTGATATCTTATAAGCTCTGATAAGTGAAGTTCTGTATCAGGTCACAATTTACATGGTCAGTTCCACTCTTGTCGTTTACAGCTGGATATTTCTTCCTCCTTCAGCCCACCTACAGTGTGATGCAGTAGTGGGTTTGATTTTGACCTTTGAACACAGGAAAGGGATAATGTCTGTCACATGTACCATATGTAGTGGGAGGTATGAGGTATCACTTTCCCTTTCAGCTGCATGGGAACGTTTAAAAGTTAAAGAATAGAGGTGAGCTGATTTTTGTGCCTCTGAATGAACAGTTTTCTTCTGGAGTGAGAGAATGATTCAGAGATGAAATGTATGACACTCACCACCTGAACTTGCCCATCTTCCCCAATTCGGTGGAACTGGACTGGCTGATTAGCTAGCGTGTAGTGCAAGGTTTGCGGGGTGGATGTCTCAATGTGGGCGGCTTCTTCTGTGATGCCGTCCTCTGGTTAGGATTACAAACAATATGGTTAGTGTGGTACACCCATGTGTATAGTGGGTCAGGAATACAGTGCAAATGATACTTAATTCAGAAGGTCTCCAAGGCAGACACAATCCCACACACACCCACACATGATCACGCAAGAGGCCTTGACCTCATATCTTTAAAAAAATAAATAATAATAAAAAACTGGCTGATTCCAAGGCCATCTGCTGGATAATGGTGTGTTAGTTCTTCATGCAATGCCTAAATACTCAAGAAGGACACTTCATCACACTATTTAGAAACACTCACGGTGTAGGTGAAAAACAAAAAATCTGCACATACTCTACTCTTTTGCTATCACTTGTAGAAACGCCCACACTGATGTTTTGCATTGTCTGACTGACACCACGCTGCAGTAGCATGAACACCTTAAGGCTACATCTTTACAACTCCATTTTTGTTCAATAATGCATAAAATCTGCTCCAGGTACACCTGTCGTCCACACTACCCCAGCGTTTTAGAGCCTAGCTTCTAGTTTTTACTGTCTAGTTTCATCCTGTTCTTCACCTCATTCATTAGTTCATTCATTAGTTTTGTCTGGATGATGGAGGTGCATAGCTTATAACAGAGTATGCAAACAGCAGTTTGACCTACTGCTTGGGTCTAAATTTCAAAAGGCACTGAAAGCAATCACTACATTAAAAAAAAAAAAAAAAAAGTTGAGATACAGTATTTTGATATCAGTGTGAGATCTCAGTGTGAAAAAGATGTGCACATCGCAACTGGTGAGTGTCATGATGGACGTGTGCCTTCACTGAAAAGGTAACAATGTGCACAATATATAATACAAAGGAATGATCCCCTTGGATAACTTATCACCAGTTTAAGACCAGCAAAGCACTCTGTCATCTACACCACAGGCCCCCAAAATTATTAAAAATCACACCTTCACTCCTAAGACATCAGAATGTGCATCAATAAAAGGACCCTCTGTGAGAAGTGAGCACTGACATCATTTCTTGTAACAGACCAAGACTAAGTAGCCATTAACGTTGTTGAGAAAATCAATATGGCAGATTCTTGACCATGAAAAGGAAAACAGAATATTGATTTAAAATCACATACAACGCACATCACATACTGTACACCTCAAAAGCTCTGTTTTGTGTTACTTTAATGCTTTAAAAATTGTGGCTGTCTCTCATCTTTCATTATTATGAAAATAATACTCATTTCTTTTGCGCCAGATGAGGAAGCATGATACAGGTGCCTTAAGCAAACTACAACCCTGGTCAAAGTTCTACCAGCTACTTCATTGGACTTCAACATTAACATTAACGCATTAACATTTAATCTCATTAAGGAATGAAATGACGTTTAATATTCATTTTTCATGTTTATGCATGCACCATTTCAACTGGTATTTGTGTAATACACTCCTGGGTGTGTGTGACCTGAAAAGGCAGGGACTTACACTCCAGCCCCAGTATGTGCTCACAGGATATTTGGGTTTCCCCTGTAGTCTTACTTCTCTGGTCAGAGGTGAGAGGTGATGGCTCACAGGGAGGGAGGGACAGCGAGCATTGTGTGCAGATTACAACCATCTGCAGAAATGCACACTGTCAGAGTTCCCACAGATTTGGCCTATTTGATTTTTAAAGCCATCCATGTGTTCCTGAGCGATAGAACTTAAGGGCACGTTCCTATTTAAAATACAGTATTAACCTAACATTAATATAACCAGGAACAAAACTTAACACTATGAGAGAATGCTATGTGTTTTGAGCTCGAGCAGACAGCCTAGAAGTTCACTCTCAAATAAAAGAAAATAGCTGAATTTGAAAAAATTAAAAAAAAACGACATTTTCAAACAAGCGACAACATAACCCTGTCTGTGTTCTGTTTTGTGGGACCACAAAATGGGAGAATAGAAGCTTCCAAAATCAAACATGTTCACAAAATCGTTTTTTCACTTTCAATGAAAAGTCAAGGTGAGCTAACCTTTAAAGTGTTAAAGAAATAAAAAAACAAAACTGTAGCAGTCAACAATAAACTTCAGTCAGGACTGAAAGCTTTGACCACTTAAGTTAAGGATCAGATATACGTTTAAAGGAAATCTTTGATAATGTATTTGTTCAGCACAAAACTGAAAAAAATGACTACAAAAGTGGGTTATGTCTCAACAATTCTCCACTAAAACCAACACAAACGTACAACCAGTGAGCATCTAACTGGCCTGTAAACAGCAGAGAGAGGAGAGTTTTAAAAAATATGTTGTCTTTATTCTGTTTGCAATAAATCATAGGCACAAATAATTAACTCTAGCCTTCTCTGTTCAGGGATGTGAACATGAAGATGCTGTTATGTATTTTCCTTAAGTTGTTGAGTTCACAACAATTCATCCACACACAAACACCACCACATCACACAACACTAGCAGCACAGACATATACATGCTTTACAGTTTCCCAGTAACAATCAGTAATAATCTTTACCTGTGACTGAACTGCGAGGTGTGCGTTTGGAGAAGCTCTTTACAGCCAGACTCTGGCCGCGCTGCTTGCGTCTCCAGGCCGTGCGACACTTGGAGTCAATGCTCTGCTTAATTCGGTACCAGTCCGACTCGCTGATGGAAAATTTGTGGAACAAGTGACCTGTGTGTTCATGGAGAGATCAAAAGGTCAGCATATGCACCATTATCAATCAAATACTGTATCATTGTTATGAATGAATGTTTCATATCTCTAAATCAAGCATCTCAAGGCTAAAGCCACATTTACTTGCACAGGCGTTTATGGTCGGTAGGAAAGTTGCGTCGGTATATCAATGACTTGTACACTCACGTTTAAGTTTCATTTCACAACTTGCACATCTCATAAGCTACAATAAAGCAGTATGTGTGATAGATGTCGGAAGTTTATGTCTCACACAGTGTTTGATACAGTTTACATGTAACTTCTCCCTGTATTGCTTAGTTAATGACGCCATAAAAACATTTGATCATCTCTGTGATTCATAAAGCTGCTTATGAAGACAAATCTTTCATGGCTAGTCTTCCTTCAGATGCATCCAAAAATTCAGAGATGCTTTAGGAGTCCTCACACCTAATGCGCCAGCAGTGATGACATAATTTCTGGCACGTGCAGCATTGCACCAGACATGCTACAGCAAGTATAAACCTACCAAAACTGCTTTTCAGTGGCTCTCTATGTCCTTCTGCATCAGAAATTCCCCTCTCTGTAATCAATGTATACACAGAAGAAAACACTGAAAGAAACACTTGACCTGATTCTGTTTACTTTTTCTCCGCAGTTCACACCTTTTGACAAGTGGTGTGAGACTGCATGCAGCTGAATTTAGTGGCTGTCTCCCTCAGTGTTATGAACTGTTTGAAGGGTGTGAGCTGCATGACAGCTTATTTCTACATAAATTAACAGCACCAACAACAGCCTGGGGTTAGAAAATGCAATAGAGGCGAAAGGGAGGGGGCTGATGTGTATGAGCAGACAGTGGAATGGCGGGGGCATGGCAGCTCTTTCACACATGATGGGTCCTGCACAGACAGGTAGGGCAGGTGCTCTTTAATTCTTTTCCTTTTTTTAAGGCAGGTAAGTCACCCAAAAGTCACCTGGCACTGCTCCAGGCTCTGCATACTTCTATGTCAGGGTCAAGTCTGCATTTAACTACACATCACCCACTGCTGAGAGGAAATACAGATAACAACAAAAATAATCACGAGGGATATTTGCTGAAAGCCCCCAGCAAAAGGCATAAGCTGATCTTAGGGATCAGCTAAAAATCCTTGTCTTTACAATGCAATATGACCCATTTCATACAGTATATAACCACAGGACTTCATAAATATCCATCTGTCTGCCATCATATCGTTTGTCTGCTTCATCAGGAATCAAAGAGCTCACTGAAACGAGTGTGACTCCATTAGGATCTTTCTACCCGACATGTGCTTGTCATTTAGAGTCTGGTATGTTATAAAATGTGTTGCACATTAATGTGTGTGCAGTGATGAATGCATGTTGTTGTAACCCGCCTTTGGAATACAGACTGCAATCTATTTCTGTGTTCAATTCAGTGCTGCTTTGTAAAGGAATGAGGATGAAATGTGGGAAGGTCTCAGAGAGTTCATTTATTGCTACAAGGGGGCAAGGCTTTAAACTCCAGCTGAGTGGTATTTATTAGCATCATCCAAATTATGAAAAATTAATGTAATAATCGTGAGATCAACATCAGTTTCTAGACACTGCTTTGGCAGTTCCTAGGAGATCATATGAATACTGTATTTATAAAGATATTTCTTATGGATATCCCTCTGGGGCTTGAGAGGATCTCTAAATACTAGCAGCTGGCTCAATTTGTGTTTAAAATTCTGCTCTGAAAATACCTGCTGTCCATAATACCCCAATGTTTTACAGTCCTGAATATAGAGATGTTTGAAATCAACACTGTGACTTGAGAATATATGTTAATGCTAGCAGCTGGCTTAGTTTTTTTAATCTAAAAATGCATAAAAGTGTGCTTCAGAAAAATCTGCCATCCACATAAGCACTGCAAATTTGAAAACTGCTGGCCCCATTTTTGCCTGAAAACTCCAGAGCTGTGTTATAGCCTGGATTGGTAGAAAATGACATCTTTTGAAATGGTGATGCAGTTACAGTACATGCATTCACTTCCTGATTGGTTTATTTCAGCCACAACTTGTCTATAAGCCATGAATGAAAGGCGGCATTTAAGCTGCTCAGATTCACCTCATTGTTGGACTCAGAACAGAAGTTCTAGCTCTTAATTTTCTCACTTTTTAGTAATCCCTTCTGCAACTAAGTAAACTGCAGAGAAAAGAACATAAATGTTTTGTCGGAACCCAAACACAAAGCTAAGGAGAATAGGTTTGAAACAGATACATTTGTTAAAAGTCGATGATGGTTATGATGTCAGGACTCACAGCGAATGCCATAGATCATGAGTGGGTCAAGCTGCTTTTTGCCATGTTTGCCTTGCCCAGATAGATTTGACATAGCCTGGACCTCCCGATGGAAAAGGTAGTCCAACAGAGTCAGGGCCATTTTCTCTGGTGTACGGCAGTTTGTGCTGATGTGGAGCATGTCAGCTGGAGACACTGGACAACGCACTCTCAACTCTGAGTTGTTCTCATCACCCAACCAGGTGCCCTCTGGGAAATCCTCTGGAGAGAAGGAAGATTTCTTTACAAAACAGCTTCACAGCTTTCTTACAGCAAATGCGCAGTCTGTTAGTAGTATAAAGTTGTGGGGAGGTGAGTAAATTTTACTAACCAGTACTTTTTTAAAAAAAAAAAAGAAAAGAAAAATATTAACCTATCAAAATGTATTAATTCACAGGCTGACAAATACTACACAGGCAATCAGAGAAATTGTTCTCTGTACCATGTAATACAACAGCACACCCATGTGGCAGGAAAGGTACACTACCTGTTTTTATAGGAAAACCTGTAATATAATTCTACTAAAAACAGAAAATGTGATTTGAGTAAATACTAAAATAATTCATGAAACACAGCACATGCAGACGATATATGAATTTTTATGTATCAAAAGCTCTGATGCAAACCTTCTGAGTTGAGTGTGATAAGGGTGACATTTGGGCCATTTTGTGCGCTACTGGAATGACCACCATTGGAGATGGTGTCACTGGCCTCTGAACCGCTCTCCTGATCCTCCTGGCTCCCTTCAGGGCCGGGCACCTTTACCAGGATTGTGTTCTGCCGCCGTCTGTTCACAGAGCTAAAAGCAAACACAAACACAATTTGAATGGAAAAATGAGGAAGGACCTGTGGTACTTTTTATCTCCCTTATGTTCGGTAACAGTAATATGATTAAAAGTAGATAAATATAACAAAGTTGAGCCACTCACTTGCTCAGCAGATTTTCCAGTGGTGTGTCCTCTTGGCTAGAATCCTTGAGGTTTTCACTGCTTACTATCACATTTGTTTGTGGCACAATACTGCAGTAGGAGTTGAAGACACATCGGTTAAATGCTTTTGTCTATTGTCACCTCAAGCCACTTATTGTTCATGGCAAAAAGATCTATCATCACAGTTTAAATGTCTATATCTGCCACAAATTTCACAAACACAACACATCCTGTATCCATTTCAAAGTAAAAGATCTCTACTCTTCTTTTGTCTTTTTAAACAAGGCTTTTATTGTGAGATAAATCTGCAAAACAGAAAATGTATGGCTTCTCAATGTAAAGATGTATTTGAAGTATGTAATTTATGTTAAATTTCAAAAACACACCCCATTTAAAACATCAGCAGGTACACAGCAGTTGCACAGCTGAGCTCCCTGTGTAAACAACAGACGTGTGTGTGTGTAACATGCAGCAAATCAGCGACACAGTCTTTATACACTGCACGTGTATCCAGTGTGCTTGAGTGATGTGGTGCTGCCAATCCCTGGAATCATAGCACAGCTCTGCATATTGATTAAGGGACATTTTCCCTGCATCAGAAAAATCTGCAACTACAGTCAGCGAATCATTTAAATTCCAAGCATCTTTAGCTCACCATCGCACTTTGTTCCATGTTTGAGTGGCTCCCTGTGGTGAACCCGCCACCATAGGAACCTGGACTGGACTCTTAGCACATGACACCATGTTGTCAAGTTTGCGTCCAAGAGCTTTGCATGTGGCATCCAGAGCCTCTAACTTTGACTCAATTCCCTCCAGTCGCTGGCTGATTGATGAAGTGAATGAAACCAACAGATTCTGGAAAAACAGGGAATAAAAGCTTACATGTGTAATTTTTTAATTACTTCAGTAATTTGTCAGTAATTGACAAAAATACATCGGCCATTATACAAAGCAATTACCTTAATAAAATGTATGTCTTGGTTGTTGCCGTTGTGCTCTTGGCTGTTGCTCAATTTCCTCTTTTTCTTCAGAGGCTTTTCTTCATCGTTTTCTTTGTTCTCCAACATGTCTTGTGCTAGTACAAATCATAAATAAAAACATTACCTTTTTATATAAAATGACTAGAATGAAGCTGTTATATTTTTAAATATCTGCTGATACTACATCCAAGTTCAATATGCTTATTAATTATATATTTCATTGGGAGTGAAGATTAGGTCAACATTTGGCACTTCACAACGCAATACTCTGTTAAAAGGAAAGAAAGAAAAATAAGATCTCATAGTGTTTTACAAGACTCTTACCTGTACGGTCATCCTGATCAAAGTCCTCCACTGTTATTTGCACAATTTCATCCAATCCTTGCTCTGACATTATTCACCACTAAAGAAATAAAAGGGAAAAAAAGAACAGGAAAGTTATTTTTATGCTACTATAATCAAGAATTGTATTCCTGTTGGGACCGTGCTGTACAAAAAATGTGACTTAAAACACATTAAGTAATCACAGACAAAATACAATAAACTGCATTTCACTTGTTCATGCATGTAGGCCATGTTTACCAATGTGTCTCTCACATTAAATTTACTTTTAAAGAAGAAAACTCATCCATTTAGATGTCATACATTTTCCGTAAATATTTTGTCTCATCTGCGACACAGCTGATTGTTATGTCAATTTTTATTTTTTTCTTGCTCTGTGGTGTTTTCTGGCACCTGGCATCCATAGTACTGCACTGATGCCTCCTTCTTCTCTCACTCCTTTGCACACCTGCATACAGTCTGCTCCAAAGTGCTTTTCTGTTAACCACAACATTACATCTGTGTACATGTCTTCTTAGCTACATGATTTAACACTGAAAATACCAAAATGGTGATTTTGAGTCTTTTTAATCTTGTGTGATGTTTGTCCCAGTGCCTTGCTTGAACGAGCCCACTTTGTTTTGTTTTTGCTTACAATTTTAAGTATAGTTTTACAGCATGGTAATATTGCTTTCTAAATTGGGTTATTTTCCTGCAATTTAACAAATGTTCTTGGATTTTCCTGTTACTGTTTAGCAACATATTACTCTATAATGTTTTGTCTATATAAAGGTTTTGAAATGAATGTTGTTGATATATTTGTAAGTTAAAGTATTTAAGATTTTTGTAAGTTAAACCAACAAACACTTTTTAATCAGAGGAACATTTCATAAATTTGAGGCAGAAATGTAAAGCTTCAGTGTGTAACAATGTACATGAAATTATCATAATTTGACATAAATTGAAAATAACAGAATCGTATTTAGTTTTTTATACAATGTAGGTGTACAATTGCCTGATTGTATGAATTGTTGTTTGAATTACTCCAGACTGAGCCATAAGCAATAAGCTGTGGCTGGTGTTTCTGTGGCATCAGTAAGTCAAAATCTTCAGAATACAGCGTAGCTCAGATAGTGCTCCTCATCGTTCCCGTTAGTGAGGATATTAATGGCAAACAGCATTATGGCATCAAAAAGAAATTATCCTAGTGGGGCAGAAAAACATAAGAAGAAAACAGAGGAAGATAAACAGTCAAATGATAAAGGTAAGGTGTTTGTTGGTGACGTGGGGTGGATTGTGGATAACACACAAGACGAATACACTAGAAGTGATGTTAAATATACTGATCACTAAGTAGTTTGATTACACAGTTTTATATTTCCTTTAAAGATAGAACAGAAGAATTATTTTTAGTGTTGGTTTGTTTTCAATGTTGCACTTTAAAAGATGTTTTTTGTAAATTGTATTTTCAGTGCAGACAAAAGTCTATATTGATTTCTGTTAATCATTTGCAATGGCCAAACAAACAGTAACATATCCAAAATGGCACTGAAGGGATTTTACATTTAAAGTTCCTTACATGTAACAATCCATATAAACATTCAAAAAACCTCATCTGTTTTATTTATTGACATATCTATATGATTATTGTTTTCCTTGTATTGTTATCTTTTCATCAGCTTAATTTGCTTGAGTGGCTCAAATTACAATGTTTAATTTTTATATGAGAGGTTATCATGACTGTAGCCTGTTTTGCTCATGATGTGTAATAGGTTGTGGCATCTGCATGAATCACCTAAAAGGTAATGAATCTGTCCATCATAGTTTGGCAAACTAGGGGCCCACAGACAACATCTTATTCAGGGCCCCCTCAACGATAGAAGCGGCCGTTTCTCCAATTCACTTGGTAGAGAAAGGTGAGCTGTGCGACAATCAGCTGCAAAATACAACTTCCCAATAAATTTTACATATTGTACCTTTTGTACAGTGTAATTGTTGAGTTTCAAAGTATGTTTGTAGACTGCATAAAAATGTCAATATAACATTCAGCTTGTTTATATTAAATCTGAAGACAATTAAATCGCCATAACATTGTTATTGCCCAGCCAGAAACACATCGTGACAATGACGAGTGTTTGGGCTGAACTATTTTCATACATCATGTGTCAGCCATATTTTCTGTCATGTTATATTCATCTGAAAATGTAAGTCCAACGAACATAAGGGAGATTTCCCGATTTTAACGAAAATGTGTCCTTTAAATGATAACCGCATGTTACTAACGTTAGCATCCGTTAGTTGTATTATTGTTAGGGAACAAGAATATAGCTCTTGTGGCCGAACCATGCTTGTCTTGATGATGCCCTCCTTCTAAAAGCTGTGTTATACAGTGCTTGAGTAGCCGTGCTAGCAAACTGGGCGGGGGATCCTGACTTTTACAAATATAGATATAAGAAAAGAAAAAAGCGAAAACGGGTCTGTTTTGGCTTTAGTGTAACCTAATTAAGTACACCCCAGACACCTAAAAACGCGAGTATTGCTGCAAGGCTGACTAGCGTGGACACAGCCAAGCTAAAATTAGCTAGCGCTACGAAGTAGCGTTTCCAGCTTTGCTTAGTTACGTTCAAGCTGGAGAACGGCGAAGGACTATCCGTGTGAGCTAGCGTGGTGCTTAGCATGCTAAGCAGGGCCTAAAGGCCGTTGAAATGTATTGCAAAAATCGTAAGCTGTTGTAACAAATATCGATATAATTTCATGTGTATTCCGGTCATTTCCTCCTGCGTTGCTACACAACACATGTACCGTGTAAGATTGGCCTTATATTACCGTGTGAATGATGAATTCTCGTGTTGTTTGTAGAGATTCCGATAACGACGCTGTTCCTCGCGAGAGATGAGCCTTCATGTGTTCCCCCGCTCATTCTGGTGAATGAAGCCCGTACGCCAACTGCGTATGATCCTAAGATCGTAAGTACGAATCCCCTCGACCCCATATTTTTACAATTATGTAAATCGATATACTATTGTGTAAATATCTAAATGAAATGAGTTATGAAGACTTATTAAAGAGACAACCTGATGACTTTTATATGCGAGCAAAGGATCTTATACATGTTGTTTGTTGTTTACTTAAAGCAAAACTTGAATGTCTTTTGACATTGCAGTGGGTTTGTTGATTACTGCAAAGCTGAAGCTCAAATGATTGTATTCATTTATTTGACTTGGGTTTTTATGGAAAGGCAAGTTAAATTGTAAAAAGACGATGAAAATAAATAAGGGATGAGGAATGTTAGCTACAGTTATATGAGGAGTAAAAGTTAACACTGGTAGTAACAACAATAATGTGATAATAAGGAGATAATATTACAATTTTACCATGTTATTGCCACTGTAATTGATTGATATTGAAAACAACAATAGGCTACTATAATAGACAAAGTGTATCTTTTCCTTATTATAAAGATTAAATTCGTCCATCCTTATGTCATACACATATTATTATTATGTTATTATTAACATGTTATTAGTTTATGATTATTATAAAAATGGGATGGTATTACTACAATATTCCTTCCCATTCACAAACTACTGGTACCATGTTACTGCACTGTAATGTACAATGTTGTTGTATAGTTTCTATGCCATGTCCTCTGACTAATCCCAAATGGGATTACGATACAATTTTTTGCAAGACAACATGCAGTTGAGGATGAAATTAGTAGCTGCCCTATGAAAGTTTCCTTGTTTTAAAGCTATTTCCCAAGTGCTAAGTCAAATAATGCAAGATTGCAAAATAAAATTGGGATGTTTTAAAAAACTGTGTGGGAGTGGATTATTTAGTCATTCGTTGCCTACTGTTTTATCTACTGCATGAGGGGCATGCAGGGAGCTGGAGGTAATCCCAGTTGATGTGGGGTGTAGGGCGGGGCCACACCCTGGACAGGTCCATCAGGAATAAATTCATGCATAAATAAACTACAAACAGAAATGAACTGATAAATACACTAAACTTAACAGGAAAGCAATCTACATTGCATGTACTGCAACAGACTGTTCCGTCATTCCTAAATACACAAGGTTTTATCTTTATGCACTGACATAATGTTGTGGTTGACGAACTTCCGCTGTTCTTTTTCTACGCAAAATAAAAAGTTGAGGTGAGGAAGCCTGGCTACCCGAACAGGCTAACAGCTCTTATGTCTCGTATTATTTTATGAACAGTTTAGACGACCCCCGGACCCTCGGTTACACTATTGTACTTGTTGTAATTAACATTATTAATCTTAGTTTGACACAGCTGAAAGGTTTTCGTTTCCTGGATCACAGGGTGCGGGACTTGTTTGTGTTTCTGTTGTGTTGCGCGGCCAACCAAGCGCCTGCTTTTTTTTTCAGTGTAGTATCATGTTTACAATGTACATCCGCACGTCACTGGAACTGTGAGCTCCGTTCCGGGCCCCAATTATAAAGAGACTCACCTCAGCCTGTCTGCACTTCCTGTTGCCTGAGCAGAGATCAGAGGGAACATGATCACAGGGAAGATGGAGTCCTTTGCAAAACAAGCTGTTTTCTTCCTTTTTTCCATTTTATACCTTTGTGCTGCTGCAGACCAACAAGGTAAGTGTAGGTAACAAAGTAGCTTGAAATGACCGAAAATGAATAACAGAGAGAATTTTGTCTTCTTTTTGTCTTACCTGTTCACTCACTTTCAGGCAACATTTCCATTGTAATAATGAGCTTTAATCTGCAGAGATTACATAAATTGTCAGAGCAGGAACAGAAGCCTGTAAATACAGACATGCAGCAATGTGCTGTACTGTATGGAATCCAAACAAACAAATTTATACAAATTTATAAACATTAAAACACTTAGTATTGTGCAACTGCATACATAAATTACATAAATTGTCAGAGCAGGAACAGAAGCCTGTAAATACAGACATGCAGCAATGTGCTGTACTGTATGGAATGCAAACAAACAAACATAAACAAATTTATAATTTATAAACATTAAAACACTTAGTATTGTGCAACTGCATTCCGAGGTGGGGGTAATTGTCAGAGCAGGAACAGAAGCCTGGGGGGGGGGGGGGGGGGGGGGGG
>JAFBJR010000253.1:650319-1036453 GCA_016785285.1 Brachirus orientalis
TAAATAACCTTATTTTTCATCACAAGCTGGGTGGTAACAATTTGCATTTAGATCAATTAGGATAGAGAAAAAACATTTTTAAATCAACTGAAAGGGACATTTTTTGTACTAATGTAAACCTTTACCTTAAGTATCACATACTGTACATGTCAATTTGATGTGATTACTGAAACATGGATGGTAATAATAAAAAATCTAATTTAAATCTGTTCAGTCATTTCTTTGGTTAAATACACTTGATGTCAGTGTGAAAGTTAAAAAGGACCTACATTACCTTAGGTTTCAGTCACCATGTTGACTTCTGTGTATCAGAGGTCTTACTGTATATAGCGCAGGGCTGTTGTGTAAGATGAAACTACTATCAAAATTCAACTGTGCCACGTAAGATAATCAGAGTAGGGGATAGTTGAGCATGGCTCTTTTGTTACAGTAATATGATACATACACAAACCTTTGAGCCTAAAAAAATATGTGACAAAAATATTAAATAATTAAATAAAAATAATGTGTTTTTTTATTACTGAGAAGAGCTCTTAGACTGGAATCTCCCTGAAGTCTGATGTGAGCAGTTTTCTAGGTCAAACATAGTTTGTTATTGAAAAAAAAAACATCAAGCTTATGGCTTTCAAAATAATACAAAACAGCCACACCTTTTGAAGGTAAATCACTCAAAAAGCTGGATACAGAGGGCTTACAGACAGGAGAACATAGTATATATAAAAGAATTGTAATCAAACTTAGAGATCAATCAAGAGAATGCTTCAAAATAAAACAAATGATGCTAGCAAGTTTAGTTAAAATCTGAAAAAACTAAAATCTGATATAAAAGTGCTGGCCAGTGGTTTTAAATAATTCACTATCCTGCCCAGAAAAGTGCACTTGAAGTAAGAAAGTTACTGGGCATCAGAGACAGAACCTGGAGAGTTAAGTGCACAAGCTAACATGATCATAATATTGTCAGCAGAGGACAGAGATGATGTGTGTTTAACGGTTGTTGTTGCGTATTGTGACAAGACTTAAAAGTCGTTTTGAACCAAAAATCGAGATTACTGATGTCTACTTAGATAAATTAAATAGTATTTATGATCAAAAACCTCAGACTCTTCAGATTCAGTCAGTTTATTGCTGCCTTCTGCCAGCATCTGAACAGACTAATGCCTGCTCCCAGAACATTGAGTTGTGATTGGCCAACTACCAGCTGACTGACTGCTCCACAGTGCTACGCCCCCCAAACCACAGGAGCATCAGTTTGCAGTCCTGCTGCAGTCAGTAGTTAACGTAGGAACACTCATGCTAACCCTGAGCCAAAAGACACTTGCCGACACACAAATACACACAGCTCCACACAGCTTGTGCAGTGGTTCGCTTGTAAGCAACGTCACATGGAGCTGAGACAAACACTCACTCTCACTCACTCATTTTCTACCGTTGCTAAGACAAACAGAAAAGGTGAACACACACGTTGCCCAGGTGACAACTACCGCCATGCCAGCTCCATCTACAACAACCCCCCATCAGAACACCAGGACACCCTTAACACCCTTCTCAAAGAACTACTGCTTAGAACACCAAGAAAACTGAGCTTCACTGCTGAAGTTCAGTTCATCTGTGTGTTTCTTTGTGTTCATCTGAGTGTTTTATTTCCAGAGATAGGCCCGACTGTCATTTATTTTTGCATGTCCATTGTCCATGCCAATTGTGGCAGGGTCACAATGGTAATGATTAAAACAATATCTTATCGATGATCTTGATCCTGCTTTTAAGGGCCCAGCATTCATTGGAAAATCAATTTTCTGTTGCTTTTTGGTGTATCCCTTTGACCTTCCCGCAGCTATACATCACTAAAGTGTCACAACAAACACTTCTGTCAACGCAGGGCGTCACTGTTTACCAGAGTTCTGTCTAGCAGGTCTGAAAAGTCCATGATTGTTATGTAACTAGTAAATCTGACGTGAATTGAATCCTCCAGGATGCTGCAGAGCGAAGGGACAGGGCGTCTCCGTCTCAGCGGCTAGTTCTGTTGTCAGCTGTAAAACCAGCATTCAACACTTCATAAGCTGCTAATCTTGTGAAAAGCCTTCTTGGAGAACCAAACTTAACCTGAAGGAAGGAGCAGTGTCAACTATCCGTGATGATTTACCGATGACAGAGAGAAGTATTTCAAACATAATTCAATTGTTAGTGTGTGTGCATGTGTGTTTGCTGTTTGTGTGCATCTCTCTGCTGTTACAGGCTAACAGCTGATTGCAGCAGTGTCAGGGGGAAGCGTGTTCATTATTCTTGAGGGTGTAAGAACAGCTGACAGTAACAATGACACAGGTTTCAGAGAGATCATGAACAGTGAGTCTAGTGTATTTAGTTTCTGAGTTCTGAAGTATTTATCGGTGCCCTTGTTCTTATGTAAACAGCTTTCCATTGTCATACTCAAAATGATGAAATAGTAAAGATCAATGATTTATTCATTTGATCACATGCTTTATGTGTGTTGCTGTAATAGTTTATCATAACTTTTCATGTCTTTGAAATTACTTTTGAATTTGTAAAGTGTACATGTTCCATAATATTTATTTTTATGGAACATGTACAGTGGAGGCCTCCACAGCTTGGTCCTGTGTTTAACTCCTCAAGAATGTGTAAACAGAACATTTATGCCGGTGATGCCCCTCATAATCCAGATTCAAGACTCACTGTCACATGCATTGTATAAATTCGTCAGCAGTGAAATGAAACTGTGACCATGCATTTCACTGTGCAAAACAATAAAAACATTAGTATAAATACAAAATATAAAAGCTGAGGAAAATATGGCAACAAACAAGTGTACGTATATATATTTATGTACAAATACACAACAGGATAAAGTGCATGTTGAATGTACAAATACACAGTAATCTATTCTCTAACAGTATTTGACAAAGTAACTTACAGGTGTGTAGCATCATAACCTTTAGAACCAAATAAAGTACTAGCTCATTGATCTGCATCTTCACGTTTACATAGGTTGATGACAATGCATCACAATGAAAATATAAGCTGCAAGCAGGCAACAACAGCTGCAGGCCAACCTGTTTTCAAGGTGTCATACTCATAGTCAAAGAAAGTAGAAGCCACTGCAAAGCCAGTAAACACAGACCCCACATACAGTACGCCACAACCAAAAGTTATTCTTATAACAAAAACACTTGAACTTTTTATAATTACTGAGAAATCTTTATTATTTACAAAGAATGTGTGTTTTTTTGTGTTTTTAATAAAGTGACTAAATTCATTTGTCACTGAATATTTGTGTTGAAATGTAATATTTTAAAGACTTTGTGGCTGATCTGATAAGACTGGTGTTTGAGGAGGTTATGAAAGATTCAGAACCTTTGCAGAAGAGTTGCAGAAGATCCCCATCCCAAAGAGCCTTTCCTCCCAGGAGGACATGGTCACCTGCCATGTGTCCCGCTTCAGTCAAGAGGTGGACGAAAGTTGACATATTGGGCTGTTGGATCAGGAAACTCATACACTTCTACCCAAATAGTTGACTAGCTGACAAAGCTGTGATAAGCTAGATGTCAATAACACCTGAGAAGAGTCAGACAAAATTGTAGAACAGTTAAAATGCTATTCTTGCAGTGTATATTTTTGAAAATATTTTAAAAATGAAAAGATTCTGGAGAAAAATGTTTCATTCTTTCATTAATTCTTTGGTCCATATGGTATGATTTAATGGGTCTCTAATGTTTATGTTACACTCATGTACAGGTACTTCATTAAATGTGATTAAAAATGTACTTGTGTAATGTTCTGCCCCTCGAAGGGCCATAGTCTATCTGAAAGATGTGGTAAGTGTTTTGCAGCATAAACAGAGTGTTTATGGATTCTTCAGAGAAAACACACATGGAGAAAAATGATTACCTTTGTGAAACATACTGCTGCAGTCTCGGTTGTGGAGGTGGTTCAGTTGTCTCTGTATCTTGTGACTCTGGATCAGAAGGTAAGGAGCTACAACGACGGGCTGCAATGAAGGAACTTCCCAAACATGCTGCTAAGTGCTACGGGGCAGCAAATAGCATTAAGCAGAGTGGCTCTGGGAGGGGGCATGAGAACAGGAAGACAGACTGGCTCACTCTGCAGAGTCTGTGAGGTTTTTGACCATAAATACAAATAATGTTTCTCAGTAGACCTTAATAACTTATATTTTTGGTTGAAACAGACCATTCTATAGGACCTTTAAGAAAACCACTAATCAGGGAGGTTAATGGGAAAAAAAGGCTTCAAGTTGCTAGGGTGCATAAAGATTGGACTCTGGGAGCAAAGGAAGAAGGTCATGTGGTCTGATGAGTCCAGGTGTACCCTGTTCCAGAGTGATGGGTGCATCAGGGTAAGAAGAGAGGCAGATGAAGTGATGCACCCATCATGTCTAGTACCTACTGTACAAGCCAGAACAGGTACAGGTCTAGGTTCAGAGACATTATGTGCCCAAAGAATGAGGTCAGTTGACTACCTGAATGACCAGGTTATTCCATCAGTGTATATCCTTTGTAAACTTCTACTTAATTACAGTGCTTGGCGTGATGCTCCTGCTTCATTGTTATGATGTCAGCCGTGACACATGTTGAGCCTGTCACACAGAGTGACCGGGTCTGGTTCTTAATGTCGACATTCTAACAGTAAACAAGTAAACACCAAGACAGAAGCAGCGGCAGCGAGTGTCAAACAGACGTAGTCACGCCCTCACGTCATCACTTGTCACAGTTCTCCTCCACGACAGCGACGTGACGCACTTTATTAATGAACAAAAACTGTTGTTTTTGTTCACAACTGTAATGAACTAAATGTTCGACTTACCTTGAATGAAGAGCATTGAGTCAAGTGTCCGAGCTGACGACCGTCTGTTTTTAGGACACTCGTTGACCAGGAAGCATCTGAAGTTTGTCTGGAGGAGTGTGTCCCCGGTCTAGGGACCATTGGATACTTCGTAATTCCTTTTCAGTTAAAAAAAAAAGTAATTCTGTTTTTTTTGTTTTTTTGTTTCAGAATGAAACGTTTTGGTGTTACAATCCAAAAAAACGAAAAACAAATACAAACTGCTCCGTTTTTCGTTTTGGACATTCATTTTTTTCCTTATTTGTTTTGGTATTGAAGAATGAATCATGAGTGTTTTTTTTCATTCTTAAACCAAAAACGAAAAACAAAACCACGTGACAAAATTAATTTGTTGTCTCCAAACGAAAAACGGGGAAACCACATACATACATTTATTTATTTATTTAGCATTTGGAGAAAGACTAGAAAACGGGAGACATGTGACCCGGATGTGGTCGTATATCTTTCAAAATAAAATCTCGACCAGTAGATGGCAGTATGAGTCTGTTACTGTCAGTGAACGTCTGTTTTCATTTGTACATGTAGCTCATTCAAACAATGACAAGCACGTTTTTATTTATGTATTTATTTATTAATTATGTTGTATCACATCGCTTCAAGCTGTTGAATTGTAATTAAATGTAATCACACTGAAGTTCTACCATATTTCCCAGATTAGTTTACTCGAAGTTTAACTACAGTAACATTCGGTTAGTGTTTCAAGAAGTAACATTTCTTATTAATTCTTTCATTTATTTGTCATTCATGTGTAGTTAGAGGAAAAAATAGGAAATCATATAAATAAATAAATAAATAAATAATATATAAAGGCTGTCTGTAATGAGAGTGTATATTACATTAATATTTTAATTTAATTTCACTCAGGCAATTCAAAAACTAACAGATACATGTAATAAAGTTATTGTATGTTTCAAGTCAGTAGATAATGTAACAAGTTCATAATGTAACAAACACAGGCAAATGTTTCTGTGATTATTTAATGCAAGATTTAATTATATTAATAAGTGCAGAACTCTGATCTCACCACCTTTCATAGTTTCTGCTGCATGTTGAAACTATAATATGACAAAAACAGTGGAGTGAGACTGATCCTCTCACTGTGAGGAAACAGTACATCTGCTGATTCGTTCACTTACTGAAAGAGTCAGCAGCACATGCCACGTACCAGTTCACTCACTGAACTTAAGACTTGAGTGAATCAGCGGTTTAAACGTGTTCATCTCCAACATTTATCAAGGAATTTTTTAAAATCTTATTTAACAGAGGAGGCTGGTCTATTTAGTGACAGTCCGAACTAAAGCCAGCAACAGTGAGCTCAATCACAACTCATTCAGCTCTTAGTTCCTCTCATAGTGAGGAAACAGTACGTTAATGAGTCAGCCCACGCCACGTACGTATTGGTAAACTGACTGAACTTAATATGTGCGCCCTGAGTGAATCAGCTGCTTAAACTGTCAGAGTCAGCCTCAGCAAATCCAGAAACAATGATGATTCATGCCAAACTATAGATCACTTTATCAGGGTATCAGTTCAGCAAGTGAGTCTGTGCTCTGTGCTTCGGTCATGCAGGAAGAACTGAACGATTTGGTGAACAAATCTTTGTAATTAAAAAATTAGAAAGATTCCGTACACCTAAACGTTGTTCCCATGACTAGTTGAAATGTAATGCAAAGACCGTAAGCTGTTGCAACAAATATTAATATCATTTCATGTGTATTCCACTGCTAGTAACAATGATAATGTGATAATAAGGAGATAATATTACAATTTTACCATGTTATTGCCACTGTAATTGATTGATATTGAAAACAGCAACAGGCTACTATAATAGACAAAATGTATCTTTTCCTTATTATAAAGATGAAATTCATCCATCCTTATGTCATACACGTATTACTGCACTGTAATGTACAATGTTGCTGTATAGTTTCTATGCCATGTCCTCTGACTAATCCCAAATGGGATTACAATACAATTTTTTGCAAGACAACATGCAGCTGAGAATGAAATCAGTAGCTCCCCTATGAAAGTTTCCTTTTTTTAAAGCTATTTCCCATGTGCTAAGTCAAATAATGGAAGCATCCAAATAAAACTAGGATGTTTGAAAAAGCTGTGTTAAAAATTCTTATGTTTGCTCTGTTTAACAGCACTTGGGAAATAATTTTAAAACATTAAGATTTTCATGGGGGGCTAATAATTTTGTCCTCAACTGTATATATGTGTATATATAAAACAAACAAACAAACAAAAAATTCAATTTGATTGAACACACACATTACGGATATCTAGGTTGACAGCAAGAGTTTTTGTCCTCATGTCCCATACTTCCTCCAGGTTAAAAGCTGATCCAAATTTTTCATTGATCTCACTTTTCAAATGAAGACCAGTGAAGACCACAGCTGATTTAAATTGTAGAAAATATTACTGTGACTGAATGGAAAACTTCCGTCTTCAAACAAGTGTGGTTCCAATGTTTTGTCACCAGTAACAGTTGCTGCCCCTCCCTGCCCCCTTTCACACATTAGGGACACAGGGAGAAGCTGTGTGTTTGTCTGGAAGAGGAGATGTTGTCAAATTGTCTGTTTCCCATAAACCACTAATAATTTACTTGCAGGGCAACATCTACTGTAAAGGGAAACACATGACAAAAGGATGTGTTGTAATATCCCCTCACTGATGTGACATGAGAGAGGGGATTATTTAGTCATTCATTGTCTACTGCTTTATCTACTGCATGAGGGGCATGCAGGGACCTGGAGGTAATCCCAGTTGATGTGGGGTGTAGGGCGGGGCCACACCCTGGACAGGTCCACCAGGAATAAATTAATGCATAAATAAACTACGAACTGATAAATACACTAAACTTAACAGGAAAGCAATCTACATTGCATGTACTGCAACAGACTGTTCCGTCATTCCTAAATACACAAGGTTTTATCTTTATGCACTGACATAATGTTGTGGTTGACGAACTTCCGCTGTTCTTTTTCTACGCAAAAATAAAAAAGTGGAGGTTAGGCGACCCCCCCGGACCCTCGGTTGCACTACTGTATTTGTTGTAACTTACATTATTAATCTTAGCTCGACAAAGAGCTGAAGGGTTTTCGTTTCCTGGATCACAGGGTGCGGGACTTGTTTGTGTTTGTGTTGTGTTGCGCGGCCAACCAACCTGAGTGTTGTATCATGTTCACTATGTACATCTACACATCACTGGAACTGTGAGCTCCGTTCCGGGCCCCAATTATAAAGGGACACACCTCAGCCTGTCTGCACTTCCTGTTGCCTGAGCAGAGATCAGAGGGAACATGATCACAGGGAAGATGGAGTCCTTTGCAAAACAGGCTGTTTTCTTACTTGTTTCCATCTTATACCTTTGTGCTGCTGCAGACCAACAAGGTAAGCGAGAAACTAGTTAAAATCCACTAGTGAGGTAAGATTTTAAATCCATCTGCATCTTTCAATCTAAGTTTCTATGCATCTCATCTCGTCTCATTTTATCCCTTACCTTTCACCTATTTTAAGCTTATACTCTTCAGAGGTGAAAAAACGTTTTCTATGCACTCTGCTACATTTTAATGACCAAAGTCGCCTGAAATGACCAGAAATGAATAACAGTGAGAATTTTGTCTTCTTTTTGTCTTACCTGTTCATTCACTTTCAGACATTTCCATTGTAATAATGAGCTTTAATCTGCAGAGATTACATAAATTATCAGAGCAGGAACAGAAGCCTGTAAATACAGACATGCAGCAATGTACTGTGTGGAATCCAAACAAACAAACATAAACAAATTTGTAGACATAAAAACACTTAGTACAAGAAAGAAATGCATTGTGCAACTGCATTCCGGGGTGAGGGGCTGTGTATATGTGTGTGTGTGCGTGTGTGTGTGTGTGTGGGGGGGGGGGGGTCAAAATTTTGGTCGGGGTCAAAATTGTGTTACGTCATTTAGGGTGGGGTGATCCAAAGCTAGTTAAAACACCAACCAGTCTGTACAGCATACACTTACACACTGTTAGCTGTTATTTTATTTGTTGTTTTTATTATGTTAACTTATTTTTTGAAGACATTTCCTTATGATCATTTATTGTCTCACATTTGCTTTGTAAACACACATGTCATTTTTATTGCATTAACAATGTTGACCAATGCTAGACTTCTCCACTCAATCCTTGTTATTATTGACATGTTATATAACTTTTGGTCATCTTATCGTTCTTACTGTTCATGTTGTTTTACCGCATTAGTCGACAGGGGGCAGCGAGAGATGCGTGCAGTATAGGCAATCAAAGCACACAGTATGAAGCATCAATCCTAAAATGTAGCATACCAAAATGACGGGAAGAAACTCAGCTAAAAGCTAAACCACCTAAATTAAACAAAAGTCAAAGCAAGCAATTATGTGAAAACATGAAAACCATTCATAGCAAACCACACAAACAAGATGGCACGTGAAAGCAGAGACTCTCGCGATCACAAAGATCTATGTCTCATCACTGTGTGATGAAAATTAGAAGAGCTAGCAGCCAGAGAGTAGCAAAAAAAAGTTTGCAAAATCTTACCTAGGGTTGCCAAATTCCAGGAATTTTCAAAGTTGTAAACCTTCCATGGGAATGTATGGGAATAAACGGGAATAAACCAGAAATTACTGGTTGAAGGTATGTTCTTAATAGGGAACTTTAATATGGTCGGGGGAAATATATTTTAGCATAATCCTGAATAAAATAACTAGATATCATGCAAGTGTAGTTGAATATCTATGCGATTCCTCCATTCCATGTTGTTTCATGATTTCCTTGATTTTCTAGGCTACTATTGCATATTTTCAAAGGTGATATTTACTGTAAGAAAAGGAAGAAAATCCTTCATTTATTCTGGGTTCCATCTGCATTGACTCTGACACAATGGCATCTACAGTGATGCTTTTACTTCTGATGGAATCTCACAAGTGTTATTGTTATTTTGATACCAAAATAATTAATATAGCGCTTGTAATTGCACAGATATATTCTATTTATTTTGGGCATGTCATTTTCAGGCAGGGGCCTCAAAAAGTGGATCTGTACTGAAGAGGTTTTAATTGCCTGTAGTTGAACTCAAAGGTCTGTCTTTTTTATGTTTTTGTTTATATTTGTGATTTATGTTGTGTTTGTTTATTAATTTATCTTTTTAATGTGCCGACAATGGCAAATTTCCACAGCTGGGGCAATAAAGCTTAATCTCACTTCATATCTTAGCAAAATACAAACACAGGTCAGTACTTAGCAAATTTCCTTGTATATCAAATTTAATCAAATCAAAGAGGGAGGGGCGAGGTAGAGAAAGAAGAGAGAGTTAGACCAATGTGCAACAGTAAAAATAAGTTCATTCAGGATAGTTCTGAATCAGTGGCGATATTTTTATAATGTCCTTTTCACAGGCAGTACCATGAATTGTTCGAAAAGATTATGCTGATATTAGTTAGAAATGATGATAAACAACAGTTAGTAAAATTATATATATATATATATATATATTTTTTTTTTTTTTTTTTTTTTTTAATTTAGTTGGAAATTCTTCCCCACAGCAGCTGCTGTGGGTTGGTGGATGTGACTCCACCTCCAAGCAGGTAAAGAAGTGGTTTAGCTCCTCCGTCCGTCTGTGAGGCATCACGATCATCACCTGAAAGCTTGCCTGGTCTCTTGCCTGGAGTTGGGCAGCCTTGGTCTCTCTGATGCCTCTTTTCAGATTGGTGTAGTAGTGGCCTTAACCTGAAAGATAATTCATTTAAAAATTCATATTTAATAAATATTTACTAAAGTCTCAGGTTTGCATCCCTCCCACAGTCCAAAAACATGCAGATTTGGGGATTAGGCCAATTGGACACTCTAAATTGCCCGTAGGTGTGAATGTGAGAGTGGATGGTTGTTTGTCTCTATGTGGCCCTGTGATGGACTGACAACCTGTTCAGGGTGTGACCCGCCCCTCGCCCTATGTCAGCTGGAGTTAGGCACCAGTGTCCCCCACGACCCTCATGTGGAGGATAAAGCAGTAGAAATTGAGTGAGAGAGAGAGAGAGAGAGAGAGAGTAAATATTTAAAGTCCATAGTATTTTTTCACCATGATTCTCACTTGTTCCTCATATCCTGACAGCACCTGAAGTGCGCACGAAGCTTGGGAGCCTGAGAGGTCAGTATGTGAGTGTGAAGGGGAAGGAAACGGGAGTCCATGCCTACCTGGGTGTCCCATTTGCCAAGCCACCCGTAGGCCCTACTCTGAGACTGGCTGCACCTCAGCCTGTGGAGGGTTGGGAAGGAGTGAGAGATGCCACCAAGCAACCACCCATGTACGACCCAATCCATATGCTCCAGCTTCTGCATAGAACACATCAAGGTCTTAGAACACATGAATCATGTCTTGACTCAGTTACAAAAACTTCTCCTTTTCAGGTGTGTTCAGTGCAGAAAGTTTGCTATACAAGTGGCAAACAATCTTGGTGGGTTATACCATGATTTACCAGATATTTCAGAAGACTGCCTTTACCTCAACATCTACACTCCTGCAAACAGAGCTCCAGATGTCAAGCTGCCAGTAAGAACTCATTGTTTCAGGTTTGGGGAGATGTTTGAATAATCATACCCATATTTGGTAGCAGACAGTCACTGGATTCCCTCTAACTAACAAGGTGTCAGTCGGGTTAATCTTTTTTTTCCCTACAGAGGTGAGCACAGTTAGTTGCTTTATAGAAAAAATAAGAATATTTCTTTACCTTCTCAGGTCATGGTCTGGATCCACGGTGGAGGTTTTACTCTGGGATCAGCCTCGGTGTATGATGGCTCTGCCCTGGCTGCTTACCAGGATGTAGTTGTGGTTTTAATACAGTACCGGTTGGGAGTCCTGGGCTTGCTCAGGTAAAACTGTTAATGAAAATCAGCCACAGTCACAACAAATCCAAGAATATCCAAGAATAACTTTCTTCTGCTTATGACCTAATGTGTGCTACACATGATTAAACAATGGTGTGAATGCAGCCTGGTTGACTGTACCTGTGTGTTACTGACCCAGCACTGGAGATGAACACATGTCTGGGAACTATGCAATGCTGGACCAAGTACAAGCTCTGAGGTGGATTCAGGAGCACATTCACAACTTTGGTGGAGACCCAGATTTGGTGACCATCTTTGGGGAGTCTGCTGGTGGAGTGAGCGTGTCACTCCTGGTAAGCATCTATCTGCAGAGATAGCAAGTCTCTGTTTTTGCACTGTTCATCACACATTTACTGTATGTCACTGCAAAAGTGCTTTGTTCAACAACCTGTCATTTCTTCTGTTGCTCTCATCAACAGCTTCTCTCACCATTGAGTGAAGGCCTGTTCCACCGTGCTATTGCTGAGAGTGGCACTGCAGCAATGGATGCACTTGTCTGGAATGACCCTCTGCCAATAATGAAGGTTAGTGCTCAATGACCAGGTTCAGATCTGGTATTAAAATCCCCTCTGAGTGATCCAATCACAAATGGATGGCTCCAAGTCTGGTTCTGTATGCCCATAACGTGTCAGATCTGACAAAAACCACATTCAGAGGTGATTTTGTAAAACATCTGGCCATCTGTTCTCAGGACACATAAAACACTTTAACCTCAGCTAATCTAAAGCAATACCTGTACGTTCAATAGAACTTCATAATTGTATTTTTAACACATTCAGGTTTTTAGGTTTTTACAAACATATTCGTGCAATATTTCCATCCTTGTGGACAACCCATTGCTAAGTGAAAGGGAACTGCTCCTGTGCCAGGTTTGTCTGTGTTCACTGCTGGTGTATAAAAAAAGAATGTGTTAAATGCAGAGTCAAATTCACAATCACTAATTGGTGTGTGTACAAATAACACTAAAACTAAACATCAACAGTGCACCCCCCAAACAACTGCCTGACTGCATTCCCCCATTTGCCAATCTGCCTGTGTCCACACCTCACAGCCCCAATTTCCTGGATTCAGTCTGGACCAGTAATGCTACAAAAAAATGCAATGTACATTTAATCACATTTTATTACACTCAAAGGTAACAAGATGAATGGGGAATGATTTTTGTCATCAAAATATAGAAAATATTACAAATCAACATAGCCTAGACTTAAATCATGAACACATTACAGTCTGCATTTAATTCCAATCTTAATAAAAAAAATAAACTCCCGAATTCACCATGATGAAATACACAACAGTGACAATAAAATACTATACAGTATAAGCAGCTGAAGAAACATTATAAAGGTAAAAACAGTCCACATACTGTATACTCACTGGAGCAGAGTCTTTGTTCTGCTGGGGGGTTTGGAGGGAAAACAGAATAGAAAATGGAGCTGTCATTATTTTTAAAGGGAGCAATTTATTTGCTCTAATGTTGATCTGTGTTCTCTGCAAATGAAAAAATATAGATAAATGGTGGTAACACTTCATATAAGTTCTTATCCTGACAATTAGACTATAGTGTCGATAATATTTTATTTGTGTCATGTGGTCATGCCTCATCATTTTTAAATCAGTTTCATAGTAATTATTGAACTGAAGCTTGTCTAAGAAAATTATATTACAAATCACAAAGCAGTTGCCAGATTCATCAAATGGTTTTCCAGAATCGTACAGCAAAGTACGGTCTTGTGATTTTTTTTTTGCTCAGTCTCTGGATTTAAAGTGTGCAGTGAGCTCTAACAGCTTGAAACCGGCACTGGTACCATTAACTTTTCTGGAGCTTTGCCAGCCAACATGGGGCTATGAGCAAACTGCGCCACGTGACGTCCGGAGCTCTATTGACAATATTTCTAATTTGTTGAGCTGGCTCCCTGTCATTTGTTCTCAGATCGTGGCAAATTCTTCTGGCTGTAGCCTGGAGAGCACAGAGACGATGGCCAACTGCATTAGGAACCTTGATTTAGATTCTATTTTGCCTTTGTTGGAGGTGAGATACTTTTATTCATCTGATGAAGTATGACTTGAGACTAAATGGCACGGTGAGATTTTCCATGAAATGTCTATATTTTTTGTTGCTTTCTAAGGATGTAAGATTGAGATATAGGGTAAACATTGATGGACACTTCCTGACAAAATCTGCGAGGGACCACTACACTCAACATGAACTTCTCACTGTACCGTTCATGACTGGTGTTAATAATAATGAAGGAGGCTGGCTGCTCTCTAGGGTAAGTGCAACAAACCTGATTTTTTAGAAACACATCAACTGAAAAGTGTAATAATCACATTTCCACATTTTTCCTCAGTATTTTGGTCTACAGAACTGGACAGAGGGGATTGATCGTGAGTTTTTCATCAACGCTATGTCCATGTTTTACCCTCATGTAAGACAGAAACCACCTCACATTACAATGTTATCTTTACATTTTATGTTTTATAAAACTTAAACTTGCTCAAATATTGTATTCCTTTTTTTCTCAAGCCCAAGTATGCAATCATCAGAGATCTGATAGCAGAAGAATATATTGGAGATGGAGAAGATCGGGTGAAAAATAGAAATGGATTTACTGAGATGGTTGGAGATTTTTTGTTTAACATGCCAGTTATTAAGGTTGTTAATGCCCATAGAGGTAATTTAAGACTGTTTTTGGTCTATTTAAAATCTACCTTTTAATATCCATAGTCATTAACAACATGTACCTTTATGACATCCATTACCTGCTACCAGATGCAGGTGCCCCTGTATACCTGTATGAGTTCCACCATCCTCCAAAATTCCTGCAGGATAAAAGGCCAAGCTTTGTCCGTTGTGACCATGGTGATGAACTATTCACTGTATTAGGAACCTGCTTGACAACTTCCCATTCCCCGCTAGCTGGTAAGAATAATATAAAACGTCCTGGCTCAGTCATTTGTGGTGGTACGAAAAGTGTTAAACCAGACAATAATCATTTCAGATCATTGCACCGAAGAGGAGATACAATTAAGCAAAACAATGATGAGCTACTGGGGCAACTTTGCTCGCACAGGGTAGGAATGACTTCTTACTATCTGGTAAGCTTTCATACACGCAGAGCTGAGACTTACTTGTTCATAACTGGTGTATGTGTTTGTACTATTGCATAGTTCTCCAAATGGGGATGGCCTCACCTACTGGCCAAAGTATGGAGCAGAAGAAAAGTACCTGGCAATTGGTTTAAAGGAGCCGGTCGTTGCTCAGCACCTGAAGAAGGAGCGGCTCATCTTCCTGACTCAGACCATCCCTCAGAAATTCCAACAAAAAACAGAGAAAACCAAACACACTGAACTGTAGAGAACTTAGCTCTACAGTTTTTGCATCTGCTGCAGCTTCCCCTAGTGCGTGTGCATATATGTGTGTTTTGTTTATCATCACTGCAGCCTCTGTTGCCCAGGTGTGAACAGTCTTCTATCAATGCGTGGAAAGCAATCAACCTACCTGTGCCTGATGCCTGCCAGCCTTGTACTATAAAGATGCCTGGCAACTTCAGTTCGTGTTGGCTTTAGATGGTGGTGGCTGCACTTTGTGTCTGTTTCTCCTGATCTGCCTTAGATCTGTGGTTGGGCTTACTTGCTTATGTTCAAATTGTTAACTCCTCTTGCTATGCCTTTTATGGGTAGAGTCTACTTTGTTGTCATGTCTTTATTTTGTGATCCAGGACCTTTAGTCCTGCATGTTTTGTTAATCTTAATTTACCTTATTAAATAAATAACCTTATTTTTCATCACAAGCTGGGTGGTAACAATTTGCATTTAGATCAATTAGGATAGAGAAAAAACATTTTTAAATCAACTGAAAGGGACATTTTTTGTACTAATGTAAACCTTTACCTTAAGTATCACATACTGTACATGTCAATTTGATGTGATTACTGAAACATGGATGGTAATAATAAAAAATCTAATTTAAATCTGTTCAGTCATTTCTTTGGTTAAATACACTTGATGTCAGTGTGAAAGTTAAAAAGGACCTACATTACCTTAGGTTTCAGTCACCATGTTGACTTCTGTGTATCAGAGGTCTTACTGTATATAGCGCAGGGCTGTTGTGTAAGATGAAACTACTATCAAAATTCAACTGTGCCACGTAAGATAATCAGAGTAGGGGATAGTTGAGCATGGCTCTTTTGTTACAGTAATATGATACATACACAAACCTTTGAGCCTAAAAAAAAAAAACATTCGTGACAAAAAGTGTTTTCAGATTTTTTATTTTTATTACTGAGAAGAGCGCTTAGGCTGGGTGTTGGCTTTACTTTGTGTCTGTTTCTCCTGATCTGCCTTAGATCTGTGGTTGGGCTTACTTACTTATGTTCAAATTGTTAACTCCTCTTGCTATGCCTTTTTTTTAGCCCAAATAATGTTTCTGTCCTTAAGTTTTATTTTGCATTATTGTAATTGATCTGAACCTCCTTAAATCAAGGGTAGAGTCTAATTTGTTGCTATTTGTTTATTTTGTGATCCAGGACTTTTAGTCCTGCATGTTTTGTTAATTTTGTTTACCTTATTAAATAAATAACCTTATTTTTCATCAGCTGGTAACAATTTGCATTTACATCAATTAGGATAGAGAAAAAACATTTTTAATTCATCTGAAAGGGACATTTTTGTACTAATGTAAACCTTTACCTTAAGTATCACATACTGTACATGTCAATTTGATGTGATTACTGAAACATGGATGGTAATAATAAAAATCTAATTTAAATCTGTTCAGTCATTTCTTTGGTTAAATACACTTGATGTCAGTGTGAAAGTTAAAAAGGACCTACATTACCTTAGGTTTCAGTCACCATGTTGACTTCTGTGTATCAGAGGTCTTACTGTATATAACGCAGGGCTGTTGTGTAAGATGAAACTACTATCAAAATTCAACTGTGCCACTTAAGATAATCAGAGTAGGGGATAGTTGAGCATGGCTCTTTTGTTACAGTAATATGATACATACACAAACCTTTGAGCCTAAAAATATGTGACAAAAATATTTTCAGATTTTTTATTTTTATTACTGAGAAGAGCTCTTAGACTGGAAAGCTTCCTCAAGTCTGATGTGAGCAGTTTTCTATGTCAAACTTAGTTTGTTATTCAAAAAAAAAAACCCATGAAGCTTATGGAATTGAAAACAATACAAGGCAGCAAAACCTTTTAAAGAAAAATCACTCAAAAAGCTGGGCTTACAGACAGGAGAACATAGTGTATATAAAAGAATTGTACTCAAACTTAGAGACAATCAAGAGAATGCTTCAAAATAAAACAAATGATGCTAGGAAGTTTAGTTAAAATCTGATATAAAAGTGCTGGCCAGTGGTTTTAAATAATTCACTATCCTGCCCAGAAAAGTGCACTTGAAGTAAGAAAGTTACTGGGCATCAGAGACAGAACCTGGAGAGTTAAGTGCACAAGCTAACATGATTGTAATATTGTCGGCAGAGGACAGAGATGATGTGTGTTTAACGGTTGTTGTTGCGTAAAATCGAGATTACTGATGTCTACTTAGATAAATTAAATAATATTTATGGTCACAAACCTCAGACTCTTCAGATTCAGTCAGTTTATTGCTGCCTTCCACGGTGCTGCGCCCCCCCGAACCGCAGGAGCGTGTTTACGTGCCTGCGTTGTTCAATTTACCCTAGTGTGGAAAATAAAAAATAACAATTATGGATCATGGAAAATAAACAATTTTAAGTTTAAAGTAGTTCCCTATTCAAAAGTAATACACACTGAGCTCTGCCTGCTGTAGTCAGTAATTAGTGTAGGAACACTCATGCTGAGAGACACTCACAGACATGACAAATACACACAGTTCTACACACCTTGTGCAGCAGTTCGCTTGTAAACCGCGTCACATGGAGCCAAGACAGAAAAGGTGAATACACACCGATCTCTACCTGCTGCAGTCAGTAGTTAACGTAGGAACACTCATGCTAATGCTAATGTATCTATAAACTGAACATCTGATACTTTAGCAAAGGGGTCACCACAATGTCTTTCAGTGCAGTACTAGGCTAAACTAAATCGTCTTTCTCTGCTTCAAGATGCATATCACAATTCAACGAGGGGAATCAACAGTGGAGAGATGCACCATGTGTTGCAAGAAAAATCAATGCCCATTCTGTCTCCCAACATTTTTTCAACCTGCCCAGCTGAACAAAGTGAGGACCCACCTCATGACTCATTTCAACAGTTCTCCATGAAGGTAAAGTTTGCTTACATTCCCTTTGAAAAAGCAGATGGGAGTGCAA
Source organism: Brachirus orientalis (assembly GCA_016785285.1). NCBI lineage: Eukaryota > Metazoa > Chordata > Actinopteri > Pleuronectiformes > Soleidae > Brachirus > Brachirus orientalis. The sequence continues at coordinate 668,402 of JAFBJR010000253.1, forward strand.
TGTGCCTGTGCTTTAAAAGCAGCAAGTGTTGATGTAATCAAAAATGGATTCCAATTTTGGAATATTTATAATGTACACTTCACATTTATTATGGTCAATAAATGACCATAATTTAGTAAAATTTAAAATCTATTTAATTGTGTTTTAGGATATACCAATCACTGCTGTGGCTTAAATTGCAGACCAAAGTTGCATTTTTATTTTCTGTACTGCAATTTAATGCAATCAAGAAAAGAGGACTTCATTAAGTACCTTTCCATCTGCCAGATGAAACATCCTGCCATAATCCCCACCATGTCATCTTCAACAATCTCATCCACTCCACCAACTCCAACATCCCCCATCAGTCCCCTCCAGAAGTGACAACTACCGCCATGCCAGCTCCATCTACAACAACCCCCCATTAGTACACCAGGACACCCTTTACACCCTTCTCAAAGAACTACTGCTTAGAACACCAACAAAACTGAGCTTCACTGCTGAAGTTCAGTTCATCTTGAGTGCTTTATTTCCAGAGATAGGCCTGACTGTCATTTATTTTTGAATGTCCATTTTCCATGCCAATTGTGCCATGGCAAGCATGCGTCAGTTCTGTACATGTAAAATGTTTGATTGTATTGTTTAAAATTGTTAATTTTCTTTAAGCCGTTATATACGGGCTGGCTAAAAAAGTGCCTGTAGAACTTTCCGGCAGTTACTGAGTCGGCTTTCATACCTTTTATATCTTTCATCTAACTTTGAAGTTCATTAAGCAAAGTAAACCCCAGTATATGTATAAGGGGAACACACAGTTCTCCAAAAAAGCACTGTGACTGACCCAATAGACACATCTGCTAGATTAATCATCAGGAACGGTGCGCCCCGTTGGTGAGTTAGCGAAAGCTAGTACCGTTGGAAATTCGATATCACATGAAAAATATCATTAGTTAAACTTAAGCTTCATGTTATGTGTTTGTATTACAGGTTTACAACCTGACTGTAAGTCCAACTAACCGTGTATGTGTAATAAACGTGGAAAAGGACTTGAGTTGTATCCGCCATGCTTGTTCTGATAACCCTTCCAGAGGGGAGTTTACTAAGCCTGGGCAAGAGGTTTGGTAAAAATCTGGACAGTGCCTGACTGTGGAAGAGGCTGAGAAGGTCTTCCCCTCTGGTCCTGCTTCAGTCAGGATCAGGAAACTCATACACTACTAGCTGACAAAGCTGTGATAAGCTAGATGTCAATAACACCTGAGAAATTTGTAGAACAGTTAAAATGCTATTCTTGCAGTGTATATTTTTGAAAATATTTTAAAAATGAAAAGATTCTGGAAAAAAATGTTTCATTCTTTCATTAATTCTTTGGTCCATATGGTATGATTTAATAGGCCTCTAATGTTTATGTTACACTCATGTACAGGTACTTCATTAAATGTGATTAAAAATGTACTTGGTTGTGGAGGTGGTTCAGTTGTCTCTGTATCTTGTGACTCTGCATCAGAAGGTAAGGAGCTACAATGACAGGCTGCAATAGGCAACTTCCCAGACATGCTGCTACAAGTAAGTGCTACAGGGCAGCAAATAGCATTAAGCAGAGTGGCTCTGGGAGGGGGCATGAGAACAGGAAGACAGACTGGCTCACTCTGCAGAGTCTGTGAGGTTTTTAACCATAAATACAAGACAATGAGAAAAAAAGACTTCAATTTGCTAGGGTGCATAAAGATTGGACTCTGGGAGCAATGGAAGAAGGTCATGTGGTCTGATGAGTCCAGGTGTACCCTGTTCCAGAGTGATGGGTGCATCAGGGTAAGAAGAGAGGCAGATGAAGTGATGCACCCATCATGTCTAGTACCTACTGTACAAGCCAGAACAGGTACAGGTCTAGGTTCAGAGACATTATGTGCCCAAAGAATGAGGTCAGTTGACTACCTGAATGACCAGGTTATTCCGTCAGTGTATATCCTTTGTAAACTTCTACTTAATTACAGTGCTTGGCGTGATGCTCCTGCTTCATTGTTATGATGTCAGCCGTGACACGTGTTGAGCCTGTCACACAGAGTGACCGGGTCTGGTTCTTAATGTCGACATTCTAACAGTAAACAAGTAAACACCAAGACAGAAGCAGCGGCAGCGAGTGTCAAACAGACGTAGTCACGCCCTCACGTCATCACTTGTCACAGTTCTCCTCCACGACAGCGACGTGACGCACTTTATTAATGAACAAAAATGGCCACTAAATGTTCGACTTACCTTGAATGAAGAGCATTGAGTCAAGTGTCCGAGCTGACGACCGTCTGTTTTTAGGACACTCGTTGACCAGGAAGCATCTGAAGTTTGTCTGGAGGAGTGTGTCCCCGGTCTAGGGACCATTGGATACTTCGTAATTTCTTTTCAGTTAAAAAAAAAACTAATTCTGTTTTGTTTTTGTTTTTTTGTTTCAGAATGAAACGTGTTGGTGTTACAATCCAAAAAACGAAAAACAAATACAAACTGCTCCGTTTTTCGTTTTGGACATTCATTTTTTCCTTATTTGTTTTGGTATTGAAGAATGAATCATGAGTGTTTTTTTTTTTCATTCTTAAACCAAAAACAAAACCACGTGACCAAATTAATTTTGTTGTCTACAAACCAAAAACGGGGAAACCACATACATACATTTATTTATTTATTTATTTAGCATTTGAAGAAAGACTCGAAAACGCGAGACATATGACCCGGATGTGGTTGTATATCTTTCAAAATAAAATCTCGACCAGTAGATGGCAGTATTTGTGCATGTAGCTCATGCACGTATTTATTTACGTATTTATTTATTATGTTGTATCACATCCCTTCAAGCAATGTTGAATGTGATTAAATGTAATCACACAGAAGTTCTACCATATTTCCCAAAGTAGCTTACTCAAAGTTTAACTACAGTATTAATGATTAGTGTTTCAAGAAGTAACATTTCTTATTAATTCTTTCATTTATTTGTCTTTCATGTGTAGGTAGGTACTGAAGCCATGAAAAATTCCCACCTTATTTATGCACTCCAAGTTTCCACTGCTGTGTGTTGCTGCTTTGAATGTCAGAATTTTTTATATTAATTGCCACCTTATGGAAGTTGTTATCTCATTAGTTGTTGAAATGAGCGAGGTTGTTTATTGTTTGAATGGCAGCCTCGGTTGCTAGTTGGGTCAAGTTAACATTAATACTGTAGCTACCATTCCCTGCTAATCAAATAAAATCATTATTGTACAACAATCTGACCCCTGGATGACCAAAGGTCTCCCGATGTGAATGCTGTCTTGTAAAGTGCCTTTTGATGAGTGATTTAGAAATGTCGTTGTTCTGGTTGGATATTTGGGGAAAAGAGCCAGAAAGAGCCATTATGTACTCATAAATTAGATCCCAAAGTTTAAGCCAGACTTAATTAATTCTAAGTTCTTTTTCAAATTCATGGATGGAGCACTGATTCTATATACCACCCAGAAGCATTAGTCTCACAAACACCTCTATCCAGTACTGCATTTCCCCAATCAACTATTTCATCTAAAATCTTCAAGCTAGCTACCCATTATCACATTGTATGTTTTTTCTTTTAAAATCATTTCACAATAAACTTTTATTCATATGAGTTGAGGTTGCCTGGCAATGCTGGTATGTGTGATGATTAAGTTTGTGTCTAGTGAATGGACCAGTAAAAGCGTGTTCACGAGGCAAGTAAAAAATATCTATTTACAAAAATAAACAAAGATATTAACAAGAAGGTTCAAACAAAAGGGGAGGAAATGAGCTGGCAGCTGGACGAGAGACCTCCACATGGGGCCACACTGGGCAGAACAGGACGCACTGACACCTGCTGCAGCAAAAACCAGGTCTTATATCCGGGGAGGATAAATCAGGAAGATGAGATGCAGGTGCGGGGAAGGGAGGCTCCGCCCGGCTGGCCAGTCATTCTCCTGAAAATTAAACAAGGAACTGCACAGGAAGTGCAGGTTAAGAACAAATAAAAGGACAGGAAGCGAGAAGCCGGACCATAACATCAGGGTCTGAAACTGCATCATACTCATCTGAATCATTGGTCTTTTCCTAAGATGACTGTGCTGCTGTCATGGTGTTGAGTCCCTGGGCCTCTGGAATTTGTACCATCTTCACCAGCTTCAGTCCCTTTCTTCTCCTTGGATTTGTCTTGCACTTTCCATGCACTGGCTTAGTTGACACAATGCCACGCTTCTCTGACATACCGTTAGTGGTGTGGCTCTCATCACAATACAGGCCCCCTTTCTCATTGGCTAATGGCACTTCCTTTGGGACCTCCTTCACAGGCAGTAGTCATCACTGAACTTCCTTTCCTGAGCTGGGGTTGCCTTCTTTTCTAAAAATAAGCAGACCCGTGGACATACCTCTGGAGGGCGGTTAAATAACATTGTTTGACCTTCTAGCATTTCATGCAGCATTAAACGCAGTGTAAATTAGCACACAATAAGTCCTAAAAGCAAGCAAGAGAATATTTGATGTTAGTACTCATTCTATTTGGCCTAGCTCTCAACATTGTATTATTACTTTAAGGATAACAAACACCTTCCACATACTCCAGTTACCTTGAGGTACTTAATAACTTTCCTAAACAAAATGCTGTCTAACTGAGTTTCAATGATCTTCAATTTAATATTCACTTTAACTTCAACCTTCAGTTCAAATTCAAAGTTTTTGCAACTGTTTCAGCTCCAAGGTCTTTAGATGATTTTACTAGTTACTCAGTCTAGTGCCTAAAATACTTAATCACTATCGGCATGTATTGTTTTTCTACATTGCCTTTACATATCACCGCAGTTCCCCTGTGGGAGTGAGTTGTCCCCATGGAATGTTTACACTGTTTCACACAAATATTGAACCAATATTACACAATGTTATGCACCTATTTCATTTGCAATTTATTTTAATTCATTCCACCATTTTACATGTCCAGGTTTATTGATTGCTTTTATTGATTCTATTGATTTATTTATTTCTTATTTAAATTTAAACATAATGTATTCATCACCTATGACCCAATTAGCACCTCTGGACTTGTAATATTCTCCAATATTCAAGCCTTGAAATACAGATGTCAAAATTTAGTTGCAAGAAAAAAAACAAAAAAAAAAACACACAGACTCCAAACCTATTCTCCACACATTACACAGGCAAAGACAACAGACACTCAAAACTTTCTCCCCTTTTTCTTCTTTTTCCTTTTCTCAGTCAGTCAAGTCTTAGTCGGAGTCAGAGATTGGATCAGGGTTAGTCAGCCTTCTATACCTATATTAACTGTATGCACTTTGTATAATACTAATGTCCGAATTTATCAGGAGATATTTATTTGGGCAATGCTTATGTTAACTTAAGGCTCAAGAAGAGACAGGGCGTCCCCCGTTTCTTCTCTTCCTTGGGACCCTGAAGAGACACAGCGTCTTATGTCTCCCCTCATGACCGCTGATATCTCCTCAGCCCAATTGTAGATTGTGTGTCCAACTATCACTTTACCCTCCCTGGTCATGTGTGCAAGCCTTTACCTGCACACAGGAAGTAGGTCTTCTTAAACAGGAAGTGGCCTGTAATTTCAGTGTACTCGAGACTTTATATGCGAGATCAGGGAATGTCCCCGAGCACAACTGCAAGCCATTACCTACACATAGGAAGTACATCAATACAGACAGGGAGCGAGCTGGAACTTTGCACCAATCCAATTAAAACTTCACATGCGATATACGAGACCTGTCCAGAACAGCTCAGCAAAGAGTCAAGGGCATACCTCGCCTGCTGTGGGGGCAGCAGCTGCCAGGGCCCGCACATTATTATTCTTTGTTTGACAAAGTCAAAGTGTTTTCGTTTGCTGGCTCTTTTCCCCACGGTGCGGGACTTGTTTGTTTTTCCATTGTGCCTGGTTTTCACGTGAGTGTAGTATCATGTTCACATCTGCATGTCACTGGAACTTTGAGCTCCGTTCCGGGCCCCAATTATAAAGGGACACTCCTCAGCCTGTCTGCACTATCTGTTGCCTGAGCAGAGATCAGAGGGAACATGACCACAGGGAAGATGGAGTCCTTTGCAAAACAAGCTGTTTTCTTCCTTTTTTCCATTTTATACCTTTGTGCTGCTGCAGACCAACAAGGTAAGCGAGAAACTAGTTAAAATCCACTAGTGAGGTAAGATTTTAAATCCATCTGCATCTTTCAATCTAAGTTTCTATGCATCTCATGTATCATCTCATTTTATTGCACCCTTTTCCTTTTCTTTCACCTACTTTAAGCTTATACTCTCCAGAGGTGGGAAAAACATTTTCTATGCACTCTGCTAAATTTTAATGAGCAAACAAAATCGCCAGAAATGAATAATAGTGAGAATTTTGTCCTTTTTTTTGTACTACCTGTTCATTCACTGTCAGGCAACATTTCCATTGTAATAATGAGCTTTAATCTGCAGAGATTACAGAGGTTATTTGAGCAGGAAAGAAGCCTGTCAATACAGACATGCAGCAATGTGCTGTACTGTATGGAATCCAAACAAACGAACTTAAATACATTTATAAACATAAAAACAGTTAATACAAGATTAAAAAAAAAAAAGATTTTTGCATTGTGCATTATGGGGTGGGGATTGGATAATTTATTGAAAATGTGTTACATAATTTAGGGTGGGGTGATCAAAAGCTAGTTAGTTCAGTTTTTGGAGCAGGAAAAGAGGCCTGTAAATACTCCGCAGGCATTCAGCAATATGCTGTACTTTATGAAATCCAAACAAACTAACTTAAACAAATATATAAAGATAAAATCACTTAGAATAGAAGAAAAATTGTGTACCAACCAGCCTGTACAGCATACACTTACACACTCTTAGCTTATGTTATTTGTTGTTTTTATTATGTTTCTATAACTTATTGTTTCAAGAAAGTTCCTTATGATCTTTTGTCTCACATTTGCTTTGTAGACACATATGTCATTTTTATTGCATTAACAGTGTTGATCAATTCTAGACTTCTCCACCCAATCCCAATTATATACATATATAATGTCATTTTATCATTATTGTTCATGTTGTTTTACCACGTTAGTACGAAGTAATTGTGAGATATGAGTTGAAATTGTTGAACTGAACTTAATTGCCTATAGTTTAAGTCAAAGGTCTGCCTTTTTTATGTGTTTGTTTGTATTTATGATTTATGTTGTGTTTGTTTATTAATTTATCATTTTAATGTGCTGATAAAGGCAAATTTCCACATTTTGGGCAATAAAGCTTAAGGCACTACCCCCCTTAAGCCCCAAGTTGGGGGTTAAGAGGTTAATCTTACTTCACATCTTAGCAAAATACAAACACAGGTCAGTACTTTGCGAATTTCCCTGTATATAAAATTTAATTATATCAAAGAGGGAGGGGGAGTTAGACCGATGTGCAACAGTAAAAATAAGTTCATTCAGGATAGTTCTGAATCAGTTGCAGTGTTTTTATAATGTCCTTTACACAAGCAGTACCATGAATGGATGCAAAATATTATGCTGGTATTAGTTTTAATCATAACATAATGAGGATAAACAACAGTAAAATTATAATAAAAAAAAAAAAAAATTATAGTAAAATTATGTTTATAAATTATAAACAACAGTATAATTATATATGAATATATATAACTTTTTTCTTGAAAGAATCGTTATTAAGTTGGAAATTCTTCTCAAGTCAAATCAAATGAGTTTGGGTCTCGCAGCTTTCCTTGGGTTCACAGCCCTCAGTGTGTGCCTTACCTCATGCTCCTCCACTGTGAGAGAGCAGCTGCTGTGGGCTGGTGGATGTGGCACAGCTGCCCCTGTGACTCCACCTCCAAGCAGGTAAAGAAGTGGTTTAGCTCCTCCGATAAAGCGGTAGAAATTGAGTGAGAGAGAGTGAGTAAATATTTATAGTCCATAGTAATTTTTCACCATGATTCTCATTTGTTCCTCATATCCTGACAGCACCTGAAGTCCGCACGAACCTTGGGAGCCTGAGAGGTCAGTATGTGAGTGTGAAGGGGAAGGAAACTGGAGTCCATGCCTACCTGGGTGTCCCATTTGCCAAGCCACCCGTAGGCCCTACTCTGAGACTGGCTGCACCTCAGCCTGTGGAGGGTTGGGAAGGAGTGAGAGATGCCACCAAGCAACCACCCATGTACGACCCAATCCATATGCTCCAGCTTCTGCATAGAACACATCAAGGTCTTAGAACACATGAATCGTGTCTTGACTCAGTTACAAAAACTTCTCCTTTTCAGGTGTGTTCAGTGCAGAAAGTTTGCTATAGAAGTGGCGAACCGTCTTGGTGGGTTATACCATGATTTACCAGATATTTCAGAAGACTGCCTTTACCTCAACATCTACACTCCTGCAAACAGAGCTCCAGATGTCAAGCTGCCAGTAAGAACTCATTGTTTCAGGTTTGGGGAGATGTTTGAATAATCATACCCATATTTGGTAGCAGACAGTCACTGGATTCCCTCTAACTAACAAGGTGTTAGTCGGGTTAAACTTTTTTTTCCCTACAGAGGTGAGCACAGTTAGTTGCTTTATAGAAAAAATAAGAATATTTCTTTACCTTCTCAGGTCATGGTCTGGATCCACGGTGGAGGTTTTACTCTGGGATCAGCCTCGGTGTATGATGGCTCTGCCCTGGCTGCTTACCAGGATGTAGTTGTGGTTTTAATACAGTACCGGTTGGGAGTCCTGGGCTTGCTCAGGTAAAACTGTTAATGACAATCAGCCACAGTCACAACAAATCCAAGAATATCCAAGAATTACTTTCTGCTGCTTATGACCTAATGTGTGCTACACATGATTAAACAATGGTGTGAATGCAGCCTGGTTGACTGTACCTGTGTGTTACTGACCCAGCACTGGAGATGAGCACATGTCTGGGAACTATGCAATGCTGGACCAAGTACAAGCTCTGAGGTGGATTCAGGAGCACATTCACAACTTTGGTGGAGACCCAGATTTGGTGACCATCTTTGGGGAGTCTGCTGGTGGAGTGAGCGTGTCACTCCTGGTAAGCATCTATCTGCAGAGATAGCAAGTCTCTGTTTTTGCACTGTTCATCACACATTTACTGTATGTCACTGCAAAAGTGCTTCGTTCAACAACCTGTCATTTCTTCTGTTGCTCTCATCAACAGCTTCTCTCACCATTGAGTGAAGGCCTGTTCCACCGTGCTATTGCTGAGAGTGGCACTGCAGCAATGGTTACACTTGTCTGGAATGACCCTCTGCCATTAATGAAGGTTAGTGCTCAATGACCAGGTTCAGATCTGGTATTAAAATCCCCTCTGAGTGATCCAATCACAAATGGATGGCTCCAAGTCTGGTTCTGTATGCCCATAATGTGTCAGATCTGACAAAAACCACATTCAGAGGTGATTTTGTAAAACCTCTGGCCATCTGTTCTCAGGACACATAAAACACTTTAACCTCAGCTAATCTAAAGCAATACCTGTATGTTCAGTAGAACCTCACAATTGTATTTTTAACACATTCAGGATTTTAGGTTTTTACAAACATATTTTAAATGTATTCTCCATCTTTTTGGACAACCCATTACTAAGAGGCAGGGAATTTGGCTTGTAAATGGTGGGTTTCTGGTTCAAGTCCTGGGACAGTTCAAGGGTCAGTTCAAAGGTCAACTCAAGGTTACCCCTGAGGAAGGTACCCAACCCCTGTTGCTTCCTGGGTGTCGAAAAGTGCTGCTCACTGCTCCTGTGCCAGGTTTGTCTGTGTTCACTGCTGGTGTATAAAAAAGAATGGGTTAAATGCAGAGTCAAATTCAAAATCACTGATTGGTGTGTGTACAAATAACACTAAAACTAAACATCAACAGTGGGCCGCCTGACTGCATTCCCCCATTTGCCAATCTGCCTGTGTCCACACCTCACAGCCCCAGATTTCCTGGATTTAATATGGACCAGTAATGCTACAGAAAAACATTTGTTGTCTTACAAGCATTGCTTCAAAGAACTGCAATGTCACAAGATTTATTTCTGCCCAGTGTTGCATTAATTTTTCACCAAAATCTTGTACTGATAATTGGAGAGTTGGACCACTGCACAAAGCCTTCTCCAGCACATCCAAAGATTCTCAATGGGGTTAAGGTCTGGACTCTGTGGTGGCCAATCCATATGTGAAAATTATGTCTCATGCTCCCTGAACCACTCTTTCACAGTTTGAGCTTATTGAATCCTGGCATTGTCATCTTGGAGTATGCCTGTGCCAACTGCAGCAACCCCAGATCATTACACTACCCCCACAGGCTTGTACAGTAGGCACTAGGCATGATGGGTGCATCACTTCATCTGCCTCTCTTCTTACCCTGATGCTCCCATCAGTCTGGAACAGGGTAAATCTGGACTCATCAGACCGCATGACCTTCCTCTATTGCTCCAGAGTCCAATCTTTATGCTCCCTAGCAAATTAAACCTTTTCCCCCTCACTGGCCTCACTGATTATTGGATTTTCTTAATGCTACACAGCTGTTCAGTCCCAATCCCTTGAGTTCCCTTCACGTTGTGCATGTGGAAATGCTCTTACTTTCCCTATTAAACATAGCCCTGCATTCTACTGTAATTTTTCTACCATTTGATTTTACCAAATGTTTAAGTGATCACCGATCACGATCATTCAGGATTTTTTTTCCCAACCACATTTCCTCCTCAAAGACAATGGATCCCCACTATCCTTCTAGTTTTTATTAATGCGTTGGACAGTTCTTAGTCCAATTTTAGTAGTTTCTTCAATCCCCTTAGATCTTTTCTCTGCTTGATGCATGCCAACGATTTGACCCTTCTCAAACAGACTAACATCTTTTCCACAACCACAGGACATGTCTTTCCACATGTATCATGTTTTAACCAAAAATCAACCAGGAAAAAAAGGATCAAAATGGAAACTGAGTAACAAGGTTTATAATACAAAAAACTAACTCAAAAACTCAGTCCATAAGAAACTAAAAGCGCTGAGGCTCAGGAATAAAAACAGGCTCTAAAGAGAACAAAAAAGATGACCGTTAGAAAAAAAGGTCAGGAACAAAAGAAGCAACAATAGCTCAGTGTTGAGTAGAACCGGTGAAGAAGTGCGACAAGGTTACCAGGCATAGCTGACATGACACACTACTGACACCAGAAGGCAGGAAATCCAGGTTTAAATAGTGACCAGCTGACGAGTAATCGGAAACAGCTGGGCTGATGAGCTCCCCACCTCACCTGTCAACCAACCTCCTGTGGAAAAGAGCAGAGCAACTCTCCCAGGAAGTAACATAAACACAACAAAATAAAACAGGAAATAAACCAACACAAAAAAGGTGGGGGAGACATCCCAGACCAGACAGGACATGACAACGTGGTCGAAATTAGAAGCTACTCATTGCATCAGTTGGGATTAAATAACTTGTTGCCAGCTGAAAGATAATTATCCATGCAGTAATTATCCAATAGGAGGCTCTTATCTATTTTGTTAGGTGACTTTTTTTGGCCAGGCAGTGTATATAGCTGTTGATGTGATGTACATTTAAACATATTTTATTACACTCAAAGGTAACAAGATGAATGGGGAAAATATAGATGGTGGTGGTAACACTTCATGTAAGTTCTTATCCTTAAAATTAGACTATAGGGTAGATAATATTTTATTGTGCCATGTGGTTATGCCTCATCACTTTTTAAATCGTTTTCACAGTAGTTATCGAACTGAAGCTTGTCTAAGAAAATTATATTACAAATCACAAAACAATTGCCAGATCCATCAAATGGTTTTCCAGAATTGTACAGCAAGGTAAGGTCTTGTGATTTTAACAATATTTCATTTGTCTCGAAACATTACACTGTATGCAATATAGACCTCCGATAGCTGGTGTTAATCAACCAAGGGTTGTTCACATCCATAGATGTATATAACCAGCAGACTATACAGTATACCTTGCAAAATGATAGGCAACTCGTCTCTTCACTGACTGTTTTCATAAACAGACAGTGGAGTGCTGTTGTGTAGAAGAGTGATGCAAACCTACAGACAAATGATTCCTCTTATATAGCGATCACTTCCTATCAGGTCCTGCCGTCGATCATGACACTGACATTTGCATCCAGATTCACCGCTTCCTGGTCAGAAGATAAGGGTAAATTTAAGGGAAATGTAAAATACAATGATCATCACATTTTTTAAGCTTCTTACTGTGTGCACTTGAAGCCTTCCACACTATTTGACAAAGTTAGGGGCACAAGCTTTGTAAGTTTCCTTTGAGTTTCTGCTTAACTAATGACTGGGAAGCTGCAAATCTGGATGCCAACTTCAGTGGTGTTACAGACTCCATCTCTAATGAACTTGTATATCTTGTTTGTTTTACATGCTTTTATTGCGATGTTTGAGCATTATGTAGAAAGTTGAAGATGTGATGTAGCAGGTCTGGAATAATGTCTGCTTCCGCTGGTTCCATACAAGTAAGCATCAGATATATTCTTTCTGTCAGGTTCTGTGATTTGTTTTTTGCTCAGTCTGAGCTGGCTCCCTGTCATTTGTTCTCAGATCGTGGCAAATTCTTCTGGCTGTAGCCTGGAGAGCACAGAGACGATGGCCAACTGCATGAGGAACCTTGATTTAGATTCTATTTTGCCTTTGTTGGAGGTGAGATACTTTTATTCATCTGATGAAGTATGACTTGAGACTAAATGGCACGGTGAGATTTCCATGAAATGTCTTTATTTTTTGTTGCTTTCTAAGGATGTAACATTGACATTTAGGGTAAACATTGATGGACACTTCCTGACCAAATCTGCGAGGGACCACTACACTCAACATGACCTTCTCACTGTACCGTTCATGACTGGTGTTAATAATAATGAAGGAGGCTGGCTGCTCTCTAGGGTAAGTGCAACAAACCTGATTTTTATTGAAACATACCAACTGAAAAGTGTAATAATCACATTTTTCCACATTTTTCCCACAGCATTTTGGTCTACAGAACTGGACAGAGGGGATTGATCGTGAGTCTTTCATCAACGCTATGTCCATGTTTTACCCTCATGTAAGACAGAAACCACCTCACATTACAATGTTATCTTTACATTTTATGTTTTATAAAACTTAAACTTGCTCAAATATTGTATTCCCTTTTTTCAAGCCCAAAGATGCAATCGTCAGAGATCTGATAGCAGAAGAATATATTGGAGATGGTGAAGATCGGGTGAAAAACAGAAATGGATTTACTGAGATGATTGGAGATTTTTTGTTTAACATGCCAGTTATTAAGGTTGTTAATGCCCATAGAGGTAATTTAAGACTGTTTTTGGTCTATTTAAAATCTACCTTTTAATATCCATAGTCATTAACAACATGTACCTTTATGACATCCATTACCTGCTACCAGATGCAGGTGCCCCTGTATACCTGTATGAGTTCCACCATCCTCCAAAATTCCTGCAGGATAAAAGGCCAAGCTTTGTCCACTGTGACCATGGTGATGAACTATTCAGTGTATTAGGAACCTGCTTGACAACTTCCCATTCCCCGCTAGCTGGTAAGAATAATATAAAACGTCCTGTCTCAGTCATTTGTGGTGGTACGAAAAGTGTTAAACCAGACAATAATCATTTCAGATCATTGCACCGAAGAGGAGATACAATTAAGCAAAACAATGATGAGCTACTGGGGCAACTTTGCTCGCACAGGGTAGGAATGACTTCTTACTATCTGGTAAGCTTTCATACACGCAGAGCTGAGACTTACTTGTTCATAACTGGTGTATGTGTTTGTACTATTGCATAGTTCTCCAAATGGGGATGGCCTCACCTACTGGCCAAAGTATGGAGCAGAAGAAAAGTACCTGGCAATTGGTTTAAAGGAGCCGGTCGTTGCTCAGCACCTAAAGAAGGAGCGGCTCATCTTCCTGACTCAGACCATCCCTCAGAAAATCCAACAAAAAACAGAGAAAACTGAACACACTGAACTGTAGAGAACTTAGCTCTACAGTTTTTGCATCTGCTGCAGCTTCCCCTAGTGCGTGTGCATATATGTGTGTTTTGTTTATCATCACTGCAGCCTCTGTTGCCCAGGTGTGAACAGTCTTCTATCAATGCGTGGAAAGCAATCAACCTACCTGTGCCTGATGCCTGCCAGCCTTGTACTATAAAGATGCCTGGCAACTTCAGTTCGTGTTGGCTTTAGATGGTGGTGGCTGCACTTTGTGTCTGTTTCTCCTGATCTGCCTTAGATCTGTGGTTGGGCTTATGTTCAAATTGTTAACTCCTCATGCTATGCCTTTTTTTAGCTCAAATAATGTTTCTGTCCTTCATAACTAACACTGTGGTCACACTGGATGCAGTGCGACTCTTTGACCAGCGACTTTATACACAAGAGTGACAGAGCTTTGCTGTTTAGATAATAAAATAATAAACAGGGAGGGAGATCATGTTGATACTGTTCTTACTGTGGTCATTTGATATAAGCTGCACACGTTGTATGGATAGAAGGAGCAGACAAATCAGCCGATCTGTGTGTGTGAGAGAGAGCTGGGGGGCAGGGAGATGAATAAACGGAACAATATTATACATGAGAGTTGATTCTGTCACCACGCATCGATCAGTGTATGGGAAACTCAGGAAATATTAGGTGCGCTCCAGAGCCCTGTTATTTACATTTATTATTTCTAATTAACCTCACGTGGGCCAGTCAGGGAGGGTGTAAGGGCCACATATGTAATATGTACTATTACATATTATTTATACTGTACTGTAATAATATGTAAGTCCATCAAGTGTTCACCTTTCTTTCTCTGTCTCCTTTCACTTTTTAAAGGTTGTCATGTTTGAGAAAATATTCTGTGTTGCTGTACTGTTTATTAATTTGGTGAATAAATAGTCACTAAATCTTTCATTTATTCATTTTAATATTCAACAAACTAGACCAAGCAGCCTTTTGGTTTCTGCTAAGTACTGTATAGAATGGCAAGATGGTGTAAGTTTAAGTTTATTAGACAAACAAACAAAGTACAAATACACCAACAAGGCAGTGTACAAACATTGTCACAAGAAAGTTTGTTTTCATTCATAGGCTTCATTGTCTTTCCATCAATACCTGGTGGGCTGGTCTCGGTTCAAAATGGCCGGGCCAATTTTTTTATCCTAGTCCAGCCCTGACTGTATGTTATGAATTAATCCTATATAAATGATAGGAGATGAGTGAGAGTAATATAAAAATTGTATTGAAATGAAAAGATGAAATATCTACAGGCAGGATAAGGTGAAATCCTCCCAGTACTTTCTGTGAATGTACAAAAACTTCTCCAAGACACTACTGGGAGAAGTGTTGTTGTAGGCTTACACAGTTGAAACCCGGCCTCAGTATTTCTTGTTCTGGTCAGTGGACATGTGGCATGTGGCATACCAGCAGAAGGTGGGTTATTATGCCTGCACTGATGTGTTATCAGGTGAGGCATCAAAAACTAGATCTGGTTGTCTCTCCAGCAACTGTGCTGTTAGATCTCTGTACTCATCCAGAGTCATCTCCACTGAAAGTCTTTATACCTAAAACACAGAGAAAAATAAAGTGACTGATGTTTAGTAAATAACATGACAGTGGACTGTATGTTAAGGTTTGTAGGTTATTCAGTATTACAAAATCATAAAAGTTTTGGAACATAGTTTGGTCTGTGCATAAATATTTGTCATAATCCTGGTTTTCATATAATCATTCAGCTGATGTTAATCAGGCAACAACTGTTCTAATGAGCTGACATCTAAATGATGTTATACATTACACCAGGGGTGTCGAACTCATTTTAGTTCAGGGGCCACATACAGTGAAATTTGATCTCAAGTGGGCCAGACCAGTAAAATAATAGTATAAAACCTATAAACAACAAGTATATATTGTTTCCCTTTGTTTTTCATTTAATGAAGTATATTTTTACAAAACATATTATGAACAACCTGAAATTTCTTGAGAAAAATAAGTGTAATATTATACCTAAGCGTACAATTTACATATGTGCGTTAAAACTTACAGATCACAGCAGACCTGCAAAGGCACTAGCAATTTATCACATGTATCTGGAACTGAAATATATAATAGTTCACATACTGGTAAGATTCTAATCATTATATGAAACTCTCAGAATTTTATTATGTGGGCCGGATTGGACCCTCTAGCGGGCCAGCTCTGGCCCACCGGCCGCATGTTTGACTTCCCTGCATTACACTGTCATTTACAGTATGGTGTAAAATACAGAGATGCTAACTTGATAGAAATACCTATTGTATTTCTGTAGTTGTTAGTGAACAAAGCAGGTAAGAAAATCATACAATATTATCAGTACACACCTTTGTTACGTGTCTCTTGTGTGTGAGGGGCTTCTCTTCTTCTCTTCTGTGGAGGCAGCTGCTCGTCTGCTGCTCCTCTCCTCTACCATAAACATGCCGCTCTCTGTCTTTCTCTACCGTTTAGACTCGATGCAATTATCACTCCTTTTTTTACAACTGACAGCTAGCCCACAGTTAGCGAGCAAATGCTAACACGATATAGGAAAATAATACGTTTCACTATCATACACATCTATGACCTATACAATAATAATATACACAATCAAAACTCGTGTCTTTATACGGGAACCTTATGTGTTGACACGGTTGTAGAAGTTGACAATGTCATTTTGATCAGTAAAGGCCACCGTAGTACTCAGGGAAGGGAGGGGTGAGCAGAGGGGCATTTCTTCGCTGCAATCACGAGCTTATTCTCTAGATGTCACCAGAAATTACAAACTTCACCTATACTAAAGGTCACATAGAATAGTCTTTTTAAACCAAAAATTGAGATTACTAATGTCTACTTAGATAAATTAAATAATATTTTTTGGTCAAAAACCTCGCAGAAGACTGAGTCTCTTGTGATTGGCCAGCTACCAGCTGACTGCCTGCTCCATGGTGCTTCTTCTTCTTCTTCTTCAGGTTGAATGTTCACGCCCATGACCAGGAGTAGCTGTTGGGGGAGGGTTCGTTGCTTGGTGCTAATGTGCTAGTTACGTAACTAAACTCGACTTTTCAAAACCACTTGCTCAAGCGCAGGTAAACAGAGAAGCCCTTCTTTCTCAGAAGTGGCTGAAGTGTTTATAGTGATGTTTAGATGTGGGAGGGACACGGGGACACACCAAAAAACATCAGAAATTTGATTTTCCACCAGGTATTGATGTCCTCTTGAGGTCAGGGTTTTTGGATGAAAGAAATTTCATGTCAGAAAAACATCCATCTGTCTGTCAGTTTTAAGTTCATGTGCCAAATTACACAGTGTAATATGTTTAATGTGTCTATTATTTTAAATGCAGCCTGACTTGTTTGTTTCTTATGAAGTGTGTTTATTTTTGCAGCATGACATTAGATTGCATTTGTGAATGCCACAATAAAAATAAGTGGCCCTTTGACACAATGGCACTTTTACAGCATCGGGACACTTTATTTTAATGTCTCCACATTATTTGACACTTTATTAAAAAAAAATTGCAAAATTACTGTCCTGTTGCCTACATGTCTGTTTTTACATCTAAATACTATTCAGTTGTTGTTATTATTATTATTATTATTATTACTATCAAACTACTGGATTAAATAATTTTCACAGGTGGGCTGGTAACTCAGTTTGAGTAAAACATTAATAATAATCATCATCATCATCATTTTTGTTGCTTGAATGTCAAAATTAAAAAACATTGATAATTCATTCTTCAATCCGAAACAAAAATGAATCCACAAAAACGAAAAACGAATTTGGATTGGTTTTTCGTTTTTTGATTGTGAAAGCAAAAACCCTTTTTTCATTTTTCGTTTAAAACATGAAAAAAAAAAAAAAGAATTATACTTTCCTACACGGACCTTTTTAGACATTTCTTTTGCTTTTTCCCCATTTGAAGAAAGATTCGAAAACGAGAGACGTGTGACCCGGAAGTGGTCGTATATCTTTCAAACTAAAAGCCGTCGCGATTCATACAAGTACAAACTACATGAACACATACACATATATAGTAGATAGTAATATTGTTTGATGTAATTAATAATTGTGTCTGTTGCATTATCAGCAATAATATTTAATTAGGTTTCCGCCATAACGCACAGAATAGCTGGTGTTTTTCCTCTCGACCAGTAGATGGCAGTATGCGTCTGTGACTGTCTGTTTTCCTTTGTACATGTAGCTCATTCAAACGATGACATGCAAGTATTTATGCATTTATTTATTATGTTGTATCACATCCCTTCATGCAATGTTGAATTGTAATTAACTGTAATCACACAGAAGTTCTACCACATTTCCCCGAGTAGCTTATCTGAAGTAATATTTGATTAGTGTTTCAAGAAGTAACATTTCTTATTCGTTTATTCATTTATTTGTTATCCATGTGTAGTTAGGTATACTGAAGCCACAAAGAATTTAGGGCCATAAAACAAATAGAATGAGTTTTTATTTTGCATCCTCTAAATTGGTTTGACACCCTGCTTGTAAAAAAGTATGTAGCTGTAGTTTTTGTTTTAAGCCTACATTTATAAAACTAAGATACAGATGTGTGGCTGATGAAAATTTGACAGACTAAGTTACTTACAAACTCGTGAGGTTCATAATGTTGAAATAAAATAAAATGTTAGGTAGCACCAAATAAAAACATACCTTTGTTCAAGGCACTTTACATAGTAAGACAGAAACCCTTACAATATTATCAAGACTGAGCAAGAAAAATACAATACTTCTGAGCAAACCACATCGGCGGAGAGAAAGGAACTCCTCTTTCCGACAGCCCAGTGCACGGATGCGCTTTTGTGTGGACTACCCTTGTATGTTTCAAGTCAGTAGATAATGTAAAAAGTTCATAGCGTAACAAACACAGACAAATGTTTCTGTGATTATTTAATGCAAGATTTAATTATATATTTATAAGTGCAGAACTCCGATCTCGCTACTTTTCATAGAGTTGTTTCTCTCGTATGATGGTGATGTGCAGATGATGAAGGAGACACTGTATTTCTTGCATATAACAATGTTTATGACAAGGAAACGCGGCATCTAAACAGACTTCCCGGTGTTGTCTGTGAGAGGATCGGCAGCCAATGTGATGCCCCTACCTCCAGCTTCTACCCATATCCTTATATACGCTCAGCCCCTGCTTCCTCAGGATACTGGGGGCCACCTGTGTAAACACCCAGGTTAATAGTAAACTTAAAGGCATAACTAATCTTTAACCTTCAGGGTCAGACAGATATCACTCATGTCCCTGAGCTCAAGACAACAGCTCGTTATCATCTGGTTGCATCTGGTCATATAATGTCAGACACCTCAATAGTTTGTTGAAACCATCAATATGGCAAAAACAGCGGACTGAGACTGATCCTCTCACTGTGAGGAAACAGTACGTGAACCTGGGTCATCAACTGATTCGTTCACTTAATGAACGAGTCAGCAGCGCGCGCCACGTACCAGTTCAGCGACTGAACTTAAGACAAGTGAATCGGCGGTTTAAACATGCGTTCATCTCCAACGTTTATCATTCAAATCGTATCATTTAACAGATGCGGCTGGTGTATGTATTCAGCGACATCCCTAACGAAAGCCGGCGACAGTGAGCCGAAGCACAACCTGTTGAGCTCCCAGTTGCTCTCACAGCAAGAGAGCAGCATGTGAACCGGTTCTTCATACGTTGATGAGTCAGCCCTCGCCACGCACATGCTGGTGCAATGACTGAACTTAATATCGGCTGCTGAAACGGTCAGAAACAGCCTCAGCAAATCCAGAAACAATACTGATTATTGCCAAACTGTAGATCACTTAATTAAAAAAAAAGATTTGTTAATTTCCAATATTTATTAAGGAAATTGCTAAAATCTTAAGCTGTTGTATAGTAAACTGTAACAAATATCGATATAATTTCATGTGTATTCCGGTCATTTCCTCCTGCACTGCTACACAACGCATGTCCAGTGTAAGATTATGAATGTTCAGTTCTTGTGTTGTTTGTAGATTTGAGCCTTCACGTGTTCACCAGCTCATTCAGGTGAACGAAGTCTGTGATCCAGAGGTGAATGAGTGAGAAAAGACTGGTCTGGTGCGCTGCATCTACTCCACGCCGTAGCCAATCAAAAGTCAAAAAAATCCTGTTTTTTACATCTGCATGTCACTGGAACTGTGAGCTCCGTTCCGGGCCCCAATTATAAAGAGACTCACCTCAGCCTGTCTGCACTTCCTGTTGCCTGAGCAGAGATCAGAGGGAACGTGATCACAGGGAAGATGGAGTCCTTTGCAAAACAGGCTGTTTTCTTCCTTTTTTCCATTTTATACCTTTGTGCTGCTGCAGACCAACAAGGTAAGCGAGAAACTAGTTAAAATCCACTAGTGAGGTCAGATTTTAAATCCATCTGCATCTTTCAATCTAAGTTTCTATGCATCTCCTCTCATTTTATGATTTTAAATTTATACTCTCCAGAGGTGAAAAAAACGTGTTCCATGCAGTCTGCTAAATTTAAATGGTCAATCAAAGTAGCTTGAAATGACCGGAAATGAATAACAGAGAGAATTTTGTCTTCTTTTTGTCTTACCTGTTCACTCACTTTCAGGCAACATTTCCATTGTAATAATGAGCTTTAATCTGCAGAGATTACATAAATTGTCAGAGCAGGAACAGAAGCCTGTAAATACAGACATGCAGCAATGTGCTGTACTGTGTGGAATCCAAACAAACAAATTTATAAACATAAAAACAGTTAATACAAGAAGAAGAAGAAGAAGAAAGAATTTGCATTGTGCAACTTCTTTGGGGTCGGGTCTTGTCCTGAAGGATAATTCATTGAAATTGTGTTGTGTAATTTAGGGTGTGGTGATCAGAAGCTCTCACCCCACATACACTTACACACCCTTAGCTCTTGTTGCACCCATGTACTATTGATATTTTATTTGTTGTTTTTATTATTTTAACTTATTGTTTCAAGACAGTTTCTTATTTCTTATTTTAGTTTAGCTTATTACAGTTTATTGTCTCACATTTGCTTTGTGGACACATATGTCATTTTTATTGCATTAACAATGTTGACCAATGCTAGACTTCTCCACCCAATCCTTGTTATTACTTACATGTTATATATATATTTTTTTCATTTTATCGTTATTGTTCATGTTGTTTTACCGCATGTTAGTACAATGCAAGTAATTGTGAAATATGAGTTGAATTATGAAATTGTTGAACTGAACTTAATTGCCTGTAGTTGAAATCAGAGGTCTTTCTTTTTATGTGTTTGTTTACCTGTGATTTATGTTGTGTTTGTTTATTAATTTATCTTTTTAATGTGCTGATACAGGCAAATTTCCACATTTTGGGCAATAAAGCTTAATCTTATTTCACATCTTAGCAAAATACAAACACAGGTCAGTACTTTGCAAATTTCCCTGTATATAAAATTTAATCAAATCAAAGTGGGAGGGGCGAGATAGAGACAGAAGAGAGAGAGAGACTGGGCAGAGATGCAACAGCTAAAATGTGAATCAGTTGCAATATTTTTATAATGTCCTTTACACAAATAGTAGCATGATTTTTTCCCAAAATCATAACATAATGACAGTAAACAACAGTTAGTAAAATTATATATATAAATATACTGTATGTATTACTTTTTTCTTGAAAGAATTGTTATTTAGTTGGAAATTCTTCTCGTCAAATCAAAATGAAGAAAAAGCACAGTTCCAGCCAATCCTGTGGGTTGGACACTCTAAATTGCCCATAGGTGTGAATGTGAGACTGGATGGTTGTTTGTCTCTATGTGGCCCTGTGATGGACTGACAACCTGTTCAGGGTGTGACCCGCCCCTCGCCCTATGTCAGCTGGAGTTAGGCACCAGTGTCCCCCACGACCCTCATGTGGAGGCTGAAGCGGTAGAAAATGAGTGAGAGAGAGAGTAAATATTTATAGTTCTTAGTATTTTTTCACCATGATTCTCATTCGTTCCTCATATCCTGACAGCACCTGAAGTCCGCACGAAGCTTGGGAGCCTGAGAGGTCAGTATGTGAGTGTGAAGGGGAAGGAAACGGGAGTCCATGCCTACCTGGGTGTCCCATTTGCCAAGCCACCCGTAGGCCCTACTCTGAGACTGGCTGCACCTCAGCCTGTGGAGGGTTGGGAAGGAGTGAGAGATGCCACCAAGCAACCACCCATGTACGACCCGATCCATATGTTCCAGCTTCTGCATAGAACACATCAAGGTCTTAGAACACTTGAATCGTGTCTTGACTCAGTTACAAAAACCTCTCCTTTTCAGGTGTGTTCAGTGCAGAAAGTTTGCTATACAAGTGGCAAACAATCTTGGTGGGTTATACCATGATTTACCAGATATTTCAGAAGACTGCCTTTACCTCAACATCTACACTCCTGCAAACAGAGCTCCAGATGTCAAGCTGCCAGTAAGAACTCATTGTTTCAGGTTTGGGGAGATGTTTGAATAATCATACCCATATTTGGTAGCAGACAGTCACTGGATTCCCTCTAACTAACAAGGTGTTAGTCGGGTTAATCTTTTTTTTCCCTACAGAGGTGAGCACAGTTAGTTGCTTTATAGAAAAAATAAGAATATTTCTTTACCTTCTCAGGTCATGGTCTGGATCCACGGTGGAGGTTTTACTCTGGGATCAGCCTCGGTGTATGATGGCTCTGCCCTGGCTGCTTACCAGGATGTAGTTGTGGTTTTAATACAGTACCGGTTGGGAGTCCTGGGCTTGCTCAGGTAAAACTGTTAATGACAATCAGCCACAGTCACAACAAATCCAAGAATATCCAAGAATTACTTTCTGCTGCTTATGACCTAATGTGTGCTACACATGATTAAACAATGGTGTGAATGCAGCCTGGTTGACTGTACCTGTGTGTTACTGACCCAGCACTGGAGATGAGCACATGTCTGGGAACTATGCAATGCTGGACCAAGTACAAGCTCTGAGGTGGATTCAGGAGCACATTCACAACTTTGGTGGAGACCCAGATTTGGTGACCATCTTTGGGGAGTCTGCTGGTGGAGTGAGCGTGTCACTCCTGGTAAGCATCTATCTGCAGAGATAGCAAGTCTCTGTTTTTGCACTGTTCATCACACATTTACTGTATGTCACTGCAAAAGTGCTTCGTTCAACAACCTGTCATTTCTTCTGTTGCTCTCATCAACAGCTTCTCTCACCATTGAGTGAAGGCCTGTTCCACCGTGCTATTGCTCAGAGTGGCACTGCAGCAATGGATGCACTTGTCTGGAATGACCCTCTGCCAACAATGCAGGTTAGTGCTCACTCAGGGTCAGAGCTGGTAATAAAATTGCTTTTTGATCCAGTCACAAATGGATGGCTCCAAGTCTAGTTCTGAATGCCCTCAATGTGTCAGATCTGATCACAAAAACCACATTCAGAGGTGATTGTGTAAAACATTTGGCCATCTGTTCTCAGGACACATAAAACACTTTAACCTCAGCTAATCTAAAGTGATACCAGGACAAATGGGTTCAATGCAGAGGTCAAATTCACTATCACTAATTGGCATGTGCAAATAACACTAAAACTAAACATCAACAGTGCTCCTCAAACAACTGCCTGACTGCAGTCCCCCATTTGCCAATCTGCCTATGTTCACACCTCACAGCCCCGAATTTCCTGGGTAAGAAAAACCTAAACAAAAAAAGTCTGTTGTCTTGAAATGCATGGCATATCTCTCTCTCTCTCTCTGTAGATGTGTATTTGTTATAGGGGAGGGGTTGGGGAGAGGAAAAACTGTAGTGTCATGCCATGTTTGTTCTGCTGGAAGGTTTGGATGGAAAACAGAATAGAAAATAGAGCTTATTTCATATCGCAATTTAAAATAATCCAATTAGTAAACTGCAAAGAGAGCAATTTATTTGCTCTATTGTTGATCTGTGTTCTCTGCAAATGAAAAATATAGATAAATGGTGGTAACACTTTATATAAGTTCTTCTCCTTAAAATTAGACTATAGGGTAATAATATTTTATTGTGTGATGTGTTTATGCCTCATCACTTTTTAAATTAGTTTCACAGTAATTATTGAACTGAAGCTTGTCTAGGAAAATTATATTACAAATTATAAAACAATTGCCAGATCCATCAAATGCTTTTCCAGAATTGTACAGCAAAGTAAGGTCTTGTGATTTTAACAATGTTTCATTTGTATGGAAACCTTAAGCTGTACGCAATTTAGAGCTCCAATAGCTAGGTACCTGAACTGGGTTCACTCCTATACATTGAATCTCCTGCATGCAGTGGAGCGCCTTATGTCAAAAATGGAGGGTTTACAAACTGAGGTGAGAGAACTGAGAGCACATAACAGGGAGACAAAGTATACCGGAGTCCTGGGGCACGCAGGAAGCAACACCGCGCTTGTCAATGTGAATGTGGTGGGTTCAACTGCAGATCTGCTGCCAGTGATGGCCAGATGGGTGAAAACATGAGTGGTCGTTCTCCGCATGCAGGCTCGATACCTGGAGGACGACAACCCATTGGGGTCACGTTTCGCAGGGGAGCGGCAGCCGAAGCGTAGAGTGAGGTTTTCATCTCCATATAGACGGTTGTTCTCCCCACAGGGGCAGGAGCAGGGAAACTTACAGTGACTGGTGTCATGACCCAGACTCGAGTCTCTCCTTCAGAGGGTCCACAGAATAATTCCACGGACACGATTTCTGTTTCGGTGAAGGACGACCATTCAGTTGGTGAGTCCCTGTGTACAGCCTATGTCAAAGGACTTGTTGAAGGCACTTTGGTAACTGATTACCACAGTTACTAATTGACTCAGGGTCCAGTGTTTCATTGATTTCTGAGGAGTTTAGGATGTCAATTCCAGCTTTACATAGACGTGTATTCAGTTGGGTGACATGTATTTTGATAATTTTGTCCATGTGGTAAGGGGGGCTACACAGTCTCTTTTGCTGGAGTTTGATTTCATGCAACTGACCTGTGCTGTTTTGAATGTGGGTCATGGAATGCTCTACCTTAATAAGAGTGATATTCCTCTTATGCATGCCCAAGATGTTGTAACATCTCGCTTTTTGATTGTTCCAGTACAGGTGGAGGCGCCCTGTATTTCCGATCCATGCGCTAGTATCTAGGCTATCTGGAACCAGATGTGTGGGGCAGCAAGGGTTTGGTGATCGCACGTACGGTAGCATCAGTAAAGAATGGGCACACCGTTGCACGAGTTCTCAATGCCACACACAGTGAGATAAAATTACGCCCGCCAACTGTCCTCTGACCGGAGAACAGGTACAGCAACTGCAAGCCTTGCTAGTTAAACATCGGGGGTGTTTCGCTCAGGCTGGGGTACAGTGGCTAATCCTAATCTACTTAAACACCGTATCCTGACAGACAACAGTCTGACAATAAAACAGCGAGCCTAACGTACCTTTTCAGTTTTCACAACCGGCCAGGGTTTGTATCAGTTCAGGTCTATGCCGATGGGCCTCACAAATGCTCTAGCGAGTCATGGAGCTGGTATTAAAGGGATTGCCTTGGCATATTTGCATGGTGCATTTGGATGCCATATTGGTATACAGTCGATCATTTGAAGACCATCTTGATGCGTTGGACTGGGTCTTTGACCGCATTGGGTCAGCCAGACTATGGCTGAACCCCAAGAAATGTTTTTTGGGACCATGTGGTGTTCCTGGGTCATGTTGTGTCAGCGGAGAGGCTTCGTCCTGACCCTTGTAATACAGGTACCAAGGTGCATGCTTTCCTGGGGTTAGGGTTGCTCCTATTCCCAGAGGTTTGTTAGGAACTTTGCGCAGTGAGCTGCCCCACTCAGTTGTCTCACGGGGAAGGACGTCCCATGGACAACCGAATGTCAGGAGGCATTTGAATTCTTGAGAGATGCGTTGTGTGTTGTAGCCAATAGTGTGTCATCCTGATTTCACCAGACATTTTCTGTTGTCTATTGATACGTCACAGCTTGCCGTGGGAGCTGTTATGCAGAGTTTTGTGGCTTTCTGCGGTGGGGCAGATGACGCAGGTTGTTGTCCCTGCTGTTTTGGTCACCGAGGTCAATAGGGGCGGCTCATTTGGCTTACGAATAGGACTTGGCATGGGCAAGAAGTGTTTGTTATTGGCCGTATATGCAAAGTGACATTCAGACATGGTGTGAGCAAAGTTGTGCCTGTCAGCGAAAGAAGAGTCCAGTACCTTGACACCGGGCCCCAATGAGAACCTCACATGCACAAAGACCCTTTCAGCGGGCTGCAGCTGACATGCTGGAGCTGCCAATCACTACGACTCCTCCTCCAAGTCTATGACTCCTCCAATAGCTGGCCCAGCAGAGACTGTTCTTGCCATTACATCATCCACTGCATTAGGGGGGGCGTCTGCCCCTGTTGATGATGCTTTGAGCTCCTTTTCATGTCCAGGAGCCCAGGGTTGGTTCAGGCGGTCTTCCCAAAGGTACACAGGCCCCACCAATATTATCACAAACTGGGAGACAATTGCAGGCCCCAGTGTGGACTGTTGTACATGTGTGTTTATTTACACTCCCATATGTTTGTTGTGGGACAGGCTAGGCTTAATTAATGGTAATAGTAATTTAAAAAAATGACAAAGAATTTTATGTAAAGTGTTACCTGTTTATGAGGAAAAGGAACTATGTCTCATTTGCTTGCGGCACATATTTTTTTTTCTTTCTTTTTGTGTTCTCTTCCCCCTGGTGTATTTGTTCATTTATTTATGTGTTTTAATGCATGGTTCTCCATGTGTTTTGTTTGTGTGCACTGGTTTCTTTTGTTTCTGTGGACTTTGTTTGTTTACTCTTTTTTTTTGTGTTTTCTTTTTGCGTATGGAAATGGGGACACTTTTTTTTTCGTATGGGGGAGGGGGGGGACATATGTCTACAGTAGACCAGCTGGTCCAGTATTTATGTTCCCAAATGTTCCAGAGTAAAAGAGGGCACATTGTACTGACGTGATGAAAAAGTGAGGAATGTTGGGTAAAAGCAGGTGTGCCTCAGGCGGGAGCCAGCGAAAAGAAAACAATAAAATTGAGGCGTACTGTGTGGAACTCTAAATACCTGTTCTTCTTTATCTGTATATTAAAAAGTGTCTTACAAACCTCTTACACCTCGGATGGTACACTCATCTTGTGTTTGTATATTCCTTTGCCGTAGAGATTATTATTATAGTACCCCATTCATTTGAAGAATGTTTTGTTAATTCATTTCAATATTGGCTTATGATCTTGTATTATTATTGTTTTGTGACTATATTTGAATATTTCTAATTGTGTAACTAATATTTTGTGTTTTCTGGCATAAACAATGATCCCTCTTCGTTGGACAGGTGTGGTGGGTTTGCGTGGCAGTCTCCTGGTGGTGGTGTTTTCTTCACGATCTCTTTTTGGTTGGTGTGCAGTGTCACAGGTGGTTTAGTTTGTGGACTCCTCCTTTATCCTCCTGCTGCTCTGGTAAGCCCAGCTCTGTCCTCTCCCCTTCCCCAGCCAGAGCAGTAATTTTACAGTATATTGTGTATTTAGAATTGATTTCCTGTGTTTTTAGCCTACTTTGAGATTATTGTTAATAAATTACTTCTTTCCAAATCTTGAACACACTTGTTCTCCACCCAGTGAGATCAATGAACCTGTGTGACTTCCTCCTTAACACATGTCCTGGGGTGAAATTCCCCAGGTGGCATTGTCGGAATTTGTATGTAAACTATATTATTGGAAAGTTTATAGAAAGTTGAAGATGTGATGTAGCAGGTCTGGAATAATGTCTGCTTCCGCTGGTTCCATACAAGTAAGCATCAGATATATTCATTCTGTCAGGTTCTGTGATTTTTTTTTTGCTCAGTCTCTGGATTTAAAGTGTGCAGTGAGCTCTAACAGCTTGAAACCGGCACTGGTACCATTAACTTTTCTGGAGCTTTGCCAGCCAACATGGGGCTATGAGCAAACTGCGCCACGTGACGTCCGGAGCTCTATTGACAATATTTCTAATTTGTTGAGCTGGCTCCCTGTCATTTGTTCTCAGATCGTGGCAAATTCTTCTGGCTGTAGCCTGGAGAGCACAGAGACGATGGCCAACTGCATTAGGAACCTTGATTTGGATTCTGTTTTGCCTTTGTTGGAGGTGAGATACTTTTATTCATCTGATGAAGTATGACTTGAGACTAAATGGCACGGTGAGATTTTCCATGAAATGTCTGTTTTTTTGTTTTTTTTTTGTTGCTTTCTAAGGACGTAAGATTGAGACTTAGGGTAAACATTGATGGACACTTCCTGACCAAATCTGCGAGGGACCACTACACTCAACATGAACTTCTCACTGTACCGTTCATGACTGGTATTAATAATAATGAAGGAGGCTGGCTGCTCTCTAGGGTAAGTGCAACAAACCTGATTTTTATTGAAACATTCCAGCTGAAGAGTGTAATAATTTTTCCACATTTTTCCTCAGCATTTTGGTCTACAGAACTGGACAGAGGGGATTGATCGTGAGTTTTTCATCAACACTATGTCCATGTTTTACCCTCACGTAAGACAGAAACCACCTCACATTACAATGTTATCTTTACGTTTTATGTTTTATAAAACTTAAACTTGCTCAAATATTGTATTCCCTTTTTTCAAGCCCAAAGATGCAATCATCAGAGATCTGATAGCAGAAGAATATATTGGAGATGGAGAAGATTGGGTGAAAAACAGAAATGGATTTACTGAGATGATTGAAGATTTTTTGTTTAACATGCCAGTTATTAAGGTTGTTAATGCCCATAGAGGTAATTTAAGACTGTTTTTGGTCTATTTAAAATCTACCTTTTAATATCCATAGTCATTAACAACCTGTACCTTTATGACATCCATTACCTGCTACCAGATGCAGGTGCCCCTGTATACCTGTATGAGTTCCACCATCCTCCAAAATTCCTGCAGGATAAAAGGCCAAGCTTTGTCCGTTGTGACCATGGTGATGAACTATTCAGTGTATTAGGAACCTGCTTGACAACTTCCCATTCCCCGCTAGCTGGTAAGAATAATAGAAAATGTCCTGGCTCAGTCATTTGTGGTGGTACGAAAAGTGTTAAACCAGACAATAATCATTTCAGATCATTGCACCGAAGAGGAGATACAATTAAGCAAAACAATGATGAGCTACTGGGGCAACTTTGCTCGCACAGGGTAGGAATGACTTCTTACTATCTGGTAAGCTTTCATACACGCAGAGCTGAGACTTACTTGTTCATAACTGGTGTATGTGTTTGTACTATTGCATAGTTCTCCAAATGGGGATGGCCTCACCTACTGGCCAAAGTATGGAGCAGAAGAAAAGTATCTGGCAATTGATTTAAAGGAGCAGGTCGTTGCTCAGCACCTGAAGAAGGAGCGGCTCATCTTCCTGACTCAGACCATCCCTCAGAAAATCCAACAAAAAACAGAGAAAACTGAAAACAGTGAACTTAGTTCTACATTTTTTCCATCTGCTGCAGCTTCCCCTAGTGCGTGTGCATATGTGTGTGTTTTGTTTATCATCGCTGCAGCCTCTGTTGCCCAGGTGTGAACAGTCTTCTATCAATGCGTGGAAAGCAATCAACCTACCTGTGCCTGATGCCTGCCAGCCTTGTACTATAAAGATGCCTGGCAACTTCAGTTCGTGTTGGCTTTAGATGGTGGTGGCTGCACTTTGTGTCTGTTTCTCCTGATCTGCCTTAGATCTGTGGTTGGGCTTACTTACTTATGTTCAAATTGTTAACTCCTCTTGCTATGCCTTTTTTTTAGCCCAAATAATGTTTCTGTCCTTAAGTTTTATTTTGCATTATTGTAATTGATCTAAACCTCCTTAAATCAAGGGTAGAGTCTAATTTGTTGCTATTTGTTTATTTTGTGATCCAGGACCTTTAGTCCTGCATGTTTTGTTAATCTTAATTTACCTTATTAAATAAATAACCTTATTTTTCATCACAAGCTGGGTGGTAACAATTTGCATTTAGATCAATTAGGATAGAGAAAAAACATTTTTAAATCAACTGAAAGGGACATTTTTTGTACTAATGTAAACCTTTACCTTAAGTATCACATACTGTACATGTCAATTTGATGTGATTACTGAAACATGGACGGTAATAATAAAAAATCTAATTTAAATCTGTTCAGTCATTTCTTTGGTTAAATACACTTGATGTCAGTGTGAAAGTTAAAAAGGACCTACATTACCTTAGGTTTCAGTCACCATGTTGACTTCTGTGTATAATCTAATTTAAATCTGTTCAGTCATTTCTTTGGTTAAATACACTTGATGTCAGTGTGAAGGTTAAAAAGGACCTACATTACCTTAGGTTTCAGTCACCATGTTGACTTCTGTGTATCAGAGGTCTTACTGTATATAGCGCAGGGCTGTTGTGTAAGATGAAACTACTATCAAAATTCAACTGTGCCACGTAAGATAATCAGAGTAGGGGATAGTTGAGCATGGCTCTTCTGTTACAGCAATGTGATACATACACAAACCTTTGAGCCTAAAAAAAAAAACATTCGTGACAAAAAGTGTTTTCAGATTTTTTATTTTTATTACTGAGAAGAGCGCTTAGGCTGGAAAGCTCCCTGAAGTCTTATGTGAGCAGTTTACTAGGTCAAACTTAGTTTGTTATTGGAAAAAAAAACCCATCAAGCTTATGGCATTGAAAATAACACAAAGCAGCAGCACCTTTTAAAGGCAAATCACTCAAAAAAAAGCTGGATACAGAGGGCTTACAGACAGGATAAAATAGTACAAACTTAGACACAATCAAGAGAATGCTTCAAAATAAAACAAATGATGCTTTAGCAAATTCTTTTTCTTTTTTTTGCGCAAATTTAGTAAAGCTAAAATCTGATATAAAAGTGCTGGCCAGTGGTTTTGAATAATTCACTATCCTGCCCAGAAAAGTGCACTTGAAGTAAGAAAGTTACTGGGCATCACCTTCCGGCCATACTAACACATACTTGATGCACTTTGAGCTGTGGAGTTGGTGTGAAGCCTGGTCTCAAGTTTGAAATAAGTTGGATAAGTGGATGGAATAACTAATAAATGCAGGCATGAAGTCAGGCAAAGAAAGTGCCAGCCATTTTAATAAACCACAAATTAAATACATTTTTAAATGGTACATGTTTCTGTGTTAGACTGCGTTTATACAAGATAGTTATACAAACTATGATTTTGATTAAATCCAGCTTATGTACATTTTGTGTGTTTGATATTGCAATCCATCATTCCAACTTACATAATATTTGCTTGATGTAGTGACTGAAAATATGTTGGATGTAGCTCTGGCTCATTGTCCTACAAAGATATCTCTTCAGGTTAAAGGACAAAAATAATTGTACCATGTTAAGGTACAAGCATAAGACGGCATGTTCTTTATTGCCGATGGTTGGAAAATTGCGCATTTGTAAAACTTACTAAGAATTTATTTATATAGGTAAAATTCAATTTAATGAATGGTTCTTCATATCTTTTCTCATGGACACAAAGAACGATTGAGCTTGTTCTAAATTCTAACGTCTTGAAAGGAAAAGAAAACAAATTAAAACTTAAAGCATGCTGCTTCATCAAAATAAAATGTCATGTTCATATTATGTTCATGAGTGGAGCATAACATCTAAATTTAATGCAGCGTGCAGTTCAACAAGTTGGGCAATGAAATTATCATTATTATATATATTTGAATACATTTGACACCTTTATCTTCTTCAAGCACTACTAAATACAGACATGGTTTTAGAATCAGAGGCACATACAGTATGATCCCTAATAAGTGGTTACAAGTATTGTGTCTCTCCTGCAGGGAATAAATAAATAAATAAAAATTTAACTTGTGACCTGTTTTCATGCTGCACCGTAGAATTAAGGTCATAGAGATGTCGGTGTAGGAGACCTTCTCCTGTTCTTGTATGTGAGCAGGAGTGCAGGGTGATTAAATAGCTTCATTAGACAGTCAAAACACATTTTTTGTGAATCACAGAAAGAACCTGGAGAGTTAGGTGCACAAGCTAACATGAGAGTAATATTGTCTGCAGAGGACAGAGGTGATTCTTGCGTAATGGTTGCGTGTTGTGACGAGACTTAAAAGCTTTGTGCATCAGGATGTCCAGGACTGCATGTTTTGCAGCATGGCCTCAAATCGCTCCATGTTTGGGGCTTGAGCGTGGGGTAGATGGTCCGTCAGGCGACTATACAGACTGAAAGACTTCAACTCCAGCCAGATGAAACCAAAACGGTCCTCATCAAATAGCACAAAGAGCCCCGGGGTGCGCTCTGGACTTGTAAAGCCATGCCCTGCAATCAGGCCAGTCCCATAGAAGCTGAAATGAAAAATACAGTGACTGTGATAGTTTGTCAGAACAAAACTGAATGTTATCCAAACTACCAGAAACATTTCCAGCATGCCCTCCCATTTCCTGTTGGCACCACAACGTGTGCCAGATCATTTTCAGCAATGCGGCATATACAACAGTGGCCAAAAAAAAAACAATGCTCCAGGAAGAGAATATCAACACTGAGCCTGCTTCCCATTGAGAGTGAACTCACAGATCTACTTAAAGGTCCTATGGTCTGTTTCAACTAAAAATAGCAAGTTATTAAGGTCTACTGAGAAACACTGTCATATAATTACACGTTTGTGTATATTGCGTACATTGTATATATTGTATATCGTAGTGCTCAGCCAAAATTCTCCACACAGACAGTGTATAGGCAGACTGCCATTTTACTGAGGAAGGAACACTCTGTCTATATGTAAAATTAATACTTAATACAACTACTGCTAGTTGCTACTTTAATGTTGCTTTGGGCAGGTTCTTACCATTTCCTGCAAGTGCGAGGGTATACCTCGTTGCGAGCTATGACTCCCAGGGGCAAGACAAAGGGCTGGGTTTCAGGAGGACTGATAGTGCTGCTGGGGCCAGGCTGACAGTTGTCAGACGAGGCACCATGATCTACCTCCATCCCTTCTGCTGTGCTGGCACCATCACACGCCCCGTCTGCTGCACCACTGACTGTGGAAGAGATGCCCTTGGCCTGTTGTTCCGCTTCTTGCTGCGCGTGTATCCCTAGTACAAGGCGAGACAGTTCCTCTATTCTGCGCTGTTGTTCCAAGTCTGGGAGGACAATTGGCTGCGTCAAGTCAACGTCCAAAGTGAGCTGCCCAGCAGGAACGTTGGGGTCACCCTGCAGAAAGGAAGGAGTAAAACTATAATTTGCACCACTAGCATTTGTTGTGTTCATTTTTCCTCCACTATTTGAAACAATGTCCCATTCATCCAATTGGCACTTGGTCAAAATCTCGCAGCAGTTTGTTGTTGGTGAGTAGAAAGATGACCTGCACAACATTTCAATCATTTTATTTGATTCATAAGAAACCTGCAATGACTTCATGCTGCAGCATTAGAGTTCAATTTTGAGACAACTCAGGCTCCGATAGTAATTATTTACTAACTTACTGTGAGTTTGGTGGCTCTTGCAGAATTTCCATGAAAACTGAGCATGACAATCTCCAAGCCGTGACTGCCATAGGTTCCTTTGAAGAGGCCTGGCTGCAGCAGGTCAGAGGGCATTGCAGGAGGAAGGTAGATCCTTCGGTATGTCAAGCAGTTACTGTCAAATGCACATCAATGAAATATGATTTAATCTAGAAGAGCAAACTAAATACTTGATTCAGATAAAAGCTTTTTTTGTAATAAAGTGCTTCTAAAGCATTAAAAGCTATTTCTTCTGACTCTGTCACCTCACAGGAAAACGTTTTATTAACCACCATGTGTTACTAACTATACAAACATACAATACACACACTTTTGGGGCCAAAGCAGTATCAAACCACTTGTTTAAAAAATGCAGAGAAAAGTAATATTTTCCACCATTCTGGTTGCAGTTTTAACAACATACTGTCGTGTCTTCTGTATATTATTTTTCTCTACTTAATTTCCTCCTCTCAGGAATTGAAATAATGCTGCAGAGATCAAAGGAAGATGTTTTTGTGGGACAAAGACATCTCAGCTAGCTAATAATCCAAAGACAGTAGTGCAAGAGCAAGTGCAGTTGCTAATGAGTTCAAAGCGGTTCAAGTCTGGACTGTGGAAGAGTTATGCTTATCCTGGCTCCAGTGCATCATTGAGCAATTTGTTTACGTCACAGCTGTAATTTTTTCCACATGTTCTCAGCCACTATTTCCTACCATATGTAAGTGTGAAGAGGAGAAACTCTGCAGTCGCATTAACGTCAAACCCTGATATTTGGTCTCAGCTACAGAGATAAAGTGATAGAAAGGACAACACCCATACTCATATTGACTTGTGTAAATGAACTTCATCAGTATGAGCTCCTGCATGTGCTCATGAAAGATTTCTTCCAGCGTTCTACCCCATTCCTCCTCCAACCACGTCCTGAACTCCTACAAAAACACACACAAAATACACAACACGTTATTTAAAATAAAAAAAATAAATAAAAAAAAAACACACAGTCTACAGGACAACTGAATGATTGGGTCATCAACAGGTTTCAATTAGAGACTGATCCCATTTTCACCTCACCCACCTCCTGTCTGCCTCCTGGCATGCGGTGATGATCCGTCTGATTACATTTAGTTGAAAATTCATCCTTCTTGGTTGTCTGAAAATAAAAGAATATTTAAAAAAAACATATTAGAATATGAACTTTTAAAAAAAAGCTGCTTAACTCGAATTTAAATAGCATCGTTTATCTCTACAGAAGATATGCTCACTTGTATGTCTCCTTTGTGGGGACCTTTGTGTCCGTACATGCATTCCACTGTGGCTTTTTTGCTCTCCCACAAGTGGATGCGGAAGAGTGGCCGTCTTCTCATGGGATCATCCACACGGGGGTCATGAGGTGGTAAATACATCCAACCAATGATAAAGAGCCCATCCACCTAAATGAAAAGTAAATTAAAGCTCCAATGTGCTCCTGTCTACGCCCTAAGGAACTCTGAATAATTACCAAAACACTGCTAATGTCTCTGTATGACCTTCTGCTTCTCTTTTGAGAGAGAGAGTGAGAGAGCGAGAGTGAGAGAGAGAGAGAGAGAGAGAGAGAGAGAGAGAGGCCTTCTCACCCATTAGTTTTTTGTTTCAATTGTACTTTGATAGGTTATGTATTGTGTATCTGTCTTTTAACATATCCAGACTGCATCCAGTGAACTTGGAGCTGCACAGTGCAGAACAGCAGCAGGCTGACACATACAGGCTTGTAGTCGGGCAGTTGTTTAAGGAGCACTTGATGAGCTTTTCATTCTACCGATGGACCATGCATTTTCAATATTGTGGTTATTATTGTTTTTCATCATGACTCGTGAGAAATCAGAATCAACTATGCAGCCCTAGTGAGCATCAAGGTTGATATTTAGCAAGAGATCCACCTTTAAATCTTTTCATGACAGCCTTTTGGAGTTTTCAGCCATTGTCCAACTGTATGCATCCATCTAACCCTAAGTAACTGTTGTGCTTATGCCTTTCGACCATCTGTGTGCAGCGTGAAAATGTCACCAGGCAACACACAGAAGAAAAAAAAAAACATCACTATACTGACAAACAGAGAAACAGTCATATATAATTGATGGGCTTCATCAGCACTGGGCGAACTAATTTGACAATGGTTTGAATGTAGGGGACATTAATATGAATTTAAAGTTGTTAAGCAGCCCAGCTTGAAATTATTAGCTGTAATGCTGTGTGTCACATACGGCATGTAATTGAAACGCAAATGTATTAAATGGAGAAGTATTACCTACCATGACATTGAGCAATCCACCATAAGGACCTATGTCTGGTTGCCATAAACCCAAAATATGTCTGTACGGGTGAAGCACTGCAACACAAAAGCACAGTATCACACCACTGTTGTCAGTTTCTGCAATGGTGCATCCATGCTTTAAATGTTGTCAACCCAATGGATGGTTAAAACAACAGAAGATGTTAAAAGCCATACACTGATCTTTTTCTTTTTTTTTTTAATGTCTGTCAGGATGACGTCAGTGAGATGTAAAAACCAAAAAGAAGAAAAAACTGGCCTTGTTCCTGTTAGCCGAGTTTGTGAACAACACACACTGCACTGAATTATTTAGCCTCCCATTTCACACTTAATATGAAAGCAGCAAACAATGGAGAGGAGATTTATCTCCACATTTACTGCTCACTGATGCAACTGCTGAACAATATCAGTAATAGTCACACAATCCCTCATGCTGTAGCAATCCACGCTGAGGTCAATGTGCAGTACATACAGTGCGTGTACACATCTCTATAGTCCATGTGCTCGTAGTCAGGGAGGAGTTTCATAAAGCGCCCAGACTTGACCCGTGGGTTGACACCTGGACAGGCACAACACAGGCATGTGTAGAGCAGCAGCAGGCCAACAAGCGGGCTTAGTCCAATGCAGATATAAAGTCAGTCAGGTACCAAAATAATCTATTCAAAATAGTCGACAGGTGTAACCACGTATAAAGTGCAGTAATATCTTGTCCTCTCTGTGTTGATAAGCAAAGCAGGAACACATGGGGGAGAATAAGTCTGAAGTTAAGGGGAACAGAGACACCACAGTCCTTTCAAAAGGAGCAATTTTCAGGAAAATTTCCCATTTACAACAAACACTGTCAAAACGCACACACGAAAATGTAAGAATAACTGCTGAGTGACATGATGGTATGGGATGAAAACATAACTGGATCAATTAGAGTGAAATGAGAGCTAAATACATGGAAGTCAAACTCACGTTTAACATAGATGTCCCGGCTGGATACTTGTCCCACTTCCATCTTCCTCAGGTCTTCCTTCATGCCAAACTCTGCAAAGAGACAGTGTTGTTAAAGTAATCCATTTTTAGGTCTTCATTATTTATAACAGTTCAGTCGTCATCATCATGAATTATTATAGTTAGAAAACTTAAGCTGGAAATATGCGCAACTTTAGTTGGTGTTTTTCTCAATTGTGAGCCGGACAACATCCAGTTTACGGGGGAGCAAAGATCATCCATCTGTCCCTGAGTGGCCATGAGATAATCGGATGAATTTCTGACCTTTGAGAAATTTCGACTGATTTTCAGGGGCTCGCTATTTGATTCCCAAACATCAGTACTTTTTTGCTCCTGTACAAAGCAGCAAACAGGTTGCTTGAGCTCTGGTAATAACATATCGGCATCTGTCAAAAATAACCTTTATTGACTTTTATTCTTTTATCTTCTCCCTCTGTAGGGGTCACAACAGTGGATGATCTGCATATTTGATTTGGCAGAGATTTTAACCCCAGGATGACATTCCTGGGGTTCCCTCTTCCCATTTAACAGGGATTGGGTACCTTATTTAGGGGTAACCCAGCCCTTGACATGTCTGGAATTGGCAACCCTTCGGTTACAAGCCAAGTTCCCTTTCCACTTGGCTATGGCCCCAAAATAATATTTGTTGACAATTTTCCATATTCTGCAAGGGCCAACAGGGTGAGCTCTCAAGTTATAGCCTGACTATCAAACCGTATATTGCGAGCAGAGACATTATCAACTTTGTCTTTACGTTGCACAGATCTTACTCACACAGTGTGAACTGGAACTGAACGAGAAGGTTTCTAAAATTGTACAATGTATACCCAGCTTTAAAGAGTGCACTCAATGATCTCCATATCTAGTTCTTAATGTTAACCATTGTGTTACACATTAACCGATCTCCAGCCAGACGCGATCCACTCGAGTCTGCTGCACTAACTCATACGATTTCTTTAACACGAGACTGAACTAAGCAACTAAACCTTAGAGCTACTGTTAAATAATGTCACATTGAAGGATGAAATATTAGAGAGGGAGAATAGAGGGAGTAAAAGAAAAGGACTTGGGTCGTGCAACAACAAGGTTCTTCTCTGCAGCTGCTCTGTGTTTGTGTGTGTTGGGGGTAGTTGTGATAATACCACCATGTTAAGCCACTTTCATTAGAGTGGTGAAAATTCTTCGTGACAGACCTACACAAACGTACTGTAACGTAAAGGAGACTTCTCACAGATCACCTAAAAACTGGCCGTTAGCATTAACGTCTGTTCACAAATGTCTGTTACATTCATAACATTTGTCTGTTTCATGCATTCCCGGTGTCAAACAAGATCAAATTAGTTAATTAAGCCTGTCAGCTCCACATGACTCTGTGTGTTTCTAAGTATAGTGGTTCTTAGATATTGCCCAGTATTATTCCCAGGAAGTGCACACAGGAAGTGATTTGGTTTACGCAGCAGTTCAACAGGAGAAACTGTTCTTGTTGATGTACACACAACAAACAAACAGTGCCAACAATATTCCCACACTGTACACAAAAATTATCTCACAACAGGTGCTAGGAAAAACCAGTCACCACATTTCTTTTTCTTGAAACATGCAATAATACTGCATGGATGTGTGTTTTGTTAATTTGATTCTTGCCTGTAGGGTATGTGTTTGGGGTGGATAAGATATATCATCTAAAATACTGATTGTTGCTTTCACAAAAAAGGGATGAAACACGCATGGAAACTCCAAACATTTGCTTAATATGCATGGAGAAAACATGGACCGACCAGACCCACAACAGTCTTTGAATTATTGCAGTACTTGCCCTTGCTTGTATCCTGCACAATGTACCTTAAAGCACAGCATTTGAATGTTTATCCAGAGTAAACATGCTAAAGTTGAAAGAAAATAAACATTGTGTCTACCGATATGATCTGTAAGCAAAAATGAATGAATTACAACTCAGACATTTAAAAAATAAATAAAGATGTAATTTTGGCCCAGATAGATTATTTCCTGCTCGGTTTGTGGCTTTTTGTCTCAACAAGACATCAAGCTTTTTATAAGAATAGACTGCGGGCATTGAAGAAATAATGATCGCAAGGGAGAATATATTATGACTGATCGGTCATCCAGACCATACTGTACCATCAACTCTGGTACCCTAAGGGGAGGGTATCAAAAATGGAACAGTTGGGGCTGATTATGTTGGTACTATTCCTAATGGGGACACAGAAAATATGTACCATTCCACTTGTTGGAAACATAGCTATAGACCATATATGAAGGACGCACTAATGCAACTACAAATAATAATGTGACATTGAATCAGTCAATTAAAACCAGACAAAGGCATAGTAACAACAACAACAACACCAAAAGTTACACATGTCAGCTTTCATATACTGGTTGCTATTGTATATGGGGTGGCTTTAATCAAAATACTCCAGGGGGCCGTCAAAAGGCTGAGACCGGCCCTGCATCAACAGTCTCATCAACTGTAACACAGGCCTAACAAGAGTGAAAGGCCTGCTGTACTTAGCACAGCTTTGGTAAAACAAGCGGGATTTGTTTCTTTTTGTCCCCTCAATATTTTATGACAAATTTTAAATGTATGAGAAGTACATGTGAGCACAAACTGGAGCTGGTGGCCTCTGCGCCTGACACAAGTTACCGAACGCCAGGAAGAGCTACCATTACACGTCTGATAATAATAATAATAATAAAAATAATATATGACTCGGCGCCTTATTTAGCTCACCAGGGCGTCTGTAAGTCAGTGTATCGCTATATTTACCTTCAATGCACCGCCTTCTCCAGATGGTTTCTGTATTAAGAATTTGTCGGAATTTTTTGCAGACGAGGGCCACATCCGGTAGTGCTGTTCCGGGCAGTAGGGAGAAGATTTCCACTAAAAGCTCCGGAGGAAGTTCCGCTAACGTTTGCGGGTGTTGAGGTCCAGAGCTGGTGCGACTCAGACAAGCTCCTCTGTTGACACGGCTGCTGCCATATTCACAAGCGTCACTCGGCCCTGCGGTGACGACGCTGCCGCTCTCAGGGCCGCCGCCGCCGCCGCCGCCGCAGCCAGAGACTTCGCCCTGTCTGTGGCCCACGATCCTCTCCCCTTCTTCCTCGTCCATGTCAGAATCGCTCCCCGGACCCTGCTGGTTCGGCTGCTGTCGCCGCCGGCACCTTCGCGACTGACCCACTCCGCAGAGCCTGGCACAAGCAGCCATCCGTAGTCACCAGACAGGCGGTGTTACATCACGACATCCCATCCATCAGCTGCAGTGTGACTGATCTGCTGTTCCCTCTTGTGAGCATGAGCAGAAGCATTTCTTCCGACGTCATGGCGGAACTTCCCTTTCTTCTACTGCGTTGCGCAGGTTTATGGAGAGAACGATGGTTTTCAAGTATTTTCAAGTATCCACAACTTTATTCCTTTGACAGGTTAAGTCTCTTTTTGCAGTGATGGTATCATAACTGTAGGTGTAAGGATTTTGAAATAAATTATCTGTGAGGGTCCAGGAGGCTGCACAGAAGGCAATATGAAGGGCAGAAAGACACGTGGTGCTGGTGGTTGAGTAACCGGAAGCCTGAGGCTGCAACCTGTAATGTCACCATTACAAGAAAACTGATGAAGCATGTATATTTACTGACCAGTGTGTCACTGTTGCTGCATTGGCCTCTGGCAGCTGGAGAGTGTTCTCACTCATCACTGCAGCATAATCACACACTCCCAGATGTGCCACTGTTGTGAAGTGGGAGACTTGCACTCCTTCACAGTGCACAGCCTCCAACACTTTGTTGCAGTCAGGCCACTCACTGGCCAGGACTGTGATCCCCAATGAAACACCTTCAAATTACAACAATATATATATATTGTTAATGTCAGAATGTCTTATATTTGTTGGTCTATACAGTATTTTTGGTTGTCAAGATGTCAGCTCACGGGGATCCTTTGATTCAGGGCCACACAGAAAGCCTCGTGGCCCTGAATCATCCCTCTTTTAGAGAGTCCTGACATTTTTTCTTGTCACAGTGTTCCAGTGCATTCCATGGGCTAATCATCTGAGCACACTCTTCTCCTTTCAAGGCAAGGTATGATCTCTGAAGTCTGCCCATGTCTGCACAGCTCTATGCTCTTAATCCTGCAAGAGCACATCCAACACAACACAGCTATTGTTTACAAATATGTACATTTATATTTAAAAAGCAGCCCTTCAGATGTAGGAAACTCAATTTCCAATTTTGACCAGTCCGGATGTGGACAGGTCAGCTTGATTTGCCAGAGCTTTTATGCCATCCAGAGCAGCAGGGGACGGTCAACATAATTTTTACAGTTACTGGTCTTCAGTGGCACCTTTGGAGGAAACTACAAAAGTCTGTCAACCCTGACAAAGTCCACTTCACAGTGCCCTTGTTCCCCTTGAACGGGGCCTTAGAAATTCAGCAAGACAGACTTAATGTGCTGGACAAAACAGAGAAATAAAGACAAAACCAACTTTTTTTTTTTTAAATATGTTTTCATTGCTACTTTTAACTGTTTCTCCTGCTTTATATTCAGTTTATTTATTTAAATTATATTAGCTTTAATTATATTAACTTTATTTACTTTCTAATCTGTTGTTGAGCACTTTGAGCTACATATATGAAATGTGCTCTATACATATAATATTATTATTATCAAACATTTGAAAAGTAAATTGAGTTAGATTAGTTTTTTTGCAGTAATTAATACTGTGGTGTAAGTTTTAAGTAAGTATAAATGTACATGCAACATGTGCCTCCTCCAACCTCAGTGCCTCAGTTAGCAGCCATTCATTGGCTGAGTCAAAGCTAAAACAAAAACCAAAAAGCTTAACATACACTTCATATTTACTGAGCAAATATACAAAATATAAAACAATTGTGTTATCCAAATACATCTAGCCTACAATTCTGCCAGAAGGAGGGAGCTCTGTGCATATAAAATATTAAAACCAAGTGGGACCTTGTACTGTGTTAAATGACATATTTGAAACTTTCATGTAGGTAACTTTAAGTAACTTATAATTTTAATGACTGAACCCACTCATGTCACCATCAACAGGCATATTATGTCAATGCTATATTGACATCCGTGTCAGTGTAATAGCGGTCCATAGTGTTACACTCAAGAATATCTTGGTATCTTATAAGGCGCTGATTGGTCAGACCCTCAAATTCTTGGTAGATTCTTGGTAGGGGTGGGAAACGTGATTGGATCTCATTTAACAAGAGTTAATGCCATTCAAAACAAGAAAAATGAAACAAAATAAAACAATTCCAACGCCAGTGATATAATAATAAAAATTCAAATGAGAAAAAATTTCGAGCCAGCCAGGAGTCGAACCTAGAATCTTCTGATCCGTAGTCAGACGCGTTATCCATTGCGCCACTGGCCCGATGGATGGCACACTTCTAAGTGACGTCATCTATAAAGGATATAAAGCTCTGTGAATCGATATTTTTCAGACAAGCAAAAAGTATGTTTTGCTTACCACACAAAGTAACTTATCTGCTACTATGCTAGCAGACTGGAATAGTTGTATTATACATGTAGTGTTGCATATTTAGTCATTATCAACAAGGAAAGCGCTCATTGGTTGAGGTACATGCCAAGATATAGACGACCGACGGCACCGACGTCGCGAGTTCGACACCCGCTTGTCCTGCATTCACCGACACGTTTACGCGACTTGACTCGCAGCCAAACCCAGCTCCTCAGGCAAAGAATATTATATATATTGAGATTTTTTCAACGTAGTCAAAGTTTTGATAGCCACTGTCGTACTTTCGCTGAAAACTTTCAACAATTGTCATTCTTGGTAGCAGGCTGAAAGCTGATTGGTTCTCGCCACCTGTGAGTCGAGGTAATTTTTGGTAGCGAGAGCCAATCAGCGTTCAGTCTGCTACCAAGATTCTACCAAGAATTGGAAGCGCCAGCCAATCAGCGCCCTAGGAGCTACCAAGAATATACCAAGAATTGACTTGGGCTCCCAGAGTCAGCGCTTCGCTTGATGGAAAATTACCACACGGCACACTCGACTTCTTCTCTTCTAAATTGTTCAAAATTTCGGAGTAAGTCATTATTTCTATTTAGCAGAATACAGTTTAATCGGTTACTTTATATACATGTGTGCGCTCGTTATGTGTTGTACGTATGTATGTTTTTAAATAATGACCCCGTTACTTTAGTGAGTATGTAATGCCGTCTGTCCTATCAGTGCTATGTTTTTAGGTAACGCTAATGTTAATTTGGAGTTTGCTTTTCGTTAGCGAATTTGACGCTAGATACTAGTATTGCGTTGATACAAGTACAATACAGCGTTACAAGCGTTAGCGTTGTTAGTGGTGACATTAGTGGGTTCGGCCAATAAAGTATAATGTTACTTAGCGTTACTAACATGTCAGCATGTACTCGTTAAAATAGTACACGTTACAACTCAGTTTTGACATATTATTCATTCATTTTAACCGATACGTACAACACATAACGCGCGCACACATGTATATAAAGTAACCGATTAAACTGTATTCTGCTAAAAAGAAATAATGACTTACTCCGAAATTTTGAACAATTTAGAAGAGAAGAAGTCGAGTGTGCCGTGTGGTAATTTTCCATCAAGCGAAGCGCTGACTCTGGGAGCCCACGTCAATTCTTGGTAGCTCCTAGGGCGCTGATTGGCTGGCGCTTCCAATTCTTGGTAGAATCTTGGTAGCAGACTGAACGCTGATTGGCTCTCGCTACCAAGAATTACCTCGACTCACAGGTGGCGAGAACCAATCAGCTTTCAGCCTGCTACCAAGAATGACAATTGTTGAAAGTTTTCAGCGAAAGTACGACAGTGGCTATCAAAACTTTGACTACGTTGAAAAAATCTCAATATATATAATATTCTTTACCTGAGGAGCTGGGTTTGGCTGCGAGTCAAGTCGCGTAAACGTGTCGGTGAATGCGGGACAAGCGGGTGTCGAACTCGCGACGTCGGTGCCGTCGGTCGTCCATATCTTGGTATTTACCTCGACCAGGAGCTGGCCCGATGGAACACGTTTTTTTCAGTCACGTCGTCTATAAAGGAAATTTCGAAACAACTGTGTGAACCGATATTTTTCAGATCCGAAGACAAGCAAAAAGTATTTTTTGCTACCAAACAAAGCAACGTATCAGCCACTATGCCAGCAGACTGGAATAGTTGTATTATACATCTAGTGTTGCATATTTATTCATTATAAAGAGTCAATCTAGCATTCATATGAGTATAGCATTTGATAAATATGCCACGTTATCCGCGAAAAATACGTTATGTTAGCGGATTTATTTTGCTGTGCTGTCAGTGTAACAGGATTGATCACATACTGACATTGTAGGATACATTGAGTCGATGTGGCAACCTCAAAGCAAAACAGGAAGTGTTCGTCGGCGGGAACATT
The DNA here is from genome assembly GCA_016785285.1 of Brachirus orientalis. NCBI lineage: Eukaryota > Metazoa > Chordata > Actinopteri > Pleuronectiformes > Soleidae > Brachirus > Brachirus orientalis. The sequence goes on from JAFBJR010000253.1 coordinate 712,636, forward strand.
ATGAAAGCGTTGCCAAAGGCAGCCAGGCTTGGGCTTAACACGGACTGCTATACTTATATTTAGTAGCATTTCCTATTTTTCCCGAAAATACCACACACGCAGTGGTAAATCTCTTGTTTGTGAGACTTTTCTCTCTACGCACATACAGAAACACGCCTGTTGACGAGAAACGGGTCTCCGGCCACTTGTGCCCGTTTTCAGGTTAACATGAAGGCTGTAATAGATAAAATCGTCTCGCTGTCAGATGGAGACAGTACCGCTGAACTTGAGAAGTACTTGTCCACCATCAAAAAAGAACAGGTAATTAATATTAACGACAAAAAAGTATTTTAAAAAGAAAATGGCAGTGCCATCCGAAATATTTACCTGTCTTCTGTTTGCTCTCTAGTTAATCGATGTAATTACCAGTTGCGCGTTAAAGGGGAAGAAGGTCTGTGCCATAATTAAAGGCATATTTGAAGGTCGGTATACATTTGTGTCATTATATTTGGTTCAATTTTGTCTTCACGTGAAGACTTGGTGCCAATGTCGAGACTTAGTCCCGATGCTAGTTCGAGTCCAGTCTGGACCCTATCATTTCCAGTTTCCCCAGTTGACACATAATAAATGTATGGATTTATTTGTTTTCTTTTTTTAAGGCCATTTACAACAAGTATGTCTTTTGTTGTCAGGATCTCCACCGAGTTCGACTGAAGGATCAAACCGCAGACTCCTTGTTTATCAACACTGCATCCCCCTGTGTGAGTCCAGGGACCTTCAGACCGAGGTGGCCGCTGATATCATTGGAGTGCTGATGCTGGAGGTAAAGAGTTAGCACACAGAGAATGCAAACCTGTGTCAGCTTAGGTCGATCAGTTTTCCCCAGTGTCGATACACTGCCCAGTTTGCATGGTTTACAACAGGCCTTTCGCAGAGCAGCCAGTGACTGGTCTCAGTAGTCCCATTTAGCTTCTCCAGTTTCAGGGTGCATACTGGTGAACTGTCTCACTGTTCATGAACTGAACAGAGCTCTTCTAAATGTATCATTATTACATTGTCAATACTATATTATTGTTTGTCACCTGCAAATTTGCAGCCTCTGCTAACTAGCCCAATCTGTGTTATATACTATGCTTTAATATGGTTCCTTTTAAATAAAGATATATATAATATAAGTAACACCCATTCTTTTACTGATAAAACATGTCAAAATGGCTGTTGTGCAAAAGGGCTCTTCGTTTTCATAACCCGTGACCAGATCACCAAAATATAATAATTTCTTCCATCAAGCATAACCTACATTGCCCATACATTTTAAATTAAAATAAGATATTAGTTCTTAAAAGTCTTTTTTAAACAAGGTTTAAGGATGGAGGGGAAATGGGTTGATAAAATACATCAGAACAATCCTGAAATAATAATAATATTAAATAATATTTTTCGTACCTCAATAGTTATACAACAAATGTCTTAATACAGTGTAATTTTTTCCCTCTTTCCTTTGTTATAATGTTATGTCTGCCCCAGTCTAATGACAGTTTAGCTTTTCTCACATTTTCAACAGACTCATATGCTGCCTGGGCCCTCGCTTGCACAATTGGCGTCTCTTTTTGTTGAAGCCATTAAAGTGGGAAAAATGGGAAGTGGGAAATCCCTGGAGCTTTTTCCCACCGTGCTTACTGCACTTGCAGCATGTGAAGCTTTGGCCTATGGCAAAGGCAAGTCCATAAACGTTGTCATTTGTCATTACACATGTCTAATCTTGTGTGTGAAATCGTGAATTTTAAAGAGAATACATATCTGTCCCTCCTGGGTGTTTGAAACTTTTTCAGGGGAACTCAGTGGTGAGGAATACAAAAAGCAGTTGATCAACAGTCTGTGCTCAAGCAGGTACATGTTCAGATATGCATATGAGTTTTTGGTACAGTTTAGCTGTTTTGTATTCTTTAAAACTCAAGTCATTTTTTTCATGCAGATGGGACCCACAGTGTGTTATCCACTTGACAACCATGTTCAGGTAAACCTGTTGAATATCAGGCTTTTAAATTCACAGGCACATGAATGAATTAATGCAATAATTTTCCTTCATTTTGAGAATTTAGTGCACTACCCTTGTCTATTCTTGTTGTTGTTTTTTTTTTTTTTTTTTTGGTTTTACAGTTTTTGTGTATGCCTCATTTCAGGGATGTGCCCCTATCATCAGAGGAGCTGCAGTTCCTGGTAGAAAAAGTACTACGAACGTTCCCAAAACTGGATCTGCAAGAAATTCCCCCCCTGGTTTACCAGCTGCTGCTTCTGTCTTCAAAGGTGTGTGTATGTGTAGCGGGATTCAGAATGACATCACAGAGGCTCAATCTGGTGCTACAGATTTAATGTATTTCTCTGCAAAAGTGCAAAAAGTATCATTTGAGATTCACAATCGCTACACAGAGTTGTCCACGTTCATCTTACTCACAGAGATTCTCATTTTCAGATAAACTCCCAGGAGATTTCCATATAGAGCAATACTGACACCTACTGGCGATCTACAATAACATTGACATGCGATGAAAACACTGTACCCTCAATTTTCATCAAATTTAACACATTATTTCCCATAGACACATATTAACACATTATTAAAAAATTATTAAGAACCCATTTCAGCTGATGCCTAAAATTAAAACATTATGTATTTGTGCAAAATATGCATATGTACTTGTCTTTTGAATATTTTAATGCCTGTCCTTCAGGGCTCTAAGAAACAGATTCTGGATGGAATCAGTGATTATTTTAAGAAGCAAGATATTCTCCAGGAAGAAGAGCAGAAGGATGGAGAGTGAGTCACTTGTACACTTTATTAACACTATATTCTTATTTCCTACACACATTTACAGATTATTTGTGTCTGTTGCTTCATTAGGAGCCTGGATTTAGAGGTTCAGTCCATTCCACAGGACCAATTAAGACACGTGGAGGGCACTGCTATCCTCCACATAGTCTTTGCTATACGACTTGACCATGAACTTGGGAGAGAATTCCTAAAAAGTTTTAAGGTTATTCATGACTTACCTTTACCGAAATTTTCTTTCTTTTTTTCTTTCTTTCTTTTAAATAAATGTATACTGTGGCATATGCTGTAATTCTTAAACTGAATTCCTGCAGACGTCATATGGCGACCTATGTCCTTTCAGTATTGCCTTGTTGCTCTCAGTGGCACGTATCCAGCGCTACGAAGAGCAGGTGAGGAATTTAAATTATTTTTTCCACAGTCATTTGAGTAATCATTCTTTTTACCACTTAGTTTAACTCATATTTTTATTTCCCCTTCACTGGTATGGGTAGGTATTTGACCTTTTGAAGGCAGCGATCATCAATAGCTTCAAGGATGAGCAGCTGCAGCAGGGGTCAAAGTTCCTGCAGGATGTCCTACCTGGCCATTGTAGTGTGGAGCACATGATATTGGGCACAGTCAAGAACAGGTCAGAACACTTTCTTTCAACACAATAAAACGAGATGTGTGCTTATTATAATTAAAACTGGTGCGTAACTTTTGAATATTAACAAATTCATTCAAACCATTGTCAAACGGGTTCATACAATGCTGATTAAGCCTTTTAGCTCCACATGACTCTTTCTCAGTATAGCAGTGTTTAGACCCTGATAGTATTGCATGACAGTCCATTATTAGATGAAGAACACAGTATACAAGTCATGTAACATCATTTCTGTTCACAAAGATCAAACAGTGTCTGTGAATAATGGTCACTCACAAAGAAAATATTTTTCCCACAATAAAAAAGGCATACATATTTCATGGTTAAATAAAATTAACACTGTAAATCTTCATTTTGTTGCTTGTGCAGTGTGTTTGGATGGGATCATGTGACACATGGACTGGTACAGCTGGGTTTCTTCCTCATGGACACATTTGGACCCAAACCTGGACCATTTGGCAAGACTACAGAGGGGTCCCCTGCCATAGCAAGGACCCCAGCTCAGCAGGCATGTAAGCTGGGGCGTCAGGTGCTTCTCCAGGGCTTTAAGGTAACCTTTGATTTTCATTTTATTCAATTATCTAAGTGTAAATGAGTGATGTGGACTAAATGTACTGCTTTTGTTTTATTCTTCTTACTCTTGTCATTCTATTACAGATGCATGAGCCAATCAGAGGCGAGATACTGGAGCAGGTTTTGAGTCGACTAGTCACAAAGACAGCCTCACCTGTCAGCCATTACTTAGGTAACAGAAGCTTCAGATGATGAATCCAGATTTCAAATGTAAACTAGTACCTAATCTATCTGCTTAAAGACCACATTTTCACTATATTTACTAATTTTTGTCTCGATATAACCAGACCTTTTCTCCGATATTGTGATCTCTGCTCCCATGATCCTCCTGGAGTCATCCTCAAAGGTGACAGAGACATTTGACCACCTGTCTTTCCTGCCCTTAGCCACTGTCCAGGGTCTACTCAAAGCTATACAGGTGCCTAAACACACACACAAACTTATTATTGTTTACACCATTTTCTTTCTTCATTGTAATGTTTGTATGCTGTTCAATCCCCAGCCCCTGCTTAAAGTCAGTATGTCCTTGAAAGATGCTTTGATTCTAGTTCTGCGCAAGGCCATGTTTTCAAGGTGTGTACTACAGTAGTAGGTTTATCACTACAGCTGTTTTTTTATGCTTAACTAATTCTATGATCAAAATACTCACCTGTAGATAATTTGTCCCTTCTTTCTCTCCACACCCAGCCAGCTGGATGGCAGAAAGTCTGCAGTGACTGGTTTCTTGTTGCTGCTTAAGAACTTTAAAGTGTTGGGCAGTTTGGCATCGAGCCAGTGCAGCCAGGCCATTTCCTCCAGTCAGGTATACACTGCAGCTGTAATTGTGGTCTGAAACAAGGATGTTGGAAAAGAGGTGTGAGAGCACATTCTTCCAGTAAAACACTTAAAACACCCAGTCTCACAATAAGAGCTACAACCAATAAACCACCAATCGAGTAATAAAACAATTACTGAATTAGATGTCAATTACTTATAATTTGATATCTCATTAACTACCATGGATGTTTCTTTTATATGAACAAAAACAAGTTCTGTGATTTCAGCTTCTAGTTTATTTGCTCCTTCATGACAGAAAACTGAAATCTTTGGTTTGTGGGCAAAAAGATCGCCGCTTTCCTTTTCTGAATCAAATGATTAATCAAGAAAATAATCAGCTGATTAGGCGATAATGAAAACTAGAGAAAGCACGGAGTCCTTACTTCCACCAAGACAGCTCGTTTTTTCTGCAGTGTCAATACTCTCCCCTTTGTGAGGATCTTTATATGATATGTCTTGGTCACAGTCTTGGTCACATTCCCAAAAGATTTTATCCAAGTTTGATGTATCTACCACCTTAATTAGATCAGCTTCAGAATTTAATGGTTTGTTTCTTTGGTCTTGTCCCATATTGCTACCATGAAAATTGTTTCTATAGTTTTTAATTAATCAAAATACAAATCGCACCAGAAACCTGACCTCCTTGGCAGAGGTGAATGTAAATATAGAATTTGAAACATAGGCTGTCAAGTAAGCGTCTGTCTGAACACTTGAACAGATCCAGGTGGATGTCCATTCTCGCTACAACTCTGCTGCCAATGAAGCATTCTGTCTGGAGATCCTCAGCAGCCTGCGACGCTGCCTGGGTCAACAGGCTGACGTTCGCCTTGTGCTTTATGAGGCAAGAGATCACTTTATTCTGCATCACAAATGCACGTAATAGGCTTAAGGAGTAAATTATTATAACTCCAAGTCTTTTAACTGTAAACTTGTTTGTAAAAGAAAATTTATCAGTTGCAGTAAAGTACATGTATGTGCAGGTGTAATTCTTAATATCATTTAAGTAGTAAGACATTTTCATACTGAAATGGTCACTTCTTGCCTGTTTCAGGGGTTTTATGATGTTCTCCGTCGTAACTCTCAGCTTGCAAGCTCCATTATGCAGACCCTCTTGTCACAGGTATGTACGTGTGTCTGTTCAAGGTTCAGTCAATGTAACAATTAGTGACATTTAATGGGGAGACTGAAGATTGTAACAAATGGAGGACTCAGCCCTCCATTTCCCAAGTGCATCAGGGAACTGTGGTGACCTTCACATACCAGAAAGGATGTCATCTTTGTTTGTACCAAGCTTCTGCTTCGTAACTTAGCATAAAAAAATGCAAACTCTGTAGATCAAGGTCCTTGTCTGAAGTGCACATTAAATGCTTATTCTAAGGCCACAAAAAACAAGCAATCTCTATTTTAAAGTTATTTTACAATTATGCAAACAAGGTTATGGAAGTACATTAAATGAGTGTGTGAGATGTAATAAGTTGTTGGTCATGTTGTCTATATGACAGTGAGCTGTATGTCATGTCTATGCATCCTCAGCTGAGGCGATATTATGAGTGTGAGCAAGACCTCCTGCCTCCACTAAAGCTGGAGCCATGCATCTCCGCTCATGGAGACCAAGTCTACCTCCAGGAGCCACTGGTACACTCTTTCTCTCTCTCTGTCTCCGTCCCTTTCTCACTGCACTGTAGGGTTTTTTTATGTGACTTTGTTCTCCTGCTCCAGTGCAATTGTTGCTGTGTTAATGTCTGCTCTAAACAGTGTTTTTTCTGTCTAAGGCCCATCTGGTGAGCTGTGCTGTTCATTGCCTGCTGTGGCTGCAGAACATGCGGCGCTCCGCCAATGGAAATGCTGCTGACAGCGATGACGACGAGGACGAAGAGGAGGAAGGTTATCAGTCTGAATTCCAAATAATCCTAGAGAGCCTGACAAGACGCATGATCAAGTGTGAACTGGAGGACTTTGAACTGGTGTGTATCCCTGACACAGTTTAAAAAAGATTATGTACACTGCATGTTCAAGAGCTGCTCAACATTTCCATGTTCGACATGAGTAACATTTTGTGTACGTTTCTAAATACATATTTTAGAAACCTCACAAGGTTAAAAGATGAGAGGCATTTACAGTCTGTTAATGGCAAATGTAATAGCTGAGGGTGTATGATTTAGTGGCATCTAATGGAGAGACTGCCTTCACTTACCAGAGAGGTTGCAAACATTCTTTCACATCATTTCCACTCTTCCTCTCTGCTGTTTTCTCCTTTATTTAGGCTCCTGCTTCCAAATAAAGTATAAAGCGCACACTCTGGCTGCTTTTTCCTTTTACGGATCTGAGGTCTTGCTAAATGACGACCTTTGCAGAGCAGGGCCTTTGCCTTATGTACATATGAAAGGCTTATTTCAAGGCTACAAAGAACAATGTTTATTTTATAGCAGTTGTAGGTTTATACAAACATACTTTTGAGGGTATAGCTCCTAAATGTTACACAAAAGAGGTCTTTTTAATGTAATGACTAGTCTGGCTGAAGTAAACACAGACATCCTTAAGGGATGTTTTCAACGAAACACATTTCATCTGCTTGAACGTTTTTCTCTTTGTTTCGTGTATGACTTGTATTCTGTAGCCCGTGTTGATATTTTTGTGGAAGTATTGTTTTAAGTATCTGTGTTTTAATTAGGACAAGTCAGCAGAATTCTCCATGGGATCTAGTGTTGGAGTGAAGAATAACATATATGCAGTGCTGGTGATGGGAGTGTACGAGGTTCTCATAGAGTACAACTTTGTCAAAGCCAACTACAGGTAACTGTGTACCAGCACACTTTGTTGTGGATGTTTTCATTGCTGTCTGTGTGTGGCATAAAAGTTTTCACACAGAATGAACTACAGTATATTATGCCCTTGTCTCTTTGTGTTGCAGTAAAAGCTGCTTTGAGGAGCTAATGCAACTGTTTAACTGCTACAACAAGCTGGCTGAGATTTTGAAGGAGAAATCTGGAAAAGGTCGAGCACCCTCACACAAGACCCCCCGCAGTTTACTGTCATTGGGCTTCATATCAACTTTGCTCACTGTGCTCTTCAGGTACATGCTCTCACATGCGGTTTAAAAGCAATACTTCATTGAGAAGAAGAAATAAGTTATTTTATTTTTAAATAAGTAAATTTTATTAAATATCTTAAATCAAGAGTCATTTAATCAAGAGTAGTACTGATAATGAAAAAGTATTAAAAGCTATAGAAATACTACTCAGTTTCCGTATTTATGGAGCTCCACAAAAAACTGAGAAATGCTTGATGAGTTCTGCAACTTACAACCAGACAAACCCAGCCAAAACCAATAATAGCTGGACAGTTTGTAATGTAATGATTTAACAAAATGGATTTTCTTTCAGAGACAGCACTCAGAGCAAAGAAGAGGCTCTCTCGGTGCTGCGCTCCAGTGGCGAATTTTTGCGTTATGTGGTTGGTGTCGCTGTACAGAAAATCCAGCAGCTGGAGGAAACCGGACAAACAGACGGTCCCGATGGTCAGAACACAGACAGGACTTTCCGCTTTCTCTGTGAAATGATGAGGTTTGAACCTTATGGCTTAAATAAGACTGTTCAGTCAAGACTGTGACACTCAAGCGCTAACATTGATCATCTAATTGTGATCCCAGCGTGCTGATGTGGCGTTACACCAACATACCCAGTGTAGTGGAGGATGGAGGAAGAAAGGAGAAGAGCTCCAGCTTGTCTCTGCTGTGTCTGGAAGGTCTGCTCAGGATCTTCACAACCTGCCAGCAGCGCTACCCACACAGGATGGCCCAGCTTCTCGCCAACATGGGTAAGACAAGCACAGTTTTCAAGTTATTAAAGCAGAGAATTCTTTTTTTTTACCTGATCACTATGAAAGTGTTTGTGGTTTTTATTGCAGATGTTGCAGAGGACCACCCAGAGCCAGATGAAAGCGATGATACAGGAATGAACTTCTTCTACATTCGACAGTTTCAGGTGTGTTGGTACTGCAGTTTATTTGGGGATGTCGTAGCTAGTTCCCCATCTGATTTAGAGATGTGACTGCATTTTGATGATTGCTTTATGTTTTTCTCAGTCAGTTGTGTTTTATATGCCATGAACAGTATCCAGTTTTAATATCACCACTCAAACTCCTTTTCTTCCTCATCAACAGAGAGCGCTGTTCACTCAGTTAAGTGGAGGAGAGGAGGCATTCAACAGTAAAGAGGCTCAGCTGCTGGTGAGCATCCTGAGTGTGCTCTCACATCAACTGAAGCCCTCGTCCCAACAGGTTCGTGTGCTCCAACATGCTTTTTAAAGAACTATTTCAGTTTCACTGTTTCCACTTACACACGTTTATCTACAGTTTGTTCAGATGATCACATGGACTATGAAAATCTGCAAGGAGACCAGTTTTGGTGAGAAACATTGGTGGAAATTGCATTTCTTTTCATTATTAGTTAGTCTGTCATTTTCTTGTTTAATTTATTAGTCGTTTCGTCCATAAAATGTGTGAAAATGGGAAATAAACAAAATAGTCAATCTGTGTTTCCTAAACCTCAAAATGTAAACATAAATGTCTAGTTATTTCCAGAAGAAAACCTCCAATATTCCAATTCAAGACTTATAAACAAACAACTAAACACTCAAACAAATTCTTCGATTATCAGAATAGTTGGTGATGAACTTTCTGTCTATAGAGGATCCTGCTTTTTCCAAGGGGCTGCTTTCTCTGCTCTTCAACTTAAATGCTCTCTATAAGAGTCCAGTGAGCCTGCTGCTTCAATTCTGCCAAGACATCCACAGTCAGCTGGGAGATGTTGATCCGGTACACACATATTATTGCATCTTACTGATAACATTCAACATCTTTATACAGGATATGTTAAAAAAATGTTAAAAGAAGAATCATGTCACTTTTTGAGTGATGTAATTAAATATTTTTCAAACCGTCTTTCTGTGATCAGGAAGTGGAGGTGGAAAATCAGTCTCATTTTGCCATTATTAACACCAAGACAACTACTACAGCAACAGTGAGTGTTGTGTATGGATCAAATTTTTCTGTGACCATCATTTGCGTCATGTTCTTACAAGCTTTGTCACTTTTATCTGTTTTCCACAGCTCCTGGTCTTGTCTCAGGTTGACAGAGTGCTTGAAGAATTGGAGTGGTTGATTGCCAGAAAGAAAATTCAGACGGCATCTGACAAATCTGGCTCTGGTAGGAATCCTTTAACAGTGATTCTCATTTGGATTCAAGTTGAGAGGGGAAAAGGGATGCCACTCTGTCAGTTAAATAAAACACAGACTCAAGCGTTGTGCTCTCGGTGCATAGATGAATCCACCCAGACTGCAGATCAGCAGGATCCAATAGAGAAAGCGGTGACGCTGCAGCTTGGGAAGCTTTTGACTGCGTTGAACGAGCTGGTCCAGACATCTCTGCCCTCTGGCGCCTGCACTGCAATGCTGCTGAGAGAACTGTGTCGCACATACACCATCCTCACGACCCTTGTCAAATATGTGCGTATGTGTGATCGTGGTATGTTAACGTGTGCACTTGATACAAAAATATAAAAATGTATCTTGTGTCTCCATTTCTTGTTATAGTACATCCAGGTGTGTGGTACCCAGCATTGTACATTGCCTGGACGCTTTGAGAAGCTGGTGAGTCTTGTGTAACGATTTGATTTTTTGTTTAGTTTTCTTTTTGACATTTTGCTAATCTAACATTTCCTGTCATCTGTGCAGGTCAAACTGTCTGGATCACACTTAACACCACAGTGCTATTCTTTCATCACACATGCACAGGTACAAATCAAATCACAGAAGAAGTCCCCTCTGATGTGTTATGTGTTCATTTGACTTAAAAACGTGTTTCCCTATTAGAATGGTGAACTTAACGGTGGAGGTGCAGATGACAAGAAGAAAAAGAAGAAGACTGAAGTGAACGTTGCTGCTTCTGTAAGGACACTTATCTCTTACTGTTGTGTCAATGAAAGGATTGTGATTGGTAACAAGTGTAGACATCCTGTTTATTTTCTTTTGGTAGGCAAAAATTCTGCGAGAGACAAAGACCATCCCTGAACTGATCTTTAGCATTGAACAGTATGAGAAATATCTCATTACACTCTCAAAGAAATCAAAGGTATGTGCAGATCTACAAAAAGAAAAATAAGAGAGACTTGCAGAGGCAAACATTAAGAAAAATACTAGAATTTCCATGAACTGAGTCCCAGTGTTTCAACAGCATCTACTGTATGTCTATATTGTTGTCCAGGTAAATCTGATGCAGTACATGAAGCTGAGCACTTCCAGAGATTTCCGCATTAACTGTGCTACTCTGAACGCTGCCCTCCAGGAGCAGGACAACAGCCAGCAGGCAAGTCCCATCTCATACTTTAACTCATGTTTGGAATGAAACACATTCAGTATATTCAATATAACTTTATTGTCAATTTCACAATAACTAATGATAGATCTTCCCAGAAGAAAATGGTCTGTTTTAGCCACAGTGAAGCAAGGTGTCCATCCTACTTGCACTCTTACTAGCTGCCTCTACAGTTCTAGTATAGTGAAAATGGTGCGATGAGAACTGAAGATTTTGAAATTATGGATGCTTTAGCAGCTTTTAAATCTGGCGGGTAGAAGAATTTGGTTTCCTCTTACAAAACGATATGCAAATACTCTCCTACTGCTGTGATATAAACAACAAGTGCAAATGGCTGTTATATTGCAATACAATTTTGACTGTGAGATTTTAATACTGTTGCATTCCTATTCCATATCAGATTTCACTTCAGTATCAGATCTTCTGCCGAGTGTTTTTCCAGCGTCTGTTCCTTCTTGTGTTTGTTTCAGACTCAAGACTCTCAGGACACACAGGAGACACAAGAACCCAAACAGAAGAAACGAAAACATTGAGCTGAGGCTGAACTCCAGGTCTTGAGTTTGAATTGCTGCTGAACAGAAGTCTCTTGGCTGTATTGAGAACAGCATTGATGTCCATAAAGTGCTATCTTTCTTTGTTTAGTGAGCCTTTAGTGATGTTGATAATTTGGTAGATGTCCAAGGCTTCACCTGTGGAAAGACAGCGGTTGTGTTCACATTTTCCTGAAGCAACACGAGTGGAATTCCTAACACATTAATTTCTATTTTTAGGACTAATTTATTCCTGCTTCAGTCTGATGAGGATTAACTTTCTGCGTTTTTGTTCGGATACAGGTAACTGTTAAAATCAGTTCTTATGTTAAGTTAGCACAATTATAAAGATTTGATACGTAAGGCCCTGTTTGTCAGTCTTTGGTTACACAAATGGAAGGAAAAAAGAACCCTGAAGAGATTTTGTTTTAAATGTTTAAGTTTTTTTTTATTACTTTTTTCTTTCTCACATGGGGTCTTGTAGGTATCAGAGGTAAACTTGTGTACATAGTTTTGGTTTGTACAGTTTAACTTTGAATTTTATTTCAGGATTTTGTGTTTTTGTCTGACACTTTTATAAGTAATTGATGTATTTGCAAATAAAAATTTAAAAAAGGTAAACATGATCTATTGCACCTAATATTTGCTTGGGTTTTTAGATCTTTTTTAGATCCGTTTTCCATTATGTACTACTGTATATACTACAGTACCTAATTGTTTTAATTTTACATTTACTATGCCTCATTCTGCAGAAAGTTAAAGTAAAGGCAGATGAATGTTTGCAGAACTCACCAGGTGGTAGACCATATCTGCGTTCCAGACCTGTGGGGTTTGAGGGTGTCACACAGTCCATGGTGACCTCCTTCCTCAGACACTGGTCAATGTCAACTGCACTGAAGAAAGCTACTGACTGAGGAAGGTCCTCCATACCTAAGGCATGGGCAAATGCACTCCTGCCCCAAACAAAACACAAACATGATCAGTGCACTGCCTGCTTTACAGCAAAGTTAAGAGCAAATCCTGATCTGCGGACAGACCTCGTGAGTAGGTTTGTGATCTGAAGTGCGAGTGCTGCTCGGTAGCGGTCTTCGCTGCGGACAAGGTACCGCACCTCATCATGGATGCTGATGCAGAAGCGACCATCGATGTTGTACTCATCAAAGAGCCACTTCATGGCCACCAGCATCAGATGAAGGTAGTCTACTGCTGAACTCTGGACCACCCAGTTCACTCTGCTGGTAATAAACTGACCAAACAAAAAGACAGTAATGAAAACATTAACATTTAACAACTACCTTAAAGCAAGGGATTCTTTGGTGATTCAGGGCTACAGTTTAACAGCGAATGGTATTACTATTACACAGGCATATGGCTCTGCTGACCAACTGATATGTCATGTGCTTGTTGACTTATAACTGCAATGTGTGACTTAATATACATAAACAAATGTTTGTTACATTTAAATAATTGTAAAATTTGTTTGTACAGTTCTTATGAAACCTATCAAAATCCAAATGACTCTTTTTGTGTTTCTCAGTATATTGTTTATACTTTATAGTTTAGATGTTGCGTCGCCCGGTGACATTTCCTTCACTGCACAAAGGAAATGATTCATATTAAGCCACGGCAGATGGGTGGCAACAGTAAGCTAGTAAAAGAGCAACGCACAAAAGACACCCAATTCAGAAGTGAATTCTACCGTTCAGGTCTGATAGTATAGTTTTCAGATGAAGGACACAGCATACAAATGTTACATTATTTGTGTTCATGAAGACCAAACAGAGGGAAAAAGAATAATAATAAAATCACTAAAAGTTACAACCTGTGTTTTTAAAATGAATTTTATCATTAAAAGCAAAAACATTTTGTACACAAGGCAAAAAAAAAAGGATTTTGTGAGGTCATTAGTGGCCTTTGACCTTCAACCACCAACTTATAATTAGTTCATCCATGACCCTATTTGAATGGGTGTACCAACTTTGAAAAGATTCACAAAATTAAGATGGACAGACAACCCCATATAAGTCTCTCTGGCTGCTGCTTGGCATAACATCAGCACACAAATATGCTGTACACACAGTACTACAAAACTAAAATAACAACTTTAAGATGCCGGTTTTCTTGAATGTTCTTGGTGTCACTCCTGACTGTAGTTATGGGTTAAGTTGCCAGTTGGCTGTGGACAGTTAAAACATGATTTTTTTTTGTCTCTCACCTCATCCTTAACTGCCTTTGGCTCCAGCGCTCGGCTAATCCTGCAGCCCAGAACAGGAGTGGCTGGCTGTGCTGAATGAGCAATACTCTCCAGCTTATTGAACATGTCTGATTCAGTTCCTCCAGCCCACAGACGTTTTCCCACAATATCCCACCTCTTTCGCCTCAAGCTGAGGAACAGAGAAGAGGAATAATGTGAAAGAAGAAAATAAGAGGATGCATTTAGGACTACATATTGTGTTGTGTTCAGGAGAAGATTTAGCTGTTCCCTCACCAGTTTGAAGCCAGTCTAGAAATCCTCCGCAACTCCTGCAGCGAGACACTTCCGTTTTCTTCCCTCTGGACCTCTATGTCCAGCTCTTTGACCAGCCACTCACCCTCCTCTGACAGATTGTATCTGACAAAATTAACACAAACATGTGGAGCTAGAGGTCAACTAAACCCAGCCAAGTAAAAACACATTACTTAAAGGACACAATTAAACAATTTGTTGAGTCTACCTGCGTATACCCTTTGTTAAGGCATACATCTGCCTGGCCTTACTGGCAGCTTCAATCTGACTGAGACGGTGATTGAATTGCATCAGCAGCCTCTCAGCAAAAGGTTGTCCTGCTCCATAGATTCGTCCATAGTTAAACACTTTTGCATGCTCTCTGCTGATACCCACAGCATCAGCAGTGCGACTATGCAGGTCAGTGCCCTGACTCTTCTTTCCTTGAAGGGTCATCCAGCCAAAAGCTGTACAACCTAACAATGACAACAACATAGATTTCAGGATGAAACACAGATGAAAAACTATTCTACAGCATCATTAAAACGTTTTTTTTTCCTTTTTTTTTTTAAACTGAATGAAGAATGGAATGACCACATTCAGACCTGGGAATAACATTTATCCCGAATGATGCGGTCAAATGCAGAAGCCTCCCCAGAAGCTGATGATTCAAACTGCATTCATCAGCTGCATGAACACAATCTGTCCGCAGGAAACATTAGAGACCGACGTTTTTGACTGATGTTGTTTGACCACCTGCAGTTTCTTAGTGAAATAAAATTGTTTATTTATACTAATCAGCACCAATAAATGTTCATTTGGGGAGGGAATCACAGGGTACTTCAATACAATACCACAATATCAATAATATGATCAATACATTACAAGCCTTGCATATAGTGATACATCATGATATCTGTTTAACTAAAGAAAATCAAATGTCTGTAAAAAGTTAAAGGTACAGGATTTCTCTATTTATTTACAACATAGAGAACAGTGTATAAAATCTATGTACTGCTGCTGGGTGACAAAAGATCTAAACACTAGTGATGGGACGAACAACACCGGTGCGTCAGTGAAACCCCCGTATTGGTGCGTGTATCGCTTTAAGAAAAAATCATGTGACCGATACAGGAAGTGTGTCGTTTGGATGTGCCGCGCCAAATTGTGTTTATAAGGAAACAAACTGTATTGACATGTTGCGGATTTGTTGGATGGAGACGAAACTGTGCTTGCTGGCAGGGGAACTGGTGTCTAAGAGGAGAAATCGCCTTGGAGCAAAGTCACTACAAAAACTTTAGTTCCTCAATAAAAATGTATGAATGAATCCATTTTTAGTCTGTTATTTTGTATGATTGAACACTTAACAAAATTCCATACATAAGTTAAACCTTTTAACTCTATTACAGACATATTTGCTATATTTCACATACCAACTCATTTTAGCATTTACACAAACAAGGTTTTAAGCAAATTTTAAACTCTTCTCATAAACAAGTCAGCAAACAAATTGAGCAAATGAAATTATACAATGATGAGATCATATTTTAAGTAAAAGACTAGCAATTAAATAAAGATTAAATATTATTTCCCAGGCTGATGTTGGGTTTGCAGCATGTAAGCTTTTCCATCTTATTTTCATTTCGTTTACCTGCAATACAGTGCCAACACAGTTTGTGTAATGTGTCAATACACTCCTTGAGGTACCATCATCCCATCACTAATAAACACTGCTATACTGAGAAACACAGGGAGTCATGTGGAGCAAATGGACTTAATCTGCATTGAGTGAACTAATCTGATGATGGTTTGAATCTAATAGACATTTGTTAATATTTTAATTTCACACTACAGTTTCAAGGGTGTCCACATTGGACTGGATCTCTCAGGGCAGAAGTTAGTACCAGGTCTTGAATGGAGTCAAAATGATTTGAAAAGTACTACTCTCACCGTGCATGCCAGCAAAGTGAGCCTCTCCTAGAACTGCAGCAATCCACAGCTCCTGAGAGTCAACATCTGCTCCAACCAGGTGATACCCAGGTGGTACCTGCACCATGGCCTTCAGCTCACTGCCCACTCGGTCCCGCTGTGGACACAAAATACTGTATATGAGCAGTCCAAACAAACAATTGTTAAATATTTTAGTCAGATCTCAGTTCAGACTGTGAGTCAAGTCAGTAGTTTTTGTCCCACAATGTGATGTGCAGTTATTAATCGGCTCTTACCCGCGCGTTACTGGCAGTCAGCCATGTTGGTTCCACGGCCCTACGTGTTACTGTTCCGGCAGTGATGACCTGAGGTAATATGGCACCATATTGGCCCTCTTCATCAAATTCTTTGTTTCTATGGGAGAAAATGTAGAATATACAATGAGTTTTTTTACCCTTTTGTAGTAGATCAATTTCAAAAATTGTAACTGAGACACCAAACAAACCTGACAACAATGCGAGGAAGCTCTCCTTTACGCAGCCAGAGAACCATCTGAGAGCTTTGAGGGCATACAGTGAAATTATAGACTTTATTATAAACAAAACTTACCCAAAAAATGAATACATTTATGAGGAAAACAAGCAGCTACCTTATACGTTTATGGGCATTCCTCCAGAAGGACATCATTTTGTTGATCTCCAGAGCTCGAGTAGCATTTGTTCCACTCCGTCCTGCCCTCAGAGTACCATCCTCCATCTTGGCCAGAAAGTCTTTTGAAAAAGGACTGCCAACATTGTTTTGATTACCGTCCTGAAACAAAAATATCTGGTGAGATTATTTTTTAAAAAGCTACTGGTTATTTAGGAAACAAAGGAATATACTGAAACATCATTTTACCTTGTGAGGTAATTTGAAAAACCAGCACCCCGGAATATTGACATCATTATACGGACCATTTCCATGGTGATAATGACACTGGCTATTTTCGGGGACATTAGGTGAATCCTGGGACTGTTGTTAACAAAGAAGACAAAATGTGTCACACACTGGAGAAATTGGAGAATGAAGGCAACAATGCACAAAAAAAAAAACAATAATAATAAATGATTTCATGATTAGAGGCTGTAGATTTGGTCTCCCCGAGAATCCAAAACGGGGGTTTGTTTTGCAAACAGACAGTCTATGTTCATGATACAGACAAAGTAATAATTTACTCACAGTATGGTTTTTTATTTTGGTCCTTTCCCCAGGTCTCATCATTTTAACTTCATTTTCTTCTGTTAAACTTTCCAGGGAACCTAACTCCTCCACCTTAACATGCGATAAGAAGAAACACATTTTGTCATGACAAACATTTTTCAATCATAAAGGTAACACTGATACCAACAACATTTCTATTTTTACCATGAACTTAAAGACAGATATGATGCTGTATTAAACATCAATGTATGTACCTTTGACCACACTGCGCTATCTGTCAACATGAGGTCATCTGGAGGACTGGATTCCAGATCCTTAGGACGCTCTTTGCTGTTCTGCTCACAATACTCTCTGTAAATGCCCTCGATAGCTCTGGGAAACACAACAATGCTTTCACTTACACTTTAAACTAGGGCTGCAATGATTCCTCAAGTAACTCCATTACAAAAAATTATCGAGGAATTTCCTCTGCCTCAAAGCCTTGTTTAATTAATTTTAAAGCTCACGTTTTGCACGGATTCTTTTTAGTGTGGTACAACGTGCTTACGTCACAGGCTATGCGTTTCCTACAAAGCAGAAGAAGACGGAAGCGGACTTTGGGGAACGTGTGTGGACAGTTTAGCTGTACAGGACGGCAGACCGAAAACAGTGAATACAGCGAAAATGAGCAAACGCAGCAAAGCGAAAGTAATAGGAGGAATAGGATAAAAACATGTTTTATCAGATTACTCGATGAATCGATGGAATATTCGATAGAAAACTCGATTACTAAAATATTCGATAGCTGCAGCCCTACTTTAAATCTGAGGCTAAATAAAAATAACACATAAACAGATACCCATGGTAACACTAATAACCTCACATCTTAATGAGAATTACTCTATCATTCAGTTTATTAAGTACCTGTGTGGGCACACAGGTCCAGTGTTTTCCTCCTGAGAATTTAAGTTGTCCCTGCGTCCAGGTACCAGATAGCCCCACCCATGTTTCTCTGTGTAATGCAAAGAGAATCCATCCCACGTCAAACCCATCAGCTTCGGCGTCAGTCTCATCTGCAGGCTGATCAAGCTGGCTCCGGGTGACCAGCTCTCCTCCTCCGACATCTTCTCACACAGCTTACGATACCACCTGATGACACCATAAAAGAGAAGAGAAGGACTGATGTATCTATGGGTAGAAAAGGAAAATAATGT
Organism: Brachirus orientalis; assembly: GCA_016785285.1. Lineage (NCBI taxonomy): Eukaryota > Metazoa > Chordata > Actinopteri > Pleuronectiformes > Soleidae > Brachirus > Brachirus orientalis. The sequence goes on from JAFBJR010000253.1 coordinate 731,190, forward strand.
GGATTTCTTTGGTTGCAGTATTCTGGGAGTGCTATTACCCAGGATGTCCAGGCAGATGTTGCCTTCTCTTAGGAAGTCGACTCACTGTTTCCTTCAGCTTCTCTACAGCCAGTCTGCTGGGGTGAGTTCCTGCCATCTCCTCTTCAGATGGTGGACCTGGATCTAATATGACGGGATTTGTATTACCCCATTTGCTCATCAGCTAAAATCAACCATCTTAAGAAAGACAGCTTTAAAAAAATCCTTTTAAGTGTTTTTACCTTCTTCCCCTTCTGGAGGAGGAGGATTAACGTGTGTTTCAACTGCTTTTTTCAATTGCTTCTTTTTGCTGGCTGATACTTTCTTCTGCTTGAACTCCTGCACATCCCACTCGAGATCCCAAAGCCACGGATCATCTTTGTATCTGAATTGTTAAATATATGCTGTTCAGTGGATGTTTTGTACAATAGAGAACACATTTTTCAGGATTTACATAGCAAAAGCCAAATTATTTTAATTTTAAACCTTTCATACATTTAGCAGTAGTATTTTCATTTTCGTCTGATAAACCCTCCTCTGTTTAACAAGCAGGACCTTTAAACATGAATATCTTCACCTCTCGTCCTGCAGTAGGTGGCAGGCATCGTCTGCCAGAGTCATCAGAGATTTCTTCATCTCTCTCTGCAGCTCTTCGTATATGTCCTGAGAATCTTCCAGGTACCGATTCCAGTTTTGATTGACAGGCAGGTAGCTCACACCCATCTCCAGCATGCCTGCAAAGGTCACTGGATGAGGACACCTTATAAAAGACAGACAATCAAGACAATATTAATTAAGCACAAATAACCAGTGTGTGTTCATGCAAAAACACACTTAATCCTTGTGTTAGTAGGTTGAGATGTTCTGACCTCTCCATGAAGAGAGGCAGCTGTTCTATGAACACTTGATGTGTGGCCTGAACATCCATGGCGCAATACTGCATCAACTCCTGTAGAGGTCAGCAAAGGCAAAATGATTAACCAACCTAAGCTTCATGATTGATTTAAGTTACAGAGGACCTTTTAGAAATAAGTACATTTGGCTTATGGTTACTGACAGTCTGACACTATTCGCAATAAACCTCTGACCTGGAAGTTGTTCCTGACATCCATTATGGTGCCCTTAACAAATGTCTCTCTGGCCTCTTTCTTCAATGGTGGCCCCCCAACATACAGTGCGTGGACATCAGCAAGGTTATTAATGCTGCTAATATTCACCCAGTCCCAGGAGCCGATCTGTACACCAGAAAAAGCCACAGTGAGATTTGCCGATATAAAAACAGCAACAACAAGAGTAACAACATAATGTAGGGAAACTTTGGAGACAAAAAGACAAACCATTGTGCCCTCTCTTTTTTGTCCAGTCTTTTTTATGTGCTCCTTGACCTCCTGAAGACCCCTCCTCTTGCCCATCTTACTGGCCATCCACAGTGTGCGCTGGAACCCAGTCAGTCCTGATATGGCCATGTGAAAGCTCATGGTATCCATGAAGCGCACCTTTGAACCCTTTAGGACAGAAAACACATTGTTTCCTGGAGTATACAATAAATAACTTTAAGAGTTAAAAACTACAGAACTTCCCATTTACTCCTATAACATGGTCTCAAAATTAAGAGGTCAGGATGCAAGGAAGCCTTTCTTACCTTGAGCAAGTATTGCTCCTTGATGTATGATCGGTCAAAACTGACATTATGGCCTACTATGAGTCTGTTTTTCCACTGGCCTCTTGGAGGGTAGACAGAGTTTATGGGTGTCTCAAGTGGTATGAGGTCAGCAAGAGTAAGCTGGTTGGACCAGGAGTATCGTTCTTCAATCAGACGCTTACTGCACCAGGAATACCTGCAAAGTGAGAGATCAATAAAGATTAATAATATAGCTGCTGCTGTTTTAAATGTCACATAAAAGCATATATGCATTTTTTGTCTTTGTTTGCATTAGTGGGACTGTATAAATCCATCACCTGTCTAAACCATAGTTAATGTAATTGGTCATTCACCCATAAATAGGAGATTTCATTTGGTTTGCCAAATAAAATCTATAGAATTTTTCCCAACCAGATTTGTATGTGTTTTATATAACATGGATAATATAAAGTTAAAGATACATTCATCAAACATATATTGTATCTCTTGAAAATACCTGGTTTACTTATTTGAATTATATTAGGGATTATAGAAATTACAGTAAAACACTCAGCATTGTGAATTGGGTTGCAATAGTGTGTTGTCTTTGAAAAGTGGGTCCCCTTATAGAAAATTCTGAAAAAAACTCAAATGAATAGAGAAATACGTGTAGGTGCTTTCCTCCCTTTGCATCATCAATACATTTCTTCTTTCTCACCAGTTAGTGGGAGACACAGCAACAGCCAGTGTGGGACACTGTCCCTCTGTTGTGCACACCTCCACATCAAACACCAGAGCTGTCTCCTCTGGGAAATCCACCCTTTGACTCTCACCACTGGACTCATAGCGTGTCCAGCCAACCTCCCACTTCCACTCCTGCGGCATGGGAGGGAGCTCGGCCTGCTGCAGGCCAATGGCAGCCTCGAGGTAAGGAAGACTCTGATTCTGGGCCAGGATACGAAAGTGTTCATCAATGTTTTTGCCATACATCTCAGGTAGTTTCAGCTTCACATCTGGCAACAGTGGCGTTTCTTTCCCCCACAGTTGATGTTTTTGTAAATGCCTGATGCTGCGCTCCACGTCTTCCTCTCTGAACTCTGGTTCCTGTCCTCGAAAAATTTGCTTATGGAGGTTCTTTGACAGCATCTGAATGTTGAGGGGATTCAGACGGGTCTCTGTGGAGTCCTCGCCCTGAAGGGAGTGAGGCCTGGTGGAGAGCAGGGAGCGTAGACACATCCATTGTGGAGAGACGAGAGACCTCGGCAGAGGACAGCGAAACACATGCAGCATCACCTCATGGGGACTTCACAGCAGAGCTGGAAGACAGTAAAGCAACATCAGTATTAGGATTACAAGACAAGAAAAAGTGTTACATGGCTCCAGCTGATCCGACAGGTGCTCTTTAGCCAAACAGTTGTCCTTCTGGTCATATTAATCATGTCTACCTACTTGACATTACCTATTTTACCTAGTTTGCACTTTGATCTTACAGTGAATATAAATTAAGTACAAAAAACAACGTTAGCATAGCTAACTCTAACATTGTGACGATAAAACTACAAACCTGCATTACTGGAACAAACTACTACACCAATATTCTATATTCTGTCCATCAATGTTTACCATTGACGGAAGTGACGCTAATCTGAGAGCAACGACACAAAATTGGTGCCCTGAATTCGTGTGTTGGCTAAATTTGTTGGTTATATTCTGAACAAAAGCAAAGTAGGAAGGAAGCTCACCGTTTTTGTGTTATCTTGTATATAGTTGAGTTACAGTTACAGTAACCAATAAAACAGGGTTTGAAGGCGCCTCACCACAGAACATGAGGCTGGTACTTCAGCATATCAACATCTCACCCCACAGGCTTCTGAGGAAGAACAAATCTTTAGCGCCGCTAAGCGGTACGGATGACTGCACCCGCAACCTGCAAGCAATTGTACCGCAGTGATGCAGACTTCTAATAAATTCTCTGAGAGAGGGGAGAGGAAGTCGTAGTAAAAAGATATATTTGCAGGAAAAATTGATCGAATAACTATCAAAATATGGTGCATATATGTCGTGTAGTATCATATGTAATACACGATAGCAGCATTCCTCATGCCGTCTCGACCGCGTGGCCTAATGGATAAGGCGTCTGACTTCGGATCAGAAGATTGCAGGTTCGAGTCCTGCCGTGGTCGAAACTTTTCAAGAAATTCTAAGAAAAAAAAGCTCTAAATTTCCCTTCAATAATTTAATATTTACAATGGAATAACAGTTACTTTTCTCTTTTTGGCTGGTATTGACACTGTGCCACCACGGAGGTGTAGCAGCGTTAAATTAAGCAGAAAATCTATTGATGTTGCTGTGAAAGTACCGGCAGAGGCTGAAGCAGTGTCGGTCTTATTTCACTGCAACACCTTTGCTGCACCTCAATCGTCCGGTGGATGCGCCGCTCAAATGGTAACTGCGTTCGTTCATTCATTCAGTCATTGTCACGAAAAAAAAAATAAACGTTTTTTTTTTTTTCTTCTTAATACACTGTGTTTGTCTGCGCCAAAGGTATTGGATTAAAAGTCTTCTGCGTTTGTCTATATGTCTTCGCTTCTTGTCAGGCGATGGCGGATGACACGGAGGATGTGGAGCTGGACTTTGCTGATGACGAGCAGGAGAGGGCGCGGAGAGACGCAGTCATGAGGTGCAGTGCAGGAGATACAGTATTGTATCTTTTGTTTTCACTTTTACTAACATTAGTTTGAGATCAGTCATTTGGGGAATCTGCAACTTGTCACTGAGTTGTAAAACCATCATATATACCATCATATAGCATTAAGTTTTTTTTGTTATGTAAAACAACTAAATATAAGGGTTGCCTTAAACATTATTTTCACTTAAAACACACCCTATGTAATTTCGGTGATTTGGGGCGTTTCAGTCAAAGTAATAATAAAATAATTTGTTTGATGATGTAACATGAGATCATGGGAATTGTTGGATTATTTTTTAGTTTCCCCGTGTGTGGCTTTATGCAGAGAGCTTCCGCAGCAGAGCATGCAGCAAATGGCAATGAGTATTCTCTACCCATTAGTGACAAATAATACACATAATAAAATAATAAAAAAGACAATAAAAAATACCTCTTTAAATACAAATTTCTGATTTAAAAAAAGTGTTAGACACGTTTTAGCAAATGTAAGTACACTATTCAAAAAAATGTATTAGTGTTGTTTTTCGATAATTTAATGCATACATATTACATACTACATCTTTAAAGGTCTGGAGTGTAACATTTAGGAGGGCTTATCAGCAGAAACTAACCATAAATAGACTTGTATAAGTGTATAATCAATTTCTATAATTACTTTTGGTAGCCTTAGAACAAAGGCCTTGCTTTACGGAGGCCACCGTCTTCCACTGTCATGCTTTCAAGCGAAGAAGACTGACATCCTTAGTGGTATGCAACATCCACCCGTCTCTTACAGTCTGCTATCTCACTGTTAGATGCCATTAATTCTTACACACTGCCCCTTAAAACTATAAAGTTAAAAGAATTAAAGTTGTGAGAATGAGGGCGTTTGCAGATGTGACTCCTACAGTAAACACGTAGAGCAAGGCGGCTGAATTATCAGTTTTACGCAGAAAAGAAGCTGATGCATGAGGAGAACGCTGAATTTCGCAGAAAGACAGCTCAGGAAATGCAGTCCCAGAGTGCTCCAAAAAAACCAGGCTGCTTGGAATTATAATGTATTTATGACAGGGAAATTACATGTAAATAGTAATAAAAAAAAGTCATTTAATGCCTCAAATATTTCCAAATAAGATAATCAGTTTTGAACTGTATTCAAAATGTTTAATTTTACACAGAATATAATGTAATATGATTTTTTTTTGGATGTAGGGAATGATGGGTCTCCTCAGTATAAATGATCATAAAAAAATATGAGTCCTTAAGTGAAAATTTTGGAACCACTGCTCTAATCTGACGTTGATTTTCTGTAATTGCAGACACCCCCTGGCCTCCTTCTTCCACCTGTTCTTCAGAGTGGTTACCATTGTTGCCTATTTGCTCTGTGACTGGATCTGCAAGAACTTTGCGTCGTGTTTTGTCCTCATCATCACTCTACTTTCTTTTGACTTTTGGTCAGTCAAGGTGAGAGGCCAGCTAACCTGAATTCCCTTACTTTCCCCATGCCTCCCTCCTCTTCTCATCCCTTTCTACACTCTCAGTACAACACTTAATTTTCTTCCCCGTCGCCGATTTTTACGGCACAGTTGTCCTGTGTTGTTTCAGAATGTGAGTGGCAGGCTGTTGGTGGGACTGCGCTGGTGGAATCAGATCGATGAGGATGGAAGGAGCCTCTGGGTGTTTGAGGCCAAAAAAGTGAGACACTGTAATTGTCTCGCTCTCTCTCTTTGTCTCTGTGTGTTACATTTGTAGGACCTGGTAAAAACGTTGACTTTTTTCATCATCAGTTGTCCTCATGGAGACAAGAACCAGGTCCTAAGTTTAAGTTTAGGGCTAAGATCTGAATTGTGGTCAGGTTCAGGTTAACGCTAGGCACTAACTGATTATGGTTAAGATTAGAGATAATCAGTGCATGTACTTAAAAGGATAGCTGCACAAACTTGTGTGTCTTGGTATCTGTGAGGACCAACTAATAATCCATAGGGAGTGAGGACATTTTGGGAAAGTGAGGGCATTGTGGGTGGTCCTCACATTCTGTCACTCCTTAAAAGGGCTTTTTGAGCGTTAAAACTTGGTTTTAGGGTTAGGGTAAGGGGCTAGGGAATGCATTATTTCTACATATGCTGCACAAATGTGTTTGTGTGTTGTGCAGGGCCCCCTGGGCAGCACTGGGACAGAGGCAGAGGAGAGGATATTTTGGCTCGGTTTAATCGTCTGTCCTCTCATTTGGACATGCTTCTTCTTCACCTCCCTCTTCTATATGAAACTTAAATGGCTGGTGAGACACATGTTGCTCTTGAATATGCCCTGTCTACCTATATAACATAATCATATCCGTCTAATATACACCTGCTCATCCCATTTGTCTGTGTCTCCCCCCAGTGTCTTGTTATAGCCTGCATTTCCCTACAAGTGGTGAACCTCTATGGATATCTACGCTGCAAGGCAGCGGGACAAGATGGCCGGCCTCCATCCTCCCATTCTTTCCCGGGACAGCACCTCCTGCAGCGTGTGAGTGACAGACTGCAGCATTCAGCCTGGACATTTGTCCTGCTCATTTATGTTGAACATGAGCTCACGGATCATTTGTCCTCTTCCAGCCAGACATCATCTTTGGAATCCTATGAAGATGGCTGCCTATACTAACACAACTTGTGTGTGTGTGTGTGACAGACTGCATCCACTTGAAGGGCCACGTGCCTTTGTCTCCTGCAGCTGACTGACTGCTCACATGTTGCCCGTGATAATTTCGTCTGTCTGCTGTGTCAATGAAAGAGAAGTGTGCTTTACATTAAAATATGTATACTCAGTGAATGTACTGTCGTTTCTCGAATACAGCACATGTTTGCCGGCGTAAATATGAGCTGGAATTCCGCGGTAGTTTGACGTCCTTCGTTTTGTGTTTCAGTAAACGTCGTATGTGCACATACAGTACCTGCATTATGACAGAAATCACCGAGCTGAATCTGATGTTGGCTGTGCCACTGTTAAGTCAGTGAAGGAGGACAAGGAGAAGGGAAGTATTCTGTTTACGCTAGTTACTTCCACAGAAGAGTGGGAGACTGTATAAAAAATAGACATAATCTTTAGTTTCTAGGTTTTAGCAAGCTGTAAGTAACAGTATATTGAATATCCACCAGAGGGGCGACTCTGCTTGTTGCAGAAAGAACTTAGTTTGACTGGAAGGCTATGGGACACCCTACTTCTTACCTCATCTACAACGTCAGTAAACATTTCCATGATCAATTAATTGTCCTTATCAATGCTTTTAGGTCATCTTCAATAGAGCATGATGATGATTTCATGAGTTCTGGTCCCAGTTAGTGAAAGATTGAGAATAAAGGCTAACACATATGAGTAGACACTAGTGTGACTGACAGCTGGTATTGTCCAATAGGAGCCTTCTTGCAGGTAACATATTATTATTCTTTTATTTGGAGAATGTTTCCCAGCCTTTTGCTTATATAGATATATATTATGTATATGTTTTTTTAAACACATGTACATGTATACATTGAATATGGTACAGTATATATGTATTCGACATGTCTGGTTTTATGGTTTATTGTTATATTTGGCACGAATTAGCTCTTGCCACGATTAATATTGTAAATTGTGAGGCGATAGTTTGTAATAAAAAAAAAAAAAAGTGGGTCCCCCACATTCAGAGTTAGAGAGACACTGTTGACAATGCATTTGAAAAGCAGATTGTTGCGATGTCTTATATCTTGTTGCAGGCAGATTTTTAGCGCTTTAATGGATGACGTGGAGGATGAATCAGCGTCATGAACCACAGGTTTACAATAAAAACAGGGAATCATCTATGCTGATACATAATGTTCAGTTATACAATCCAATTCAGCTCTAGGTTATTTCAGTCTTCTGTGATTCCAAGGGTTTATTATTATTTATTATTTTATTATTTATTTTAATTATTTTACAACTGAGACAAATATACACTGAAGACTCAAGCATGACTGTTAAGTCTGTACAAAAGCCTAAATATTCAGTGGGACAGAATTTGAGTCTGTCTGTGAGTTGGGATGCAGAGAGAGTTTAAACCTTTGTTTAAGTGTTTTCACTGAATTCTGTGATTTAATCACCACCCCCCTATAGATCTGTTCATCTGTTCATCTTAATCAAAAATCAACTGTTCAGTGACAATGACTTGCTTGTAACCTACAGTATATCCTTAAGCTCAGGCTTGTGTCTTCCTGTCCCAGGTATATGCAGTAAATGTGGATAAATATATATGTCGCTTCTTTATTTTAAATAGGTGTTCAAACGACATTTATATTCACACTTGTCAGGTCTGAAGTTTAAGGTTCACAAACGACTCTTGACCGTGGCTGCTGGTCTCATGGCCAGCACTTGCCATTGACCTCAAAGATCCTTTATCTGTCAAGAGTGCTCACTCTGGCTTCTAGTCAGAGAAACTGTAAAAAGAATCGAGCGGGAAGGCAGTCTCTTCTGCACTTAACGTATTGTCCGAACTTAGAATGTTCTCCTGATGCATGGAACACACTGCCCCAACAAATGCTTCTACATATCCTGAAATGTAAGAGAAAATCTGGAAAGCAGTTTTATTTTGTTATTACTGCACTTAATGGCTTGAATTTAAGGTACACACTGGGTTCATATTATTTCTTTAAAAAGGCTCCATTAAATAAAGCAAAATAAGTCAATGAGTGGAGATGATTTTTTTTGACAATGCCAATACAGAATTAGAAAAACAAGAAAATGTTGGCTATGGATTCTGAAACAGAATATAGGAAAATAAAAAGGAATTTGTCAAAGCATTTCATAATTTCTCTGGAAATAGAATGCCACAGTCCGACCTGACTGATGTCCTAGTCTGTTTCAAGAAAAATGTATCAATGTGTGCACAACCGAGACATGTCACTTACTCAATTTAAAGAAAAAGTATTCTAATTTTAAAGTCTTGTGCAACAGCAACATGATATCAGGCAAAAACAACACATGAAACAACACAGGAACATAAAAATAAGTTTTTATTAAACACATGTTACAGCGACACAGATTAAAAATAAAATATAAAACATAGGGGCACACACCACAGCTATACAGAGAATAAGGAACACAATATTAAATTATTCAATTGACAACAATAAATATGTACAAAATACATATTGTGCGCAGGCAACAGAATATTTATATTAAAATGATGAAGCAGGATGATAAACTTTCAAACTAAACTTTTATATATTTATTACTTTAATATCAATATGGACAAGGCTTTAAAAAAATAAATGCATTTGAACTACTAAACTAAATAGACCAGATAGAGCAGGAATATCAAAGATCCGCAAAAGACCAGCAACTAGAGAAACGGAAAGTAAGACATGGCCACACACAGACTCCATTTTCTTTACTGATGCACAAAATAAATTCATTTATGGGTGAGATTTTTTTTTCTACAATATATAGATTTAAAAAAAATAAATAAATCAGGCGGAGTGAGACCTCTTGCTGTCCTCGTGCGCTCTTTGGTGTCGGCGGACGCTGTGATTGGTCGACGCGGCGGCCCGCTCCTGCTGTGACGTCAGTGCGGGAGCGCGTCGTGTGACGGTAGAGGAGGCAGCGCGCAGCCTGGAGGAGAGACAGAAGCTGGAGGAGCGAGGAGGATGTGGAGGAGGATGGTGATGGTGATGATGGTGGTGATGGTGGTGATGGTGATGGTGATGGTGAGGAGGAGAAGAGTGAAGTCACCACAGAGCAGCTGCTGCGCTGATAGGATGTGGACAATTCAGCAGCAGCACGGGAGGACATTTGTTTTTTACCCACCACAAAAAATAAGGTAAGAGGGGCGTCACATTTTCATGCAGACAAATAATAATAATAATAATAATAATAATAATAATAATAATAATAATAATAATAATAATAATAATTATTATTATTATTATTATTATTATTATTATTGAAATTTTTAAACAAAAATAAATGCCCTTATATCTAATTTGCTGATTTAAAGGAGACAAGCCCTCTTGTTCTATATAAAGTGCTGGACTATTACACTCGTGCTCCTCAGGCCTAAAATATTATGAGCACAGTAACAAATTGGTTTCTTTAATAGCCTGTGTGCATAATCCTGCATGTGGCGCGTTTAAAAAAAAAAGTCTAGTTTTAGCCGAAGTAGGCCAATCACAACTCTCATTAAAAGTGTGTGTGTGTGTGTGTGTGTGTGTGGGCAGGGGGGGGGGTCCCGTTCTTTCCCCCCCAGGAGCTTTAAAGAGCCGAGATGACATGAAAGCATTTTTAAATCCCAGCTTAATTTAGATTGAGGACATTTAAAAATAAGTCAAGTGTGCTGTCGCTCATGTAACCTGCTGCATCCAAGAGCCGTATTTGTCTCAGGTGCATGGACGTGCTTGTTGTTTATAGTCTTTTACTCAAACCTGTGCTTTTATTATTTTACTTTGAAAGAGGATGTTATTAACAATAATAATAATAATAATAATAATAATAAACAGTATAATGATTAGAAATACAGGAAGACGCCTTACATTATAAAGGTTCGGGAGTCGAGATTTTGCTTCTGCAAAGGAAGTGTGTTAAGTAACAGGAGCATGTTTTTTTGAATGCAGCCTGAAACACGTGCAGTCCACTGATTTTTATACTCAGCATCTCACATGTGCTGCTCTGTAAATGTCCCCTTTATTATTAAACATAGAAACTCATTTGCAACTAATGCTATAATCCCCACATAATAATACATTTAAAATGTTATTTTATTTTTTTAAAGTTAATAACATTTGAATGTATTTTTAAATTGTTTCTTTAATTTTAAATGTGAATACTAAAAATGTAAATTATACTTAGGTGAACAGTGAGCAGGCCCTAAACCAGACACTTGATCAATCCTGACTTGAACATTTAACGTATACAGTAAAGTGTCTTTGACAACGACATTGCGTCTGTAGCTGTGAATACATTTAAAACTATTGTCCTCACTTGTTTAGTTGTGATAGATGCTGCAGATGTTTTCAGATGTCATATATCCTCCTCCTCTCTCTCTCTGTCTGTCTCTGTCTCTGTCTCTGTCTCTCTCTCTCTCCAGATCATGTCAGCATCATGTCAGCCTGCTTAAGGACAGGAAGTAACAGTGGAGGTCTGTTTTTGTCTTTGGTTATCTAGCTGTATGAGTGTTAAATACCTGTCATAAAGCTAGATAACCGAAAGTAAAAATGTCTTCCGTAACATTGGGACTGGTGTAGGGAACCACTCAGGCTTTAAAGTCGCCACCATGGATTTTGATGTTCACCTCAGAAAAGTAAGTATTCATTTTACTGTTGCATTGTAAAATGACTGTTGCAAATTGTTCACAAATTAAGAAGAATTAATTTATAATCATTCCTTTTATTTATATATATATATAAAACACATTTATGCTTATAACAGACATAATGGTTTGTAGATTCATTTCTTGGCTTAGAGTGTTTTCCTCATAAGTGTACATGTAAATATCATTGTGGGGTTCCATTTAAACAAGTAGATATTTTGACACTGTACAAAGGAAAGAAGGACATTTTTGAGCTTTTCATGCACCATTGTGGTTTATAGATGGATAAGACCACCATGTCTTTGCTTTGTGCTCTTTCAGATTAATTATATTGAGGTGTGTGAATGGCCTTTAGGGTCCAGAGTCAGAATCTGGGCCGGCTTTAGGGCCGGTTGGCGGTTCACATCAGTTCAGGCTCCCTGCTGAAATGGTGTTGAATCTTAAACAACTGGCTTTTTTTTTTCTTCCCAAAAAAAAACAAAAAAACAAAAAAAAACAAACTTGACACCTGAGATTTTATTCTTATTGTGGGGAAAAGAAGAAGAAGAAGAAACTAAACAGTGATGTCAAATTGGTGGGGTTGCAGCAGGCCTCGTTCACAGCAGACATTTTGATTGTCATCGACATTAACAATGGCTGCCACCTATTTCATTGGTCCCTGCTGCATGCACAGTATCAGAGCAGCTAATGGAATTTATTGTTCACACCTGTGCTTTTTCTAGTGTCACATGCCCCTCTCTAGTAAGACAACAAAAATGTGTCTTTTTAAGCATATTTGCGTCGTCCTTTTTGCTTTTCTTTATTTTATTTTTTTTTTTTACTCACATTGAACGAGAGACACGAAGCAGGATGAGAATGAACTGAACCAGGAGCTTATTGTAGTGTATGTGCCTTCATGGCATTCACCCTAACAATTCAGCGATGGGGTCGACAAGAGTGTCTTAAATCCTCGTGCTTCTTGTGACCAGCGCTAAAGCAGAGACTATTGATTCACCATTATCTTACAGTTCCATTCATTTCCAGGAACAAATTTCAACTGTCACTTGAAACCCTTTGTTTACAGATGAAAGAAAACAGAAGCCAGGCAGTAATGTCTCCAGGACTACTAATAATGCATTTGAGTGGTGTAGCACCCGACACACACATAGAGTTAAAACACACACATGCGCACACACTTAGCTTTTGTGTTTAAAGCCTTTGGGAAACATTGTGTGTCTCCTCAATGAGTAGGCCAGGACCGTCCTGTAGTCGGGAGCGGAACCTCTTTAACCCAGCACTTCAGTGCCGTGCGCGGCAAACGCTCAGCAAACGCTCAGCCCAGAGAATGCCACCAAAGCCTGGAGAGCACCAAAGTGACATGAGAGTTTTCATTCACTCTGTTAACTACCTTTTGCAGTGAAGCTCACTGTCAAACCGGGCTAATTGCTTCATTTCACTGCGAGATACTGGATATGTGAAAAGGCCGAGGTCAGAGTCTTTTTCCCTGTCACATGCCTTCTTAATGAATGGGAATAAAAACACTTAAGCCTTTATGTGTGGGATGGGCCAAGGCATCCTTGTTTCAACCTGCGTATGTCTTTAATGATTCTTTTCATGCTGTAATTGTAGCCAAAACACACAAAAAGGACTCTCTGAATGAGCAGGCCCACGGCCACATGGCTGGGTTTTACTCACTTAAGATCTAGAATGTGGAATCGTTCTCATGTTGTACTCTTACGTCCCCTCTCTTTCATCTTCTCTTCTTCCAGGTTTTCTATTAATGCCGCCGAATGATGGGGTTTTCCCTGAAACGATCATTAAAAGCAAACGAGGAGAGAGAGTGAGCGAGAGGGAAGGAAACACAGTCACTCCGGAATTGCCACCTCCTCCTCCTCCTCCTTCCTCTCCTCCTTCACCCTTTTTTACCCTGCAGCCTCTTATGCCATCTGCACTGCCAACGGGGAACACTTGCCCGTGCCAGGAGGCGCAGGACGACCCCGCCGGTTCCCTGGAGTATGGGCGCACTCAGAGGAGCCATCTTGGGAGATGTTGCCGCGACACCTAAAATGGCTGGGCTTGGCATACAAGGTGAGCTGTTTTCTGTTGGGCATTGATGGTAATTGTGCTGGTGTGTGTGTGTGTGATGGGGGGGGAAGGGAGAAGGAGGAAAGATGAGAAAGAAGAAGAGTTTTCCCATTTCCTCCCCAGTCACACATGGCCTATCCCTTTTCTCTATCTTCTGCTGCTGCTAATTAGCAGTTAAGGGGTGATGCACGGGGGGGCGGTGGGTGAGGAATGGTGCTTGGTGGTGGGGGTTGGTGGGGCAGCAAACAAAATTAATGAGCTGGCACTGGTTGAGGGAAACCTGCCACCCTCTCTTGTCATGGTGCTTCTTTTTCCTCGCTGACGCTCACCAGGCAACGGTGTTTCCGCCCTGACAAACCTCGCCAGTTAATTCTTGCATCTTAAATTGTTGTGGAATTTGTACAGTATCTTAAAAGATGTAAGCAGAAGAACGTTATTTTTAAGACTTCTGTAGATTTAATTTTCTCTTATGGACAAAGGACAGTTTGCTTACAAAGCAGTAATAATATTAGTAGTGAATTTCTAGCACTTTCTTTGATGTCTTGACTAAACACTTACTGTATTTCGCTGTTCAAATCGGGAAGCGCGTGTGCATTCAGACATGTCTCTGTATGTGGCGCAAAAGGTGCCACAGTAAATCAACTCGCAGTTGTTAAAGCCGCATAACTGCACTCAGATTGATTACGCCTTGCTCCTCAAGCCTTCAGACATTTAGTCTCAGCAATTTAATATTGATTACGATGCTCTTCATGGTAATAGTGTTGGCATCAACTGCACACACGATTAGAAACTGTGTTTGATCGGGAGATGATGGCGTGCCATGTCAGACGTCACTGATGCACAGCTAAAAAAAAAAAAAAAAAATGTCTGACGAGAAACACCAAATATCAGGATTAGTTTTGTTTATTAGGCCCCACTATAAGCCACTGCATTGCAGCAGCTATTCTTCCTGGGCTCCACAGAAAAAACCCTTCCAATGTCCTCATATTGTGAAATGTTCAAAGATAAGACAAGGAGTGCAAATCTGCCCTCACCACACACACACACACACACACACACACACACATACCAGGGCTCAACAGTTATTCGTCTTCAAATCCAAACTGCTCTTTGAAACTTCGCAATCAGAAAATGGCAAAGTCTGCAGTTCAGTCGTTTTATTTTTGATTGCTCTATGTTCTGTCCCCGTTCAAAAATGCACAACATTAATAGAAACGAGCCATATCTTTAACTTCTCGTTCTTGAATTAGAGTAGAGTAGATACAAAATTTGATGGCGTCTCATGTGGTTACTCTCCACCTTGTGTTCAATCTATACCACGGTAGATATTACACACAAACATGCCCAGAAAAAGTTATCAAATAGCAATTGCAATAAGTCAGAAAATTTGCAATGAGATATTTTAGCCATAATACACACACACACACACACACACACATGCTGCTGATGAAGGGGGTTGGTCTGTAGCCTGAAACCGGCCGGTGTCTCAACCTGAAGCAGAAAGAAGAGAGAGAGAAGCACGTGAGCATGTGTGTCCAGAGCCAACATGTGCAGCTGCCGTGATTGTGTGTTAATGAACAGCACTATGCATTTTCACATTATCATTCAGCCCCTGTCTCTCTCTCTCTCTCTCTCTCTCCCTCTCTGTCACTTCACACCCCTCACATACACCCCCACCCCTTCAATAGCTGTTTAGTTGCCCCCCCCCCCCCAAAAAAGACCCCTGCTTTCCCACCATTGTGGGTGCTGGTCCTGCGGCGGGCCCGTGCTGGGGGGCAGGGTGGGAAAGGCCCTCCAGACTAGACATGAGCAGATGCCTGAGACATTAGACTGTCGTGCAGATCACCAGGGTCGGGCGAGCCGCTTAGTTTAATGTGTGTGCTGTGCGGGTGTATGTGTGTTTGATATGGGGAGGGTGTCGGGGTGGCGGTGGTGGTGGAGCTCTAGAGTTCCACCTGACTGTTCATTAGTCCATTCATCTACCACTGCATGTCTGAAAGACATGGAGATTCAGTTTTTTTTGTTACTTTGCTAAATGAGAGTGATTTCACTGGTAATAGAGATGCATATAGAAGCAAGTGCCCAAGCCCACACCCTACCACATGTGGTGCAGCACATTTTGCCATTGGATTGTGCCAGAGTTGTAATGTTATTTAATATTAACACCTCAAAGATGTATTTTTACTTTTTCCTCTCTTTTGCTTTTTTACGTACACCTTTGACAGTGTCTCTGTAATCAACCATGCACGCCTTCATCTTTCTTCAGTGTAGCTCAGTTTGTCCTTCATGCAAGAAGACCTTACGCATTTGTATTGCTTTCAGGTTGAGAAAAAAAAAGAGGACAGGTATTATGAAAACCTGACAGGACACGTGATGCTACGGTGGTTTCACTGTGAATGAGTCAGCTAAGGCGATGGGTGTGCCTAACAAGCTGAATGATGTAACCGGCGTATAATGATTATTAATGAGCCTTGTACTGTAGATGTGTGGAGGTGCGTGCAGGCCCACGTGCTGGAAGATGATTCTCTCTCTTCATTCATATAAAAAGACTAGGGGCTGTCTGTGCAACTGTGTCTGCGCTGCTCATCTGTATTGTTCTGGGCAGATTTGACAGTGGCAAGAAAGCGAAGAATTCATTTTCAAGATACTGTAGCTCGCTCCGTGCTGGTGCAGGTGGTTAGAGTGAGAGAAAACAGAGGGGAGAGAGGGGGTAAAATATAAAAAATGTTGCTCCAAAAAAGTGCAAGTGCATATTGGCTCATCAGGAAGGGGTTAAAGGGATGGTGACGAATGGGCAGGTGCAGCATGTGGGAAGCCATGTTTGCTGAGGAAGTTAGGATGTGCCACGCTGGAGTGATGTGCGGCCGCGAGGAGAAAAGCATGGAGGGTCTCCTTGCGCTTGTAAGAAGAGAGGCTGCTCTGCACATGTATGTGAGAGCTGCAGCGACAGACGACAGAGAGCGTGCTCAAAGGGAGGCGGTGACCGAGGCAGATTTGTCAGGGAAATGTATTCCCAGTCACGCCGTCTGCTAGAAGAGCCCTCACTTTCACTAGCATTTTGTCAAAAACAGAGGCAACATTAATCATTTGATGACCTACGTCTGAAATCGAAATATATTTGGGGAACGATCGCATACAGTTTGAGTAAGAGGGCGCAGACACAAAGTGAGATATCACGTGTCTCATTTTTTATTTTTTATATGCGTTTTTTAAGAAAACACTTGAGTAATTGAACCCTTTGAGAGTCTTCTTTTAATTTAAGCTGAAACAAAGACAGGTTTCAATCCAGAATGTCTTAAAAACCAGAGTGTGTGCACAGTGAGGTCTGCAGCTTTGACGCCATGCCAAGAGATTTAGGATTTTAAAATCTCCTTGCATGCAGCAGATTCAGTGACTTAAGTGTTCATTCTCCAACCCCTTCCTCTTGTACATGAAAATGAAACATTTTACAGAAAAAAAAAAAAACATTTCGCCTCCAGATACAAAGCTTAAAATACCAAATACCAGCACAGAGTTGATTACCTTTGCCTTTCTTTCCCCACTTTTTCCTCTGTTATTCATTATTAACTATGTATTGCTTTTGCTGCGTGAGATTTTCAGAGTAGGAAAATTATAATATGTGACATGATGAAGTGACAGACGCCGGCGCTCACCACCCTTTCTGTGTGGGTGCTGCAGCGTAGCCATAGTAGCGATAAAATGTTAATACCATATAGCTCCTGGGTTTCCTCTTTGGATTCTCCTCACTATGTGTGGACATTATTAATGTTTAAGCAGCTCTGCTGTGATATATTTATATAAAACCCAGCTCACGGGCTGCCCATAGTCTTGGATGAGGTCCAATGTGGGTCAAACGAGGCTCATCGGGGCTCTTTAATGCAACTTTGGCCGAGACTAATCTAGCACAAAGCCCGATGGTAAGTATCTTAGTAGAAGATGGAGGGAAGTCTCCGCATCCCAGGCTTTTCAGATTACGTCTGTTGGTTGTGGTGTCCCTGAGTAGGGGTCTTGTACGCTCCAATAAAAATGGAGGAGAATTAGGTGTCTGAACCTTTTATACAGTGGGCCTTTGTAATCATATCAGGAGGAGATGAGGTTGTAGGGTGAGGAGTGTTGGGGGGGGGGGGGGGGGGGGGGGGGGGCAATCCATTTTTTGTGCACAGTTAGTTAAAGTACTTTTATTCTGTACCAGAAAGACAAGAGTGAAAAAGCAAGGGAAATGCTTATGAAAAAATTGTGGGTATTATTTTAATCACAATTATGTCAACCGTTCTGGCATCGGATGTATGTACAGTACAATACCATCACTCGCTCAAGTTCAAGTTCATGGGTGCAGCCACTCTGTCTGTGACCAGTCAGTGGGTTAAGATAGTTTGTGGCCACCCTGGAGTACAAGAGAGGGAGGCGGTGTTGGTGGATGGAGGAGGAGGAGGAGGAGGAGGAGGAGGAGGAGGAGGGTGATGGTAAATAGCCTTTGACCTCTGTTAGGGTTGCTATGGGGAAGAGGCCGGCCAGCTCAGTAATGTACGACTGAAAAGGCCGAACTGTCAAGGTTGTCCAGCAGACGTCAACACCCCCCCCACCCACCCACCCATTCACACATACACACAGATGGCACGGGCCAGCTTGGGAAAGTTTGCTACAAGACTGCTGTATTTCATCCTGCCTTTAGAGTTACAACCATTTCATCAGAGAATTATCTGTGTGATTTGATTCGCGAACTTAACAAACAGGAATCAGGAAAAAGAAATTGTCATTTACTTCAATAGTTCAGCCTCAGGGATGACTCACTACCATGACCCAATTCATAATATAAATTGTGAAAAGAGCAAATATGTGCATTATATATATATATGCATGTGTTTTGAGCATATACAAATTTATTGAAGGAATAGACATGGAAAATAACAGCAAATTTATCTGGTGGCCCAGGGTTTCTGCAGAAACAGTTCATGTATATGGTTAACTGTGGGAATTTTATGGACCTGCACAAGGAGAGCTTTTATTTGTGGGGAAATGAAGCTTCACATAAGCTCGAAATACCCAATAGCTGCTTGGATACACGACCTGTAGTGACACATGGACAAAATAATCTGTGACATTTCTGTGCCTGCATCTTAAAATGGGTCCGTGCTCGACGTTTGAGTGTCTGCATGTCAGTAGTGGGCATGCAAATCCACTGATTGTAATATGTGTGTGTTTCCATGCCCCTCAGTAAATGTGTGAAAGTGTGGCCTCATTTAAGGTTGCATTCATTCAGAGGAGGGGTCTCGCCAATGAAAGCGTATTTGCATACGCTGCATGCCGTCTGCAGAGAGGGAGCAGTCAAAAAAAAAAAGATATCAGAGGTGGACAAAGAGAACGAGGACAAATCCTTCATTGTGGGCTTGGTGGGAGAAAAGGGCTTGTCTGAATTGGGGAGTGGGTGAAAATTGACAGAGAAAGAGTTTGGGCTGGTTCCCTGCGGGGATAAAAGCCTTAAGATCCCTCCATGCATACAGCCTGAAAATGGGAGAGAAGAACAACATGCAGAGCACAGGGGCCTATTTTTACAGAGCATGAAAAGGAAGTTTGTTTTAGTTAAACAGTAGCTGCTATTTCTGGTGTACAAAACTTAAAAAAAAAAAAAAATCAGACACACAAGTGCAAATCCAATGCTGTCAAATCATTTTTTTTTGGAAAGAGCTTTGGGTTGCAGAATTATCATGGCCTTTTATATTATTGTTCTTAAATTATATCTCTATGGACTCGCTTTTATATGCCGGTACTTTTATGTAGGGAGTTCATTTAATCTTTTATGTGTTCTTTTACCCTGTGGTCTTTTGTTTTTTGTTTTAATCTCTTTTATGGCAAGTGTTTGCTTTTTATTGACTGTTCAGCACTTTGCAAGCTCTATAAAAAGAGATTTTAATTATTACTAAGTTAACAAATTTCCCTTTTTTTTCCTCCCCTTTCTTTCTACTTTTCATACAGACTGCAGGTGTTTGTGGAGCCAAGTTCGATTCTCATGCTAATTATTTCCTTCATCGTCAAGATCTGAGAGACGCAAGGAGCTCAACAAAATGCCATCAGATTTTTGAGAAACAAAGCGATACTGCTTGACTATAAAATGTACACCTCAAGATGTAGATGTGTTCTTTTATCATTAGAAATACCAAGCTTAAATATGACATGCATTTATTATAAAAACTGCCAATTAAAATGATTATTTCCATTTAATCCATACTATGTAACTTGTATGTATTTATATTAATTTTTCACAGATTGAAATATTATGTTACTTGATGTTGATTTAAGTTAACGGATCTAAATGTTCTCATGTTGATGACATTTTTGGAAATAAAAATTGTGAAAATCTTATTTATGTGTATTAGTCTTTTTTATAGTGTATGAGCATTTTAGTTTTTTAATCTTAGGTGAGAAGACAAGCTTGAAAATGTGTAGAATTTACAGTGAGTGAGGCCTTCTCTGTTGTTAGTACGGGTTAGTGTGTGTGTGTGTGTGTGGATCGTGTGAGAACGTGTTTGATTGACCTCGCATTAAGTTTTAATTAGGAGGAGCAGATCGAGGGACGTGTGTTGAATCAGTGTGGAGAAGGAAAAAAAGTTCATGAGCCACAGACTGACCCAGGCCACTATTAAAATATATGATGAGATTTTCCTTCATTGCCTTCATATTTTATTTATCAGGGAAATGTAACGTAAATGTAATTTTACAAGCACACTCTGCAGATTCTTTTCTGCTGCACTTGGCACAAAAAGCAAAGGCTTGGACTGTAATGAAATAAAAAGCGCAAACTGTTTTTGTTTTTTTTGTCCATTTCCATGTGCTGTTCCCTTTAAATCCATTTGTATTACTACACTGAGGCCCAGTTCTGATGATTAATTAGGTTAGGGGATTACATGGTGTCCTGATGTCAGTCAGACCTCAATCAGTGTCCAGCTGATCTATGTCCGGAGTCAAACGACAGATGGACATGAGCGGGGTCAATGAGGGATTATTTAACAACAACAAAAACATGTCTATCAGTTACAACAATGCAGAAAAATACTGCTTCAGGATATCGCCATTTGACCTCTAATCAGCATAAACAGTCTAGATAGATAGATAGATAGATTGATAGATAGATCTACTGAACTGAAACATGAAAGACATCGATGCTATACATAACTGCACAAAACCAGCCATTAGAAATACATCATTAAAGCATAGCCTTATTTTATTACGGAGTGTCAGTAACAAGGACATTGCAGTAAAATTGTAATTAAATGAGTCACTTAAGTTTGAACAGCATGTAAAACAACTCTCTCTCTCTCTCTCCCTCTCTCTCTCCCTCTCTCTCTCACTTCATCAAAATCTAGACTCACACTCATGTAGCAGTGGAGATGTCACTCGGAGAGTCCTACACTCAGGAATGTTTTCAATCCGTCCAAACTCTACACAGGCTGATTTTGGTGATTAGTTCCCCTCTCTCTCTGGATGAATGGAAACCAATTAGTGAAATCAGCCTCTGTGGAGCCTGGGTGGAACGAAAAGCCTGAGTGTTCAAATGATTATGTTAAAAATAAATAAAAAAAGAAAGAGAGCTACACAGGCGTGATTTTCATCATTAAAATATTTCACATTCTGTTGGACTTACCCTATATGCCCTGCAAATATGAGCTTTACTCCTTTTCCTCCGCTAACAAATATTAGAACACTCTCTTGTGACGGTTTCAGTGTCCCGTCATCCCTCCGCTGGGGTAATTGCCTGAATAAGTCGCTTAAGTTAAATATTGCTTTTTGATGAGTGTGTTGTGAGGCGGGGCAGCTGGTCACAGACCTTGTTGGTGAAGTCCCCGCAGGTCAGCGGGGATCAGAGGTCACGACCTGGACAGTCCCCCAGAGGACAATAAACAGGCCGGAGAGAAGCCGAGGTCAGGAACCGCCAGCCAAAGGTCAAGGCCCACTAATTAAGTGGCCGCTTCCTACTACTCCCAAGTGACCACTTGACTCAGACAGGAAAGAGCAGGAGGAAGTCTATATATGTGAGTTCATAAAACCTGGTCACGAGAAGAACATTTTACTGTAACAGCAAGTGATGTATGAAAAAAAAAAAACAGCAGCTTAACTTCATGGAGCTTTTTACAGAGAGAGAGAGATTAAAAAAATAGCAGTGAGCTCTGATTTACAGAGTAAAAGCTTACACTGAAAACGACTGCTGTTAAGTTAACGCCAATTTACATCACTAATAAACTGTTTTACACGAATACGGTTTAATTCTAAAATCAAACTAAAAAAAAAAAATCTCCTGGTCACACCTAAATAAATTACCTTTATCCAAACATGTTTATTTTAGTTTGAATGAACTTTAATTTGCCAACCAGCCTTCCTTCCTTCCTTTCAGTTAGTTTGAAATTACAGAACTGTACAGTATTTTTTGAAAATTAGAGTTGCACAGGAGGAGCAGCTTGAGATGAGCTTTAAAAGACATTCTTTTTTTTTATTCTAAATGTAAATGTGCTGTTTCAAACTCTTTAAGTGCAACAGTTCATTAAGTGAGCGAAAAAAAAAGGGAACAAATTTGCACTTGGGAATTCCTGGGGGATGAAATCTGGTTGGCAATTTTTCCAGTGGTGCTGTGGAGGCTGAACTTTCATGGTCAAGTGCCGCTACATATTCACAAGTGAGAAAATATCTGAAATAAAAACAGAGTTACTGTGCAGTTACTGTAATTTCATTTTTTACTGTAGTGGACTGTGAAATCATTTTACACTATAAATACTGTAAACCGACAGTATGTTACTGGTTACCAGCATATCACAGAAAATGCCTTTGCAGTGTGACACTGTGTGTGTTTCCATGTCTATAAATTGTTTTTCCACCGTTCAGACTTTGCCGTGGGAGAATAAATGTCAATAGATTTTGATGAACGACGAGCGGCTTAGAGTGAACTACTGCAAACTGACAGCTGTTTACTGTAGTGTCAGTGTTATGCCATATGATTAGTATTCTTACTGCATTAACACCGTTTTGCACTGTAACTTCATAGTAATAATACCACACAGTACATTACTATGATCTTGCAGTGTGTTTGCTATACAGTGATTTACTCTATACATCAGTCATTCCCAGAGCCTGGGTTGGGATCCACATAATGGGTCGATGGAGGTGGCCAAATACATTTGGTGAATATTTTCCAGCCTTTTACTGAAGGATTATTTTATAAGGCATGCATACCATTAGGCAGTGGTTCATTTATCAAACATAATATAGTATGTCTTGAAAATGGCAGTTAAAAATAGTCCGAAATGTTGCACAGATTCACAATGTGGATTGGGTTCACCGAATAAAAAAGTTTGAGGTACAGTGAACAGCTGTAGGTTCACAGTGATAATTCACTACTGTGATTCAGCAGTAGTCTGATGTATAAATACCGTGGAAGAGTTTTCTGCGATAGCCGCACCTGCTTATAGTAATCTCACACTAAGTTTGTACACTAAGCCAGTGTGTAAAAGTTAGGTGAAATTATTTTCATGAAGCAGAAACTGAAGATTAAATAATTATACAAAGGTTTTACAATTGTACAATCAACTGAATGCACAAATTATTGTTGTCATTACCCCAGACTGAGGCTTTTATATTTATATCAGCTCTACAGAGGCAAACATTTTGGACCACCGTGTTTTTACAATAGCCAACAATTGAAAAAAAAACTAAACATCCTTTAACTGAAGGCTACACAGGTTTTCAAAGACACTTGGAAGGGAAGGATGAGGTGAGGAATATTACGCTGCAACATGCAACATCACCCATAAGTGTTTCAAAATTTGACACACTGTACCTTTAAAGCCTGTGAAATACGGGAAATAATTTACAGTGTACAAGACAGAGGGACAGAGCAGCAGCACCTCACGGCACAAGCTGAGGAATCCAAACATTTTGGAGGGAAAGTCGCAGTTTGAGCTGTTTACGCCGTCCCAGTCCCTGAATGAGCTCTATGTGTATGATTCCCTTAGCATAAGAAAGGAGATGGGGCCTGTGAACTCCTCTGACACTGACCTTTCTCCAAGGATGTGAATAGTATCACTCAAGAGCTGCCCAGCAGCCTTTCAGCACGACCTCAGCCTCGCCCTCGCCTAAACTCCTAATCAGGCTGATTTAATGTATCCTACAAGTCCTTCCTCACTGCCTCAACCCCACTGTCACTGCTGCAGCCATTTACTGCAGACACACACACACGCGCACACACTCTTTGCTCAGCCCTGCCTCTGGCCCCCTGCACTTTAGGAAGAAGAGCTGGGTTTGAAATAAAAAAGGGGGCCCTTTCTCTGTCTAAAATAGTCTGGTTCTCTTTATAACCAAATAGGTCCTCAACCAAGGACCTGATGTTTAATCCAAACGCATTTTGATTTACAAAAGTTTACAAGAGGGAGTAGAAAATAATGTCTACAAATTCATTTACTTCAATGACATACTCGATTTATTGTATTTCCTCTGTATTTTACTATGGGCAGACATTGTGGTTTCTATTAAGAATGACACTTTGCAACTCTAAACTATTGAAATACACCAATATTTTTATCAGTATTATCATTAACATAAACCTGCATAGCATCCTGTCATCGCCAGTTAATCATGATGCACATTTTTTAGCGTGTTTTTCTCTCTGTCTATATCTTTGATATTATGTTGCATGTTCAATGAAAGCCAACATATTTAGTTTTAATTCTGTATGTGTGTGTGATGAGGACTTTTTTTTTTCCTAGTCCACGTGGAGACCAATACCTGGTCCTTATGAGGCAGAACCTCAGTTCTAAAGAACTGAGTTCTTGACAGTTCTTGACAGTTATCTTTAACTTTAGAGGAAAAAAAGAAAAGTTTTTTTTTCTTTTTTTAAAAAGAGTTTGGATTGAACAGATTTTTTTTTATTAAAAACAAAAAACCTAAAAAAAAACGCCTCACAAAGACACTGTTATATTTCGTTATAATTTTCGTCATTGTTAATTGTCTGCGGCTTTGTTTAATAATTGTTTACAGCTCCATTGACTGGCGTGTAATGTCGCGAGTGGAGCGTGTCTCGCCTCTCGCTGCAGTTCATTCCCACGCTGTGTCACAGTGAATGGACAGTGACGGAGTGAAGAGTCTGACGCTGTCAGCTGCCACTTTAACCGAACTAAGTCAGACTCCATCCAAATTAAAAAAGGATTTAAAGATACATCGGCAAATATGTCCTTTTGTTATTACTATTATGAAGGCGCGCGCGCATATTCCATTTTTCAGGATTGGAATAATTATCAATGCAATTGTCCGCGTGCGTCCACACTGTATTAATCCACGTGCACGCACACACGTTACAAAACACGTAATTACTGTTTTTAACATTTTCGAACAGCAGGATAAAACAACACAACAATAACAAGACGTGTAAATTAGCTTAAAAAATGTAAAAAAAAAAAAAATTAAAATAAAAATAAAACGAAAACAAAACAAAAAACAGAGAAACTGTAACACACGCACACACACACGTGAATTACAGAGAGCTAATAAACTAGTTAGACATAAATTAATTATTATTATTCTGACATTTTTCTATAAGACTCAATACAATTAGATTTTCTGGTGTTTTTCTAGTGTTGATACTAAAAATGTAAATGTGAAAAACAAAACCTTGTTCATAATAATAATGATATTATTATTATTATTATTATTATTATTATTATGCCATTTTGTTGTAGCAAAATGAACTTAAATTTAACATGACCCCATTAAAAGGATGTAGGGTATAGGACACCATTGTGCAATGTGAATTTGTGATTTCTGACACATTACAGTTCTTTACCTGTTTCATTTGATGCAAATGAAAATTAAAACTACATCCACAAATGAAGTGGCAAACATGGCACTGACTATCTTCTCCTTTTTATGTGACGACAAGCAGGAGTTTAATAAGCAGTTGATGGTCAAGGCTTTGGGGTCTGGTACAAATGAAACTTAGGCATTTACTTCTTTGATCTGTACTGAAAATGAAACTATACTGACCTGGCTGTGTGGGAGAAGGATCTATACATGTGCACACGTATGCACAGACAAGCATTTAATGTGAGAAAAGTCCATCACACTCTTCTCTTGCAAAGAAATTAGCTTATTAAGTCACTTAGGATTAATACTGTACAAGGAAAGATGGCATGATTGTGGATCCTCATGCCATTATATATGTAAGAATGTTAAATTTGATCTGTCAGAAATCCATCTCTGACTGTTATACCAAAGACAAAAGGTAGATGAGACAGGAAGAAAGGACTGAGGACAGAGTGTATGCGTGTGTGTGTGTGTGTATGAGAGGAGGGATGAGCCATGTTCACACACAGTCCTTGCTGTGCGCATGCTCTCATGACAAATCAGAGCTGCACTCTGTGTGGGTTGGCATTTTGCAAAAAGCCACGTGAGGCTGCGGCCGATCCTTTCTCTCACAAATCTGCCATGGCATACTGAATGCTCGGCCGTGATTGGCTGAGGACTGAGGAGTGAATCAGCAGTCAAAGGTGAAACGTAGCACGACTGCATGCAAATGGCATTTGACATGAGGTTTTTTGCTTTTTTTTTTTTTTTTTTTTTTGAATACAATTAGATTTGTAACCCCCTGTGAAATGTTGGCAAAAATTAAACATGGACTGCATCATTTTTATTTAACTTTACTGCTTTAAATCTATTCCCTCGGGAGGATAAAACAAAGACAGCATAGTAAAATATCAGCATTTGTTTGTATAGTCTTCATATCTAGTGTGAGTGTTTCCCTGAAATATCTGGACGTATCTCTGCAGGAATTTAAAGCCAACATTCCAACAGGCTGATTTTTGGGTGATTTAACATTCAGCGTTTATATGGACACAAGGGACTCGAACCGTGTCTGATGTGTGGCTGCTGTGTTAGCCTTTGACCCCAGACTGTCTGGAGGGCCCCGGCGACAGAGTCAAGGTCAAGGGGAAGAGGGGAGGGGGAGGGAAGGCGAGGTAGGGGGTGAAGGGTCTGAGTAGCATCTGACGGCTGGAAGGGCTCCCAGTCTGGGAGAGCAGAACCCAGACAGTCCCAGACGTCTATCTGAGGGGAGACAGGCGTTTGTGTGTGTGAACCCCTTTAGATCCACACATCCTACCATGTCTGCTCCCGCTCACCTCTGTGGCCTCGCAGGAGGAAACGTGGGGGGATCACTGATGTCTAAAAGAGGGGTGGGCTGATCGTTCCCACACAAATCTGAATATCACTAATCCTTCAGACGCAGATGAAACACGAATCCACAGTCCGAATTATCATTTTGACTCATCTACTTAACTCTTGCTTTTGACAGAAGCTACATTTTTGTTGACTACATTTTTACTTGCAAACTATAACCGACTGGACGTAATTGTTTTACTTATTGTGTATTTTACCAATGAGCCCTAAAGTATTTATAGCATTATATATAGTTGCATATGTTGAATATAAGAATTCATGTTAAATTCATATTGTTCGAGTTTCTTGTATAAAGTTTGTGCAGAAAACATTGCAAATTCTGAATCTAGGCAGATGTAGGCAGATTTTGTAGCCAGTCAAAGCTTTCCAGCAACATTTAAAATAAAAGCGGGCTCCACCTTTAGCAAAAACATTGAACTGCTGTGTCTACATTGAAATATCAACATAATCTCATACTGGGCCAGTGACATTTTCTCTCATCCTTTAAAGACATAAATACTCTGCTTGAATTAAGCAGTTTCTGATATTGTTTTAGTTTAAAGAAACTGGATACTGGATTAATCATTGCATTGACATTTACATAAACAGCAATAATCTGATATCAACCCAATTAAGACAGCAGTCTGAGTGAGATACTCCCATTATTTTTCCAGAATAGGGTTGTATTCTTAATCAGCAATAATCAGATTAAGACATGTGGTGCATTCTGAATGCAGTTTCCTATTATTTAGACATGCACACATGTTAATCAGATTAAAGCCTAACGTCTTATTGGAGTATTCATAACACCGAGTGTAATGCAGATGTGGGTCATAATCAGACTAAGCAACATGCATATGAATGGAAAATTCAATTTAAGCAGCTCTTCTAAACATCATAATCTGATTAATGAGGTCAGTAAAAGGATCATTAGTGAGTATATGTAAATGTCATTACTGTTTCTAATACATGATTAGAAACCAGGTTTTTTTTTGCTGGTAAAAAAAATATTTTTGTCACATTTTTGGTGGAGAGGGACAGAAAAGCATCACATTGCTGCTGTGGCCATGAGAACAGGCAATAATCTCACTGTCAGATTATTACTAGTGATTAAAAATAGAGGTAGCTCCCTCTACAGGAAAGAAGCCGTGCCACAATTGTAGTGGCAAAAACCTTCTTGGCTTTCTATACCTTCACCACCACCCTGTTCACTGACCCTGCCGACCACTTTAACCTGACACACACATCAACGCACACACAGATACACACACACACACACACACAGGCCCCTTCCAGACCTCCCGGATGATCCGCAGTGGAGCGTGTAGCCACCTGTCAATCACCACATCTCTGCCACCTTAAGAGAGACATTTCTTCTGGGACAACGGCAGCCCGTCCCTCCCCATACATTCTGCCTCCCCTAGCAACCATGGCCGGATGACTCAGAGGCTTTGTCCCCTCACAACAGGAGTCCACCATTGAACCCTGAAGCCCGTAGCAACCAGGATTAGAGGGTGCCAGAAAAGGGTTCTTTTCTGTGAGACAGGGTGAAAGCTCTGTTCTTGTCCCCACGTCTGGGATTCATATCACGGGCCTGAATTGTGTCCCCCTCCTCCTTTTTAATGCTGGTGTAACGGAGCGTATGAAGGGGCTAGTGGTGAGCGGATAGGATCATGGTTAATCTGCTGTTCCTCTCCACTGTGGTCTGACAGGGATACTTAAGCAGCCTGTGTGGACAGTTAGTGGCGTGGGGAGGCCTGGGTCACAGCTGGGAGGTGCATCAGTGCAGGAAAAGAGATGGATGTTGTGGCAGAAGAAGAACTCGGATCTTAAAATCAAGTCGAGGAATTAACCATCCGTCTATCCGTCAGCCTGCTTATTATTCTTTGGTCTTCAGTCTATCATAGGGCTGGTAAAAAAAAAAAAAAAATGGCTAAAAAGAAAATAATATTGTATGGCTGGTAAAAGTTCAAGCACAAGAATATAAATAATATAAAATAAGATTAGCCAGATGTACTTTAGGTACCAGAGTTTAAAGTTACAGTGCAGGGTTTATTGTTGATGATGTACAGAAATGATGTGACATTATTTATATGCTGCGACCATCATCGCCGTCACCTGAATGAAGGCTCTGACTGAGGGAGTGTTCATGAGTATACAGCTGCAGCGGAGGGGCTTACTATATTTTGACACACACACAATAAGATTCATAAATCCTTTATTGAATTTGGGGTCACCATCTCTTAAGTGTCCCCTAACTTTCCACTTCACTGCCGACTGGGAAGCTGTGAGTGGGAATGCCAACTTCATTCTGCATTATTGTTTTTACACGCTTTTATTGCAACATGTAATGGTTTTCTGGTGTGGAATGAGTGAAAGCTTATAAGAAATGTGAAGATGTCATAAGGCTGCAGGTCTGGAATAATGTCTGCTCCGGTTGTTTCCATACTTTCAAAAAGCACCCAGGTGTATTTTAAGGATCAGATATACTCACTGGGTCAGGTTTTTCTCAGTCTGGATTTGAAGTGCACAGTGAGCTCTTACAGCATGGCCTTGTGAGTCACATGATGTCTGGAGCTCGAATGAGCAGCAGAAGTGCAGAATTTTACTTTAGTAACTTTTCGTGGACACTTCTTTGTGTCTTCAGTCATACCGTCCGTGTGTCCTGACATAAAACCCATCGCTTCCTGCGTGCAGTGTGTGAATGTCACCAGGCGACACAATGTCTTAACACTGCTGAATACTGAGAAACACTGAGAGTCTTGTGGAGCTGATAGACTTAATCAGCATTGCGTGATCTCATTTGGCAAAAGTTTACATTTGTTTACGTTAAGGACTGCAGTTTGAACCACCGCCACTGCAGAAAGAAATGCCTCTGCCAGTGTTTTGATTTTATTCATCATTTAATCATTTTAGGTACTATAATAAAGTACCTATTAATTATAAGATTATATAAAATTAATTTACTGTATAAGAAGTATTTTGCTGTGGACGTGATGTGGACGTCGTCAACCCTTATCCAGTATGAAAGTGTTGTATTGTTGAAGGTTGAGTAATGTGTATAGCATTTAATCAAACAAATACATATTATTTTTAAACTATTGTCTGATCCAAACATTTTCCAAAACTTCCAAGGACCACCTCCAGATTTGTACATTAGCAACAATATAGCACATCTTTTAAGAATTTTACTATTGATTACAAAAAGTGTCATTACATTTTTGCAAAAAGTTAGGTCTTACAAATAAACACATGTTTTGATATCCCTTAATTGAGATTTTTGTATGTTGTAAATTTTGAAAATGAATGATTTTATCTCACTGAGACCCATCTGCAGTACCTTCTAAGGCCCACCAGTGGGCCCAGACTTTGGGAAGCACTGCTTTTAAACTTGGAAAAAGAAACTATGTGGAAAGTTTAAAAGGTTTCCATTTGAATTTACAACTTGCTATAGTTCACACCTCTGAAAAGAGTTGTTTGGTAAGGGACTGGAAAACTAAAATGTGGAAAAAATCCAAGTCTATGAATGTTAAATCTTCAATTGTCCAGTACCTGCATCTGTCAAATGAAACATTTTTCCATCTGAGATGGAACAGAAATACAAATGAATGTTGCAGTACTGAAGCAAAACTGAAACTGCATTTCAGTGCCGTCATTAGTGACTTCTCACCACTGGCGAAGGGGACGGGACTGAAGATGGTGAGAGTTACAGTTTGATCTTCACGCTACTCGTTTTGTGTCAGTATTGGGCTTAAAAAAAGGCCCACATCTATACAGTCAGACCAGTTTTAGAAGTCAGATGCACCTGCTGAGAAATAACCTTTAGGGGTCACTGAAGCTACACAGAACGTGAGCAGACTAAGCAGAGAGAGAGAAAAGAGTAGGGGCTTGAATAGTTTATGAACAGTTTTATGGACCTTTGGATGCCTTCAATAGGGGCTTTTACGGCTCTGTTTATAAGGGAGTGAACATGGATTCCTGAATACTTCTCTAACCGCTGCACCTCATAACTATAAAGTGTGAAGGTTGGGTTTTACTTCAGAGAAACTAACACATATCTGTAAACTGCACCATAAAAAGTGGCATCAGATGAAGTGGCAGGCCTGCAACAGAATCATCATAACAGATATATATAACATTGTTTGCTCAAACTAATGGCAAAAAAGGGGCCTGGTCGCTATAGTCAGGTGCTGCAACACAACACGACCTCCCACGTTGTATTTGTCAGCTGCCGCGCTCTGTTCATTTTTCATCGCCATGCAGAGATTACAAAACTAATCTCAACCTACAAACGACGTAGCTGGCATGCAGAGAAAACATGCTTTTCCTGGTATGTTCTTTATCATTAATGAGTGTCTCTGTGGCCCCCTCTCCTGTATAGGAACGCGTTTTGTACAGCTCCCATTCTTAGCCCTCTTTCTGCGCCCACTTTCCCACCCTCTCCTTCTCTGGACCTGTCAATCAAATATCATGATTGAGCCTCTGTGGCAGGCAGTCAGTCGTCAGCAGTGAGAGTGAGGCCTCATTCTCTCTCGGTCCCCTCCCTCTTTTCATGCCCCCTTGCCTACTCAAGTTTTTTCATCTTACTTTGTCTGTGGCCTCCTCATCTACCATCCCTGCACAGTTCTCATGTGGAACTCATAACTGTGGTCAGCTCATGTCCCCAAACGTGGCTGCCTCGATGCCTCAAGGCCTGGCACCCTCAACCACAGAGAGGGAAGGAGGCCGGGCATCATTTCAAACAAGGCTGAATAATTTTTAACAGGCCTTTGCATTTGCCCTTTAAGTGGCTGATGAATAAACATGAGTAGCGTTGGGGCGGGAACAGTATGGGGGTATACGATGAGAAGAGAGGCCCCGTTTGTGTGTATGTATGCACTGGGGGGAGGCGAAGGGTGGGGAAGGTGGGGGTATCAAGGCCAATGGGGGAGCCTTTCTTCTCAGCAGGGCTGCATCTGGTTTAATTGGAGCACTTGTGGCACCATTACCTTCTTTACTCAAACACGTTACTGATGACAAAAGAAAACAGCACTAAGCCTGCCATTGTTAGCGAGGAGGCTAGATTCCTCATTGCTACTCGTGTGGGAATCACTCCTGCTCCCACCATGAGCTGCTGCTGCAGTGAGTACGTTTCCCTGCACAGTCAAGTACTGTGCCGTTTAACTGGACTACTGTCCTTGTACCAGTAAACAAGCACTAGTGGGGAATGGATTTCCTGAATGAAGTGTGCCCGCCTCCGCTCCACTAGGGTACAAAACACCCCCCCTCCCCCCCTCACCCTCATAATATTAGGTGGTTTTCACTTTAGTGCTTGAATTTTGCCATGTTTTTTGTCATGGCTGTCTTATTCTTCTATGCAGAGAGCCCAGGCCACCTTGGAGCAGACTCTGGTCACACTGAAGGTATGCGTGCTGGGGTAGCCCGACATGTCATGCAAACATACAGAGTTAAATGGTGCAGGAAGATGGACAGGACACAGAGCACATGGCAGTTAGAGCTGTCATCAGAACATCATCCTTTATTCATGATATGGTGGCACTTTCCATTACAGTACAGTACCAACTTGGTAACAGAGTGGTAATATTTTATAATAGGGAGATGATATTATTATGGTGACACCATCTTACTTCTCATGGAATTTCCAATTTGGTAATGTTAAGGTAAAAGGGAAACAATATTACAGTAATACAGTAATACAAAGTAGTGCCCAGGTAATAATTTGTCGCATGCTTTCAATTGTTCTTACTTGGTAATCACTATAGACATAGATCATATCACTTCAATTTTCCTTTCCTACTACAAAATTATTAGCATACAATTACCATATTGTTACTGTACTGTAATGGAAAGTTGTCTGTGAGGTAAAATTCCCTTTATTATTTACAGACAAGCAAAGTATCCTTGTTCCCTTTTGACTCCTTGCTGGAGGCCAAAACACATCAGTATACATGTATTTCAAGAAGGTGGAACATGACTATGGCAATAGGCATTTATTTGTAGTTTTCTTTGTACTTTGTTTATACATATTTACAATCCAAAGAGCACCTCAAAGTAATTTACAGAGTCCAGGAAGCATTTCATTCCAAAGAATAGGGTGAATTGTGTACAACAATGGCCTTCAGTGTTGCAGGAGCTTGGTTCAAGTTGCCATATTCTCAAAAATACAAATATAAGGCACTGCACTTATGCCTGGCATTAGCCTATATTCATAAACAAATGCATTCACATACATACTGTAACTGTCCCACTATGTGTTTTATTTTATATGAAGACCTAACTGATTTGATCACTTTTTATGTGTCAGCAACAGGAAAAGATTGTTGTGTCTGCTACCTTAACTTGAATGCATCATATTGTTTAGTCTGGAAGTAAATGTTATATTTTCAGAACAGGTCTAAATAAAGGTTTAGTAAAATAAAAACCTGTTCAACATTCTGGGGGGACTTATAATAATAAAAAAATGCTGCACCACTAATCACTGTATTAATTTAGTCAGTGTTAAATGAGTGACTCCACCATGTGTTTGCGTAGCTTTCTAGCTGACCTGGCTCTTTTTAATTTTTCTGTCTTTTGACCTGAGGTCATGATGACGAGGCTGACCTATGGTTTGTTTATGGTCATCACAGAGTCCCGAGAGAGTAATAAGGGTGCAACCTTTACCCGCAGTGTGACCCCCACGAGAGAGGAGACGCTAGAGGAAAATTAACTTCCTCTTAAGCTTTTTTCATTTCAAAAAAAAAAAAATCAAAAACTGTTTTTTAATTGCTACATGTTCTTGTTTTGTTCAGATTAAACGAATATGGTACTTACACTTAATGGAGTAATCACAGCTTATCAAGTATTCTTTATTATTTGTCCAAAATGACATCACCTTTATTAAAGTTTAACTTTGCAAAACAGCACGACATACATGTTGTATAGTTTGCAATACCTGAATGCACAAATATCACAAGTAATTATTGGATTTATAAGCACTACATTTATAGTTGCTTTTATAAGCCATTATTTTGAATAAAAAAATTGTTCAATAATGTCTTTAGACTTTAGATTCATTGACAAATGAGCATTGAAAAGGATCACTACATTATAGTGCATTGTAAATAATTACTAGGTGTTTATGTAGGGCTTATAAATGGTAAGGACACATACACAGATGTACAGACTAACAGCATTCATGAAAACATGCAATTTCAAGCAAACAGAAACTTGTCTGTGTGTGTATTCACAGCACATCTCACTGTACACAGCAAAGAAATAAGTTACAAATGACAAAAGGGGAAGATCTGATCTGACGCAAAGCTAATAAATGAAAATGAGTAAATGAAATACTGAAGTGTATTCCACAATAGAGCCAATTAAATGTAGCTTATTTTATATTTATTGCACATATTGAACATAGAAAATGTGTGGAATTAAATTGAAAACTGGACTGGGATTACCACCAAAATTTAATCTAAATCCATCCATGACATTTTGAGTTATGCTGCTCACAAACAGACAGACAATCACCAGGGAAAAACATAACCTAATTGAAAAAAAAAAAACATAAATTCCTCTTCTTCCTCACTTTAAACAAACCAACAATAACACCAACATCCTGTACAGTCTTAAATTAATTAAAATGAAAAAAACAAAACAAAAAACACCTGGTTTAAATTGATGAATATGGAATTTTTTATTAAATGATTATTTCTGAAACAAACTGTCCATGTTTGACAAAGATAGAGACCCATGAGGATCCAGGTCTAATGTCAGTTCTGCTCCATGCTGAAATTAGACTCCGTTCTGGAAAAACAAAATCATTACACAACGGTGTGAGAGATGCGACAAAACACCAAGATAGAAGTGAAGATTATTACAAAAAAAATGTCTTTAATAAACATTTTAAAGTCAAGGTTTGATATTTCCACGTATTATCAAACACAGCCTTCAGTAATTTGTTCATACTACTGTGATTACTATAGTATTACACTCAGTAGTAATACCTGACCGACTGAATTTTATTTGTCAGGTTGGAAGCATTCAGACCCCTCAGGTCATCAGGGACAGGTTTAACTTAATGTTCCCAGGGTTTCAATCCAACAGGGTGAAGCAGCTGAAAAGTTGTCAAACTGTCAGCTAAGAGTTTACTGCAGCTCTCCCATAAATTCCTTAGCCATTTTGCCTCCTGTTTGTTTTTATTATTTTTAAATCACACTTTTATTATTACTATTCCATTTTATTCCAGTCTCTCATTTAACATTTAAATTCTAATGTCTTTTTAATGTACTTTCTGCCTGAATTCTGGTATATAAATACACTTAAGCCCAGCTCAGCATAAACATGATAATAGTATGATGATTTTTTTTTTTTTGATATTATGGTAATACCATTTCATTCCCAATATAATTTACAGTTTGGTATTTACAGTGTAATAATGGTGGTAATAAGGTCATAATAGTATTATAACACCATTCTGTTTACGGCTTGATATTGAAAAATAGTGTAGCTTACCACGAGTGTAATTCTCTCACCTGAAAATGCTTGTGCATTAAATTTAATAATTACCCTTCCCTGTTACTTTAAATTTACGCTACCATTACCAATTTGTTACAGTACTGCGATGTAAAACGTTGCCTATTAAACTTAACAGTCCATTCATTTAAAGCAAATTAAATCCTTATGCAATCTGTGGTTGTGTTTGTTTTTCCACACATTTTATTTTCACCTCCCACAAACATAACCTCTGTTGCACAACTCCAAGGTCACTTTGCAGAGCTACACATGCAGAACGAAAAAACAACCACCATCAACAAAAAAGCACATGGCAGATTGACTTGGAAGCACAGAGCACAGGCCACGCATCAGCGTTTCATAATCCACCTCGCACTGAGTGACAGGGAAAGCGGCAGTATATGCTGCATGGCTGCTGCTGCTGTGTGTGTGTCTTCATACTGTATTCAACAGTATGAAGACCCATTACAGTACCAACAAAGGGCAGGAATCACAGTGTGTCACAAGTGGGCTCTGAAAAAACAAGCAAACTGTGCTCTGCTGCCACCAAGAGGACAATGAATGCAATGTAGTATTTAAACAAAAGCACTGACTGCACCATCACCACCATTGCTTGTTTGGTATGGGAAAATCACCTGCCCATGACCAGAGAAAAAGGTTGTTTTCAGATAAACAAAACACTTACACATCCTTGTTCCGCATGTGGTTGTTATACTGCAGAACTGGTGGGATGCTCTCTTCATCCTCAGGAAGCTGTGAACAATGGTGTCATTGAACAATGTCATTTTAGACTCACATGACTGACTCATGTCATATGAGACATACTACACATTCACTGTCACATTCACGCCAGCTTAGATTGTCCAACTAGCCTCTGCCTGTTTCTGTTTTGTCGAAACGGAATTCAAACCGCCAACCTTTTTGTTGTGAGGCAAGAGTGCAAGCCACTACACTGCCATGTGCCCTCACCGAGCAGCACTGATCATTTAAACGCAATACCCTGACTGCTAATTAGTCTCACAGCATATCAGAGTACAGAAGAGGCCTTAAATATTTCTTTTGTCACCTTTTTGTGTCTGTGCACTGACTTTGTGTTTTTCTCATTGCACTCACATAGGCTCCTTACTATGCAAAACAGGACCCCCTACATGTATCTGCGTAGTGTCGCACATAAACTTAAAACCCCTGCGCTCGCCACTCATGCCCTGCTTCTTTTAAACGTTTCCCTGCACCGACACACCTGATTCAAATGAATGGCTCGTTATCAGGCTTGTGCAGAGCTTGACGTTGAGCTGACCATTTGAATCAGGTGTGATGGAGTCGGGAAAAACAATCTGTAACATGCAGAGAAGTGAGTCTCCAGGAGCAGGAGTGAGAAACTCGGCTCTGATCTGTAAACATGAATTTAGTGACATTTAGCAACACTCTGTTCATCCACAAACACTGACCTTTAAAATGCCCGATCACCTGATTAGTCTCACTCATGCTGCACCTGTGCAAACACTTCAATCATACATCCTAGTATGATTGAAGTGTTTGTTACCTTTTTGTATCCAGGTGCTGACTTCCTATACGTGGTGTTTTTTCCATTGTTCTTGCATAGTATGTAGTATTCTTGTAGTGTTTTGTAACATTTTAAATGCAAAAGAAAATATTGGTATTGTTTTGGAAGAAAAAAAAACTCCTATACTTAACCAAGACGAGTGAAAATATCTATTTTATATGCACAGAATATCACTTCTGTAGAAAATCTTGAGGCTCATGTATCAACATCATGGGTCAAACCTGCAACATTCTAAGCACAGTTCTATTTGTTTAACTCAAATGTGAGTCTAAACCAGAAGTGTCTGGAGACAAATATTGATATTCTAACAAACTTTGTTCACCTAAAAACACCAACACTGAGTATAAGAGTATAAATCCCTCAAGTTACTGATGGAAAATATTTATATTGTTGCCCTTTTGTATCTGGGCATGGATTTTCTATAGTGTTTCTCACTTAGTGATTTTTGCCACATACTATTTAAAATATGTATGCTGTGTTTAATTTTGAAAGAGACACGGTTTCCGGAAATGTGTTAAAATGTTGGAGGGAAAAGTGTGATTTAGTGGAAACGATAGCCACATTATCACTCGACAACAAAATGTAGGATCGCTTTTTTATGTGTTAGTGTTCGAAAAATTTTGTTAGGGGCTGTGACAAATTAACAGTAGTCCATAAACCAGCTTCAGGGCAAGAAACCCAATACGGTAAAATGTGTCTGACCAAGAATAATATCTGAGCAAAAATTCTTTTCATTTCCATACACATAATGAATCTAAGATATATGTTATGAAAACATTATTATCATATTGACTTTACTGGACAAATCAAACCAATTAATATGAGACATCACAGCAGGATCCTTTTTTTAAATGTTATAATTAAAACAAATATTAATCCAATACAGTCTTTCTACAAAATTACAACACTGAAAATTGTCCCTTGTCTCCACCCATTCACTAAATTGCCCTTTAACTGAACATCTGATGAAAAACCACTGAAGCATTTGTAATCCTGGCAAACTTTCCTGTAAATTCAAAAATTATGTGACATATGACTGTCAAACTGCAGAATTGTTGACTGTCCCTGAGTTACTCGATATGCGCTCACTTATTGTTTCATTCGGTTTCCCTGCTTATGTCCTATTTTCAGTTTGTGGTACTTCTTTTTATTTGTGCTGCTTCCTTCCATTGTTGATTATCTGCCCCACCCCTGATGTGTTTCACCTGTGTCCACTTATCCCTTGTGTATTTAGTCTCGGCGCTTCAGTGTCTTTGTTGCTTCATTTGCTCTGTTGTGTTTGGTCCATGCAACTTGTATTCAACGCGTTTTGCTTTTTCTATATTAACCCTCACCTCTTGCCTTGGCTTGTTTTTGCTTTTTTCTATTTTTTTTGTTTGTTTTTTTTTAAAAAAAAGATCTTGTCTTTTTGCTTCTTATTTTGCCTGCACTAACACAATCACATTGTCTCTCACCTCCCAGTAGGGTTCATCATCAAAGCAATTGTCATCTGCGGCATCTCCCCAAATAGGTAGTCTCAAGATACAACCTAAGAAGAGAGCAACACGCATCAGCACATACAGTACACGATCTGTGTAAACACAACATATGCAAAACACCTTGTTCAAACACAGGCACACCCTATTATACTATTACTGACACATCTTTAACATACTCATTGTGTACTGTCAGTCAAAGTCCACGCATGGCTGCAGACGTGGTTGTTCCTTACCAACAAGGATGCCACCTCCTACGCCGAAACAGATGGCCACGCAGATGCCTGCAGCCTGGTGACCACCCTGCCGTGTGGGTATCATGTCTTTGAACGCACCCTCAAAGTCAAAGGTGTTAATTAGCCTTTAATGGAAAGAGAGGGGAAAATGTTCTGTATGAATGAAAAACCATATTTGGCCACAGATAACTATGAATTTCATTCTGTGTTATTAAAATCTGTGACTATACTGTGACATATTGGCACTTTTTAACCTGAACTATAGCTGTTTAATGTATTAATTTTGTGTTTGTGTATCTATCTGTCTACTTAATAAATCACTTGACATAATGTAAGTTCTGCTCCTGCATCACACAAATAAAATGTATGGCATTGATATTTCTTTATTTTATGTTCCTTGTTCATATCCTAGTGAGGGAAAAAAAACATTTAATGGAGCTGTATGTAAAAAAAAAATGTAGTGAACTAAGTCATAAAATGATCATGATATGTCTTCAGAGATTAAAGAAACACGTATAACTGAAATACTGGCTTCACTGACAATGACAAAGCCAGTAAATTCACAAATACATTTTTAAAATTATAATATTATAAAAAATACAAATTATAATTCACAGTATAAATAATACTGTTTATGTTGTGAAAAAGGAGTATACTACAAGTGTGGCTTCTTGTAGATGTGTGATTTGATTCATGCACAAGTGGCTTCTCAAACTACCTGGCAACCTTGAGTCTCTGGGGGGGAGGTGGAGTAGGACTTTCCAAAAACTTTAACTTGGATTGCACTTTTTGTTTTAATATATAATATATATAAATTATAACAAGCTGAAACCTTGTATTTGTAAATATGGACCACTCACCCTTCTTTACCATAAACTGATTCTGATGCAGCTGCAGCTGTAATGGCTCCCACAATTCCTCCTATGACTCCTGGCATGGCGTGAAGGTTATGTATTCCACATGTGTCTTGGATCTTGAGGTACTTCTCCATGAATGGCTGAGAGATTGGCAAAAAAAAAAAGAAACTTAACTAATGGCACTCAAGAGCCGTCAAAGCAGCAAACAAAGCTTGAAAAGAAATTTTATACCGTGAGGTAGATATATCCAAGGGTGGAGATGATACCACAGCAGAATCCAACAATCAGAGAACCATAGGGCATCAGCATGAACTCTGCTGCTGTTCCCACTGCAACGCCTCCAGCAAGAGTAGAGTTCTGGATGTGAACCTGGGAAATAAGTGCAAACAAAATGGGTGTTTTTGTTTTAGCATTACATCACTGAATAATGTGGGGCAAAGTGTCCAACCGTTACAGGTTCAGTGTATAACATTTAGGATGGTCTACTGGCAGAAATTGAATAAACGGTCAATAACTGCAGTATGTTTGCGTAGGTGTATAATCACTTTAAAAATAACAATTGTGTGGTTTTCACAGCCTTAGCATCAGCCTTTATATGGGGCAGCCCATAGCCAAGCAGAAAGGGAACCTGGCTTGTAACTGAAGGGTTGCTGGTGCCCTGCCATGTCAATGGCTGCAGTACCCCTGAGCAAGGTACCCAATCCCCTTGGCTCATTGTTAATTTGGACACGCTTAACTGACCCAAGCCACAGGGGAACCACATCCAGTGTACTGCTTGTGCTGGTCCCAAGCCTGGATAAATGAGTAGGTTGCATTAAAAAAAATCAAGAAGAAGAAGCCTTTTATATGTACTTCGGGCAAGGGCCTTGTTTAATGGAGATGGCCATCTTGCACTGCCATGTTTCTACAGCAGGCCAAACTAACAAACAAGAGTGTATGTGTAAACCAGAGTGTATGTTCCACATTTTGAAACAGAAGCTTAATACTAAATCAAATAAGGATTATATTCTTTCTGACATGAAAAGGCCATCACAGTTCCCAGACACATAATGAGGAAAGCTGCTGGTGCACCGAGGAGTCTCATTTGTTGCAATCTGCAGTGTCACCGCTAGATGTCATTAAATCTTACAGACTGGACTTTTTAATTTCAAGTTCTCATGACTTTGTTCTAAAAGCACTGAGCTGTGTGGGAGGGTCTTGTTGACATATTGATCGATGTTTAGCGTAGCCAGTAGCGCGACGATACACAGCGACATGGGTACTCACGGTAGACGGCCTACTCTCTGTTGCGGATGACTTTTTGTCACCACCGTGGTCCATATCTGCAGAGTTTAGAGGCAGCTGAAAATGGTGTATCTGAGAAAGACAATGATGAGGAGGAAATATGTGGAATGAGGCCATATGTTTGAACGGATATGCAATACCAGGAAGCTGCTGAGAAGAGAAAGACTGGAAAAACGTAGGCTTTTCTCCACAAGGGAGTTGAAGCATGTGAATGGTTGGGGCAGGGCATCGAAAGACTGCGCTTGAATGAATGGAACTTCACATTCTTCCCTGAGTATGAAACGAGTTATTAAAAGTCTCAAAGCAGATTCAAGAGCACAGCAACCACCTCTAAAATCCAATAGGAAAATTGGCTGTATCATTTTTGCATGGCAGGTGCAGGTGTAAAAAAGATAAATGCACTCAAATGTTGATGTCATGGAGCCTTTTAGCTAGATCAGAGAAGGAGCAAAAATATATGCTGTATCCAGTATATCATGTTTTGGGGGCCAACAGGACTCTATTTCAGCAAAACCTGAATTATTAAATTTACAAATATACTGTACATACTGCTCATTATCATAGAAATGCTCATCATAGATTAGTCACACAGTTCCTGCGGGGGGGAAATCTCTACCATGTCGAGTTTTCCGTGCTTCTGAAAGAGGCTGGAGACGGCCACAGTGGTAAGCACAGTTGAGGCCAGAGCCAGGTAGGTGTTGATGGCTGCTCTGTGCTGTCCGTCCCCGTGGTCAGTGATGGCTGAGTTAAAGCTGGGCCAGAACATCCACAGGAAGAGGGTGCCTGTGTGCCAGGAAGTGGGACATTAATAAAGAGAGAGGTGAAACAGCCATGCAAACCACAAAACAGGACAAATCAGCTCATTCTCACCGATCATAGCAAAGACATCTGAGTGGTAGACGGAGCCCTGCAGACGACTGCTCTGGTCTAGATTTGGTCGATAGAGCATCCATGAGATGGACAGACCATAATAACCACCGAATGTGTGGATCACCATGGAACCTCCAGCATCTCTGGCCTTGTGAGGAGCGAGAAGAGATGGGCATCAGTTGTAGTTGCAGAAGTTAAATTAAAATTTAAGTTAAGTTATCTTATTTTATTACATCAAGCAGGTAAAAAAATAAGCAAACAAAAATCTAAGATTCATATGTGTTGCTGGATTCAGACTTTTCAGGGCAACTGAACCATAAAGAACTAAATAAGATCTACATGTTTTCCAAGTTGTAAAAAAAGACGTCTCCACAAGACTTCAGCTCTAATGTTACAAGTGAATACACACTTTAATGAACACAATATTTATTGAAGCTCCAGTGATGGTTTCAACTTACGTGAATGAGGTTTAGGATAATATATTCCTCCACGGCAAACAATGTAATCCCAAACAGAGTCAGAACCATCAGCTGGACTGGACTCACTTTACCCAGCACTGCGCCGTAAGCAATCAGACAGCCAGCCACACAGAAGTCAGCATTGATAAGGCTGAGGAGTGGAGAAAGAACAACTGTGTGATCATCTGCAATAATCTATTATTCTGGAACTGTCTTCCTGACACAACCCACTGGGATTGATTTAGAGTGTCCAACAATGAGCAGTGGGGATTGGGTACCTTGCTCGAGGGGTACCCCAGCCCTTGACCTGGTGGAGTCTCATTCCAGCAACCTTCTGGTTGCAAGCCAAGTTGCCCTTCCACTTGGCCATGGCTTGCCCCAAATACTGGCTCCTGATGACACTCAGAAGTCAGTTTGAAATGCTATCACATGGTCAGGCACCTGCTTCCATCAAATATCTACTGCAACCCTGAGGCCTTGATCTTGGTTTAACCTTTAAATCACTCTGTTTCTCAGCTGTATGAGATGGACCAACAAATTTTAGTAAATTTGTTGCTTTCTAATATATTGTATACATGTTATTGTTGTGTATTGCCGCTACCTTTATTCTTGAGTGTCTTCTGTCTGTGAAAACACTCAAATATGACTGTTATTGCACTGGGTATGAGGTCAATCTTAAATACCTCTGATAATATTTTGAAAATAATAATCCAGGATGACCATATAGATCAGGTTTGCAGGGGCATGATGACACCTGTCCCGGCTAACATCTGAATTAGATTATATTTTGCCTAATTTTACTTTAGAGAAATATGAGCAGTGTAGAACTAGAGTAGAGCTTGTCATTAAAATTCCCTCTTCCATGTCCCTGTTCCCTGTTCCTTTGTCAATTCTGCTCTGATCTTTGAGAGGGTTATGTTCTTAAGAGAAGAAATACGGATGTTTATTCATGAAACTAGTCTAGCCTTAGTCTAAACTGGTATTGTGGTTAAGTTTGGAAAATTAGGCTAAAGTAAGTGAGGTATTTGAAAAATATCTAAATAAGCATGACTGGC
The DNA here is from genome assembly GCA_016785285.1 of Brachirus orientalis. Taxonomy (NCBI): domain Eukaryota; kingdom Metazoa; phylum Chordata; class Actinopteri; order Pleuronectiformes; family Soleidae; genus Brachirus; species Brachirus orientalis. Next base: position 774,347 of record JAFBJR010000253.1, read on the forward strand.
AGAAGCTTAAGGTCCAGTGTGTCACTTTTAGAATGATTTATTGCTGGGGTTTACAAGGAATTTACAACTAACAATACGTACTTTTGCACAGTTCAAAATCATTTGCTTTTCATAGCCTTATAATAAGCCTTTTAATATGTAGTTAAGGCAAGGACCTTGCTTAACAGAGAATACCTTGCACTAGTTTGTGCAGCAGCCTGAATGGACAAATCAGCCAGAGCATGTGTTTCACAGCTTCAAGCGGAAGTTTACTACACAAACACTAAGACCCTCCAGTGGAGGAGTGCTCTCTGTCGCCCAATCTGCAGTCTCACTTTTATATTTCACAAATTCTTACACACTGGACCTTTTTAAATTTACAAGACAGGTTTTTTGCATGCTTGTTTTGGTTATTTGTATTCTATATTTATATATTACCTTTGTACAGAGGGGAGAGCTGTGCCCCAATTTTGTTGTGCTATTGTACTCTGTACTACTGTACAATGACAAAGACTCTTAACTTAACTTAACTTAACTTAACTTAACACTTGTTTCTATGTGTACATTTTATTTTTATTGAATCTTTGAAGTACTTGGTGATGATTGCCCCCTTAAAAGGTGCCATTTTTTTTACAGTATGTAAAATGGATTTACTGATGAAGTTGAGTGAAAGTCAACACTTCATATATTCAGGCGATTGTACTCCATTAAAAATGAGTATGATTATTTTACATTCAATTTTACACACTGTGCCTTTAATAATATATACACATTTTATTTTGGAAATCTTATTCCAGAAAGGAGAACAAAATCATTAAGGGATCCTGATCCAGTTAGAAAATTCCACCTTTCACGTTGACTCTTGCAATGACATAAAGTGTCTTTGCTGCAAAAATCATTACAATTGCTCATTAGCAATAAGAGATCCTGTTTAACTGACTCACCAGTTTCCTGTCATGTGTAGAAATAAAATGGTATTATGGCCGTCAGACTGGTTTCTCCACCTCACTGTGTATCCTAGTATTTTGGTCAGTAGAAAACTACACTGGTGCAAAGGACACTTTGAACTCAAAGAGAATAAAACCGCACTCACTTTTCAACTCCAATTTTGATCTTTCCATCAGTGTAATCCAGAGAATGGAACCAACCCTGCATGAGCAGCGCCCACTGGAGGCCGAAGGCTGCAATGAGGAAGTTGAAACCCACAGCTCCAAAGCTGTACCTCTTCAGAAATGTCATCAAGAAGCCAAATCCAACAAAGATCATAACATGGACATCCTGGAAACCTACAGTGAAGACAAGAGGTGGAGAAGCGAAATGGATGATAGGAACTGAGTTAAAGAATAAAAATAGAGTTAAAGGTTGCAGGAAACAGAAAAGTGCATATCCTCTAAGAAAGACTGGGATTTTTAAGTGGAGTTTCTATCATCTAATTTTGTTGTTCATTTTGGGAATATGAGAAAACAGGACCAGTCACAGGGCCAGTGTACACAAGCAAACATTCAAACCTATGGGCAATTTAGAATCTTCAGTCAACGTAACTCCAATTTGTATGTGTTTGGACTGTGGCAGTCACATACACACGCTGGTGCCCTTAGTATGTCACCTTCCAAGTTTAAGGCCTGTCAAGCAACCAGTAGGACAGTTATGTAGTCAACAGACAGATGTTCTCTGCATTAATTGACCACCAAGGATGGTGATGTTTTTGGTCATGTTTGTTTGTTTGGCTGCCTGATTGGGAGCAGCATAATTCGAAAAATATTATATTTATATTATATAAAATTATAAGTATATTCTGCGGACATTTTCTGGGCATGTGGTTTATAAAGAAGTCATTCTGCTTTGGTGGCATCACCACTTGGGTCTTTTGACACCATGCGAGTTTTGAGTATCTGAATGACACTTTTTTCTTGAAGAGAAAGGTACCAGGTATTTTGGTGCAAGTTCTCAATATCAAACTTTACTTCAAGTGAGGCAATTTGAGTCGTTGGACAAAAGAATTTTGGTCTCCATGAAGAGGAGGAAGGGCCACGCTGGTTCTGGTTTTTTTCCATATATGGGTCCCTGGTTTTGTCCTTCTTTCCTTTTGTTTCCCTCCACACTCTCCACATCTGATCAGTATGGTGGCTACAAATGTTTTACTTGGGGAATTATGTTCACTTAAAACTCTTCTCTTCTTCCTGCATCACATTGTTAGGTTCAGTGTTTGCCAAGAAAACATTGCCTCTTTAATCAGTGGATAATATAACCCCACCTAATATTCATTAGATTAATACTCTCTGTTATTAAAGTCATACTGAATCTCTTTGAAATATGTCTATGAAGTCTTATAATAAAAAAAAACCCCACATTATCAAGGTTATAAAAGCTATTATCCTCTAAATAAGTAATACATTGCTCATACATGAATTGATATTCTAAATATAGATGGTGTGTTTTCACAACATGTCACTACAACGCAGAAAAACATTAGGGCATATAAGCAAAAAGGGGGAAATGATGTGAAGATGATTCAATTGAATTACAGTAATGTCCACGTAAAGCTTTCCTTGTTGTCTGGATGTCGTATCTTTATCACTAATAATATATCAGGATACTTATACAGGTATTGTGATCTCTGTGGGTTTTAGTAACTGTGAGGTTAAATAGTAAGATCTGCGATAATCAGGAAACAGCAGCATGTGGGTGCCAGCATGATCAAGCCAGTGTCATTTACAACACTTACATCCTGACACATCTCAGGGCACAACAGGTTTCCAATGCACTGTGAAACATTGCAGTTTGCGCAGAGGAACATGCAACAAACAACAACGCATCGTTCCCCTCAGCAGTGACCGAGGTTTCAGGCATTTCAGATAAGTCTCCTGTCAACCCCAGTTAAAGGTGGGGTGGGAGTTTATTTTCTGGATCCTTTTTTATTGTTTAAAATCCTCTTCACACCTTGATCGTAACTGATTAATTAAGGCATGTCACAGAAATAAAAAAAAAAGGAAATACAGGACCGTAAAAGCACCATCCAATCAAAATGAACAGCCCGAACAAAATAATTGGATTGTGACGCATCAATCGATGTCAGAGCTCACACTAGCTTGTAGAGTTTAGAATCTCTTAGTGATGGGAACAACGGTTCTTTTAGGTGTACTGAATCTTTCCAATTCGTTCAGTGAAAAGATTCGTTCAAAAGATTCGTTCACCAAACTGTCCAGCCCTGAAGAGTCACCACTGTGTTGTCACTCGCTCACTCTCGCTCTCGTCTCTTCTCACAGCGTTGCGCCCACACTTGTCCTGTCTCTAATATTGGTAAGGACAGTCTGGCTTTCTCCAAATCCATACGCAAACCTACGCCCTTGCTTATAACGACCCACTTCATATTTTTGGGAAAAACTACTGCCAAGAAAAAGGCTGACGCAGAGCGATCCAAGACCCGAGTGAACATCGGTGCTGTGTTTGACAAGTGAAAGTGCAAATTGATGAGAAACAGTGGCCCTGTTTCTACTGGACAGTTAGGGTAACTGGATGTCTTTGCGATCTTCTCAGAGTATTTGTTGTTTTTATGTTTTCATTATGTTGTCAATGTCCATGAATCCACATTTGGGACATTTGAATTCAAAATATAGCCTGTTCAAACTGTTTTTTTTTTCCAGGATCTCCCACTCCACCGTTTTAAGGAAACGGTTGCATGACGATGAGATGAGAAGTCAATGGCCTGAGACAAAAAACTGTGTCAAAATGTAGTTTTTCAAGGGACATCCACGAACATGTCCGAGGTGGTTTCACGATAGTTGACATTGACACAGCTATACAGTTCAAGTTGTACTGTACTGTCCTATATGGTATTTAATTAAAATGCAACAGCGACGGTTAAGCTGGAAAAGGTGCCTGAGGGAGTCAAACCTCTCGGGTAATGTACACTTGTAGATGTCAGGTTCTTGTCAGCAGTATGTTAGGAATATGTTATGTAAGTAGAGAAAAAAAAATACACACAATTTACTAACAAATACTTCAGTACTATAAATATAGTTGGACAGAATTGTGAATATATATATATATATATATACATACATACACAATGATATACTTTTTGATTTTTTTAGTATGAAGACAGATGAAATCACTTACTTGGATATCTGAAGTAGAAGTCATTTTCAATGTCACTTGATATGTTTTTAGCTTTCCTGTGCTCAATCCAGTGTGGATTCGATTCCTCATCATAACGAATAAACACCCCAAATAAGATGATCATCGCCGTCTGCCAAACAATGCAAACTGCTGGAAGACTGAAACGAACGTTGGTGTTTTTTTGACGGTCACATAACTCCCTGAAGCTTTGAACACAGCCCATTGTTTCTTCTTGGTCTTTTTTCCCCCAACCCGTTATCTTATCTATCTGTTTCAGGACAAATACTTAATGAAAAAGTGAATCACTTAAATCAGCTGTCATGGGTAAAAAAAAAAGACAAAAACATGTCCAAGACCTGAGAATCTCAAATGCAGAGTGGGAGATGAGCAGTAACTGGCCTTGACTCTATTAGTACAGGACACTCCCCCGTCACACCCTTCACTTTCCACTTGGAAAGAACTAGACACTTCTTAAGTTGAGGAACATGTTCAGGTGACTTGTTCAGGTTCAGACCATGATGCAATAGAGAAACTTCAAAATAGATTGAACCATGTCTTATATCCTGATCAAACAGGAGAGACTTACAGTATTTCTCTATTTCTCTTCATCCTCTAACTTAGGCTTTTTTGGGAAGTCCACTATCTTAGGGAAAAGAAAAAAAAAAAAAAAAGAAAAAAAAAAAAAAAAAAAAAAAAAAAAAAAAAAAAAAAAAAAAAAAAATATATATATATATATATATATGCATCATTCAAAGGCATACACAATTTTAAGCCCACCCCTGTAAATATACAAGATAAAATTGGTCTTTGTTCACCATTAGTTTGGAGTTGGGATTTGTTTGTATGTGTGTTTGTATATCCTCCATGCAGGGCTTCTCCAATGAAGCATTAAATGTAAATGATTTGGATTCATGCTGTGCCCCATTAAAGATGCACAATAGGCTGGACTCATCATACCCCAAGGGTGTAAGCTCTGAGACAACCATTCACTAAATACGATCCATTTTATAGCGATACTGAGGTCTCTCCTTGACTTCAAGTTACTCCAAAAACCAGAGCAATGAAAAACTAAATATTGCAATATATTGCAGATAAAACATGAACAGTTCAGTTGATGTTACAGTGTGTTTTTTAAAGGAAAGGAAATCTTGATGACAGAAAGTAGTGTCTTGCTGTAAACGTACCATAACTGCTTTGCTTATTTTGGATATCCTTCAGAGTTCAGCAGATTTAGTTTTAGACAGATGCGTCGCGTGGAATTCATTTTCCGGAATTCACTTGTATTCATGTTGGAAAGATTGTCGTGTGTACAGTGTATGGTAAATATGAGGCTGGAGCTGCTGGTTAACTAAACTGGTTCTCTCCATAAGTGAGGTAATTAACAGCGAAGTTATTATTATATCTAATTTGTTAACTTAAAATGAAGATTTATCATTTATTTATTTTGCCTTGCTCCTTTTTTTTAACGTGCCAGGCTATTTTTCAGCAACAAAATAGTTGTTAAACAAGTAGCAGTGACCCAGTTTAAGATTTGGAGTATAAATTACTTAAATTAAGGGATAAGGATAGGAAAATTATTCATTTCTGTTTCAATTAAGTTCATATTAAGATGACCTGACTGGCTGTTGGCTCACGGTAAGAAAGTGAGAGTGGTGTCAATCCTGTCCAGAAGTAAGATAAATAAGCTTAATAAAAAGTCTTTTCAGCATTAAACTAAAAGTATGCTGTTGTGATGTAACTACAATCATTTTTCTCAGTCCCGCATTTTTCATCACTACAAACCTTATGTGTAACATTCAGAGTAGAAATAATGTTTGTGTGTGTTCTTGTATTTTTTTTTTAAATCTCTTTTTTGGAATAAACACTGACCTTGTCAGGACCAGTAGTCCTTATTGAGACCGAAACCTGGTCCTAATGAGGCAGAAAATCATTTCCGAGGAAGTGGTTAATTTTAGAGCTAAGATTTGAATTGTTGTCATGTTAAGGTTAGGATTAGTCATAATGGCTTTGCTTGGGCTGTCCAAATAAATGGTAGTCAATGCAGTGTCCTAAGAAGAATGACTGTGCAAACCTGTGTGTCTGTGTGTGTGTGTATACACAGACAGGCAAATATAAATAGTGAAGATGAGCCAGACCTACTTGTCATGACAAGGTTGTAACTGGAGGACAAACAGCAGCTCTTAAATGTCAGACTTGTCACCTTTCTTTCCTCTGGCGAGTACACGTGGATCGATGTCCCTGACACTACTGAAAAGAACATTTTTGTTTAAAGAAAGAATTAAAGAGGGACTTTTATGTCTCTTCTGTCAGCAAACCTACTGAGTTTAAAATGGATGCGGGGATTTAGGAATGAGGGAATAACTCAGTGTAATATGATAATGCACGCACAGTCCGACAATATGTATGAGTGCAGTTTAACATGGTGACTGAATATCCAAACAAATTATTTGCTCAACAGAAACAGCATGAATCATATCTGTTGCCACTAAACAATCTATGCAAGGTTATATTGGTGGGGGCCAAACATAAAGTGGCTCCTTCTCCAACAGGCCCTTAAGGAAGACAAAGTGATTGACACGAATGTTGTTTTTGACATTAGCAACGGTTAACATCTATCGGCATCTATAAAACAACTGAAAAGCAAAGAAATATGTACTGCATATGCTACACACAAGCACTCGGAGACAACAAGTGGTTATTTGAGATACTGTTGCCTTTCTTTCTTTTCAAACCAGTCTGGTCATTCTCCTCTGACCTCTGGCATCAACAAAGGCATTACGTGCTGCCCATGGCATTTTCCCATGAAATGGTTGTGCGTGGAAATCCCAGTATCAGTAGTTTGTGAAATACTCAGGCCAGCCTGTCTGGCACCAGCAGTCATGCCACATCACTTCAAGCACCTTACTTCCCCGTTCTGATGCTTAATTTGAACCTCAGCAGTTCACCTTAACCTAAATGCAGTAACGGTAGAGTGTGTGACATTAAGTTGGATTTATTGGCAGAAACTGAATATGCTACCATAAGCATTTTTTTAAAATTATTATTACTTTAAAATAAAGATTGTCTGGTGATTGTTCCCTAAAAATAAGCCTTGTACTTTATTTAACGTCCTTGCTTTATAAAGACTGCCATCTTGTGCCGCCATGTTTTTACAGCAGCCTGAGTGGACAAATCAGCCAAAGCTTGTGTTTTGTTTTTGAATCTTTACAGTTCCCTGACTTGCTCGGGAAAAGGAGGGATCAGTGATGTTGTAATCTGCAGTCCCACATATACACACCCCTTAAATAGCTGTCATGTGATTGCATATTGTTGCTTTTCCACTATACAGCTCTAGGATGGATCGGCTTTTTAACCAGTCTCCATTGTTCGGTTTGATTCCTGCATTGGATGTTGCACTCATGACTCTTTCAGTGACCAATTCTCAGACCAATCAGTGACCGGCAGACTGTTGACGCCACATTTTAGTATTGGCTCAGCTTGCTAGGAATCTCACCAGAGCAGGTGCCAAAAAAGTACCAGGTACTAATGGAAAAGAAAAGGAAAAGAAAAAAAAAAAACGAGTAGAGTTGATCTGAGTCGAGCCGAGCTGAGTCAGAACTGTATATTGGAAAAGTGCCATATGATTAGATTGTCTTAACAAGCAGTTTATCAGGTGTACCCAATAAAGTGGCTGGTAAAGCACTACAGGTGACGTGAGCTCATGTTCAGGCTCACTAACTTTTATGACTTGTATACTTTACAAACATGTATGGAAAAAATATTTCTTGTTGGCCTTAAGGGTGTTGATTATCACCATTATTTAGGAAAGATGCTTTTGTAAAGCCCGTGAGAGGAGTTGTAAAAGTCCAGCTGAGGTGAAGCAGCTGTCGCTGAGGAGGGTTGGCTCACTGATTTATTTCATCTGCTGTGTAAACTCACGGCAGCCGTATGTCAGTGAAGTGGAGTGAATTGAACATAAAGCCCTGAGGAGTACAGGTGTTTAATCTGGTGGTGTTGGAGATAGGAGGTGTTTAATCTGATTTGGATTTAGTTTACTAATTGTTAACGACACAACAAAACAGCATGTCTTTGTATAGTGGTAAATTACCATGCAATGGCTATTAAAGAAAAAAAAAAGGGCTTGTCGGCAGGAAAAACGTACAGATCAGTGGTGTGGATTTGTGTTCACCAGTGTGGAAATGAGTGCGCTTGTATCCCTGCTCATTGATCTTGCTGCTTGGCATAGCACTGCTACCTTGGTGATGTCACTCTGGCAGATAATGTGCTCTTCAGGGATAGTGTGTAACACTGATCCAGCTCCTTCGAGGATAAGTCCTGTCAGGCTTTTGTATTTGTAACTGCATGTTTAATTACTTCTTTGGTGTTATATGTACTTTTCTGTGATTATTTTTGCGACACCCATGTATCCATGTGCAACACATGAGTATGAGGGAAAACAAGGGTATTGAATCAAGCTTCACAACACACAGCGTCATTAAAAAGCTACACTGGATTATTAAGACGTGTGTATGACTGAAATGAAAAGCAAAAAAACAATAGATTGTAACATATTAGAGTTCACTATGTTCATTGAACAGTAGATTTTTCACTGCAGTGGTTTTGTTCTTGTTTTTTTCCAGTGATCCCTTTATCTGTATGTATAATGTAATAACTGTATTTCTTAGTAAGATCGAAGGGGGTGAATTTCCACAGGCGGAGACACTCCGTCCAAACTGCGATGAATGTACAAAGATCCCACACCTTGTCTTACTTGCACTGATTAATTTATTGCATTATTTCAGTACCAGATCTACATCAGACAAATGGCCTTTTGGAAGTTGATTTTAACCTTAAATAAGTGCAGTGTTGACCTGTGCTTTGTGTATACTATAAACACAGCTCACACCTATCTTTTAAGTGGGTGTTTAAGTGCTGGGAGAGTGGTATCTCCACAACATACAGGAGGAGGATGAACAGAAAAATTTACTGTAATTTCTGTGCTGTATAATTAATAAGGCATAAACAGCTCTACATTTGCATCATCCTCATCACATTCTTTATCAATAAACAATCAATTGTAGCCTCTTCCTCGCAGATATTTGACCAGTCTTAAAGAGGGAAGGTGTAAGAACTGACATTATCAATGTGTCAGCATGAAGTTTCATCCCTAGTTAAGTCATGACAGGGCAGAAACATGAGCAAGTTAAAGCCAAACAACAAACAACCCAGAATGTGTGTTTCAGCTCTCACAAATCAAAAACAAAATTTTGGTTTTAATAAAGTTTCAGTAAAATACATCAGCAGTTTAAAAATTAAAAAAATATGTATAGTCCCCTTTATGGTTTAGTGAAACCTTGTAACTGTAGTCAGTAGTAATGAGCACATCCTATATTTAGATGCATAATTTTCTCAATTTATGTTCCAAAACATGAAACATTCAACACTGAAATCTATGCAGCATCTTTTCAGCTGATTGTTGACGCTAATACATGATTTGCCAAAGCTGCCATAAATTAAAAATCCAGTAAAAGATGAGTAAGCTGCTGTTCCAAGGCTTGCATCTCATCATCAGGCAGAAGATACTTCTGAATGATATCAGTCACATCTTTTTCAGTAGAGTGCTCATAGTCCCTCTTGTTCTTAAATGGTAAATGTCCAGCCAGCTCACAAAGAGCAACGTTGAAGGCCGAGTCCTCTTTGGCACCAAAACAAGACAGTCTGGGCCACACACCAATACGCACGCCTTTTCTCAAACACAGATTCTTCTCACCCTCTATGCGATCACAGGGTGGACATCCTCTAGTCAAGAACAGGTTGTGAGCGATGTTACCATCAACCAGGAAGTCTGTCACTTCACAAATGGCTCTGGCAACGTCCTCCACCTCCTCTGATTCTGTGTAAAACAGAAAACCTGCAGGAAAGTCCAGCATGCGATAAAAACCCCTTTCAGGGACTAGTGGCTTGACCTTTGTAGATTCTATCTTGAGCTCCTGCTCCATGTAATAGCCATGAAGGTGTAAATGATTGACAGATGCAAATGCTCCCAGACTGTTGAAACCCACACGAAAGCCAGCGTCAGAGCTTAGGAGCACGGATTCTATTCCAACCTGGATGGTGAAACGATTTAGAACCTGCGGTAAACAGCGTGATGGATCAGGAACAAAGAGACAATGTCCAAATTCCAGAGGACTGACATTCACCAGCACGGCCATCCTACTTGGCTGAGGCAACTGTCCACCATCATGCAAAGCTGTGCCTCTGTTCGTGTCCTTGATCATTTCAAATAGGATTTCCTCTGGATTGATTTTGTTAAAATTAAACAGTCTCTCATTGAAGTCCTGCTTAATGCTCAGTATCTCCTGAGGCTTTCTTTTTTCTGTTCCCCTTTGAATATTCAACTGAGCCACAAAGCTATGCGAGCCCGGAATGACACGTGTCTGTAAATCACCCAGATTGTAGCGAAAAAATCCCCGCTCCATTCTGTCTGTCCATCCGTCTTGGACAAGTTTGTCAAACTTTGAAAGCGACGATGGCTTCCCAGGACTGTTTCCACTGCTGCAACATACATCTGTGATAAAGTCCTGGTCAGTATACACAAACTGGAGCGTCACAGATGGATCTGGTGGTCAAGGCAAAGAGACAACAGATATGAGAATGAGGCTCACTGTAATAATAACAACATTCACACGGACCAAAACGACCAAAACAATTACACGACTCTATATCCTACAAAACAAACATGCTAAAGCAGAGACACTGAGACTTTTCTCTCTTACTCCAAGCTTTCCCATTATAGTCATTACAAGCCAAATCAGAGAGGCCAGTTACATGACTAAAATGAAGACCTTATTTCTTTCAATTATATTCTTTTCTTTTTTTTACACTTGATATTTTTAATTTAAACAATTTTAATTTAGACAATTTTAATTTAAAAAAAATCCTATACATATGTGAACTCATATTTAGGCTTTATAGATCTTTAAAGTAATATTTCTACTGAATTAATTGATTGGATCCTCAGATAAAAACACACATGCTGTCTTTTATTTTAACTTATGTGTTTGTATTTTATGTAAGGTGACCATGAGTGTCTAGAAATGTGCCGACAAATAAAATGTATTATTATTATCATCATTATTATTATTATTATGTTCTAAACATGACTGAACAACTGAAAATGTGAAAGGACCTAAATTTGGTTATTTAAAAAAATCATTATAGGGGGTTCTTCAAAATAAATCTTTGACTTAAGAAAAACAAAAGGACCGCTTGTGAAAGTGGCTCTGTCTCACTATTGAATATTGAAAAAGACTTTGAAATCCTAGTTCTTAAGTTTTTCCACACTGAAATTATGTACCTGAAATGGCTTTCCTCTAAATTCAACTCAGTTCAATTCGAATTAATTACATCTTAATCCTTTATCTTTCAGTGTTAAAAAGAAATCAAGGGTTATATATACATGTAAATATATACACTACCAGTTCAAAGTAAAATTGTGAGATTTATTTTCATGCAAACTTAACTAGATAAGCAAACATGCAGCTATTTCCATTTTTATTCTTGTGTCTGTAACATTTACTTCACATTCCAACTTGGTACATGAGAATTAAAAACAAACAAACAAACACAAGTGATTATTAATATTATTAATAACAATAATACATTTAGGGTTTTTTTTATCCTCTTCATCACAACAAAGACCACTCTAAGGGAGGATTTCCACATTTTCCTCATTTACTACAGATCTGGGGCTTTATACGATACACACACCCTATGAACACAAACGACAGGTTGTTATTGTGTTTGGCACAGAGAAAACTATTAAATAACAACTCTAATTATTTCATAGATGACCTAAATTAACGCATAAAACGGCGATACTACGCACTAAAAGAGCCAATGTATATGAACATAAATATTTTCGCAGGCCTAGTCTTTCTGTCTCATTCATGAGTCATTGCAGACACGACGACACATCGTCATCTCCTTAGACACGGAAGGAGCAGCCGAGTGAATTTGACCGTGAACTCACCGTTAGGCTTTGACATCGTCTTGAAACAAACGCGAGTTCAAAGGGTACCAATACAAAGGACGGTGGTATCATACAACGCGTTCTATTTTATGTCATGTGTGACATATCCATGTACGGTATCTACTGTTATGTCCGGCACCGGTTCCTACTGTTCTTCTTCGTCTTATTCTTTTGTGACTTTAACGTCAACTGACATAGACGTTGCTGCCATCTGCCGTCATCAGTTTGCTTCTGCAGGTGACAGGAAGAACATCATTGTTCCTCCCAAAAATGTGACTTTATTTTTTATTGTATATTGTTTACATTAACAGTAGATCAAGAGTAATTAAAAAACATATTTTACTATTCCCTCTCATCATTATGTAAAAATCACAATAAATGGTTGATTAAAAAACATACTAGTATGTTATTCTTATATACCTCTGATAACATGAAAAACTTTTTTTTAGTAATGTCAAATTGATTTGCAATTAATTGTGGGGGGGGGGAGGAGGCTGTAGATTATGGCCAAAGGAACAAATTATTTGTTTTTGATGGTTATACTGATACAATTTTATAGCTATTTATTTATTTTGAAATTAGCTGTCATATGTTAAACCCCCTGGATCTAAACTAGTATATGAGTATATGTGCAAAAATCTAACTGTTGAGTAACTTTCTTTTTTTTCTGGCTGACTGTTGTGGTCTAATTTTAAAGGAATGAGCAGCTGTCCAATCAGGCATCATGGCTATTTTAGCCACTACATGCTCTTGGAGATAAAGTGAGTGGCAGAGCTGTGTATGTCTGCCACACTGGGATCACAGCAGTTGAAGCACTGAGACTGAAACAACTGGATTTTTAAATCACATTTCATTAAGGACAAGTAAAAGGATGGAAGAAAACAATAAGGAAGTAAGTAGTACTGTTGTGTTTCAAACTTTAATGAAGGCAATGAATATCTGTGAATTTGTACTGAAAGAGTGGAGGGCATGCTGTTTAATGATTCCCAATTAGGTTTCTTACTACAGTAAAATGGGTTAAAGCTTTATTTAAAAATGTAAAAGCCAGATAATAATAGAGTTTTATCTAGACAGATAACATTCTGCTTGGTCATGGTTGCAGTTATTTTTAACACCATCATGAGTTTCTGTTACAACACATCACATTCACTGCAGCTACACAGACCATAGCTAACGTTAAAACACCAATGTTACTAAAATCCTACTATAGTTAAACATGTGCCACAATTTCTTTCCAATAACATGCTCATAAATGCTCATGTGTTTTATTTTCTCTGACAGTTTTGTACCTTTCTTTTTTACAGAGAGGAGAGAGACGTGAGAATAAAGATCACACTCTAAATATAAATAGGACTATGACACAGGACACTAATGCAGCAGGGGCTTCCCAATCACCCTCTATTGTCCAAGGTATGTCATGCAGTCATCAGTCACATTCACCTTATTTATACTTTGCCTTAAATGTTTAAATCTACATGTTGTTTTATACTGAACAAACCGGATCTGGCTCATAAGTACAGCAAAAAGAATTTCAGTTCAAGAATTTTCTGAAGCTTAATGCTTGATAATGAGGGACACAGTTGGAATCTTTAAGTGGTTTGTATTTAGACCTTTAAGCTTGGATTATACTGTCACCTTTATTGTTACCAAAGGTCTAGACAAACTTTCATAGACAGATGATTAGCAAAGTAGTACAAGTAGAAGAGTAGTTAATTGTGTCAAACCTTTCCCACAGTATAAATACACTTCAACAAAGTTGAAAATAAACATAAATGAAAGGAAAAGTAATTCTGAATCCAGATCAGTATCTTTATCACCACCAAAATCATATTTTCTTCCTTGACCAATAACCTACATTCCTTGAAAATGTCATAAAAATTTTTGTTAGCTTTTAAATACTGCTGCTCTTTTTAAGAGAGCAGCAACTATTATAGTTTTCACTAAAGGTAATTATTTAATGCTTATTTGATCTCTTCACCAGGTCCACCTTACACATCTCCAAAGATAAAACCAAACCCTAAGGTCTCATCTGGCCCTGTCGCAGATAACGCAGAAAATGCAATTAAGCCAACTCTCCAAATAACATTTAGCACCTTTACTGTCAAGAATGGTGAGGAGCTGAAGGTTGAGGTTCCAGTGACTGGGCAACCAGCCCCAAAGATTGAATGGACAAAAGATAGCAATGCAGTTAAAGAGACATCAAGGCTAGAGATTGCAAATACACCTGTGTTAACAGTTCTTCATATAAGACATGCTGCCAGAGAGCACTCTGGTCAATATACAGTCACAGCAAGCAACAGTGCTGGACACGTTGCTGTAGAAATCACCGTGGTTGTTCTTGAAAAGCCAGATCCACCCACAGGGCCTGTGAGGATTGATGAGGTCAGTTCTGACTATGTTACCATCTCCTGGGAGCCCCCTGAATACACAGGAGGCTGTCAGCTCGACAACTATATAGTGGAGAAGCGTGAACTTACGACTACAGAGTGGCAGACTGTGTCTGCAACAACAGTAAGAACCACAATCAAAGTCACCAAGCTGAAGACAGGAAGAGAATACCAGTTCAGAGTGTTTGCTGAAAATAAGTATGGAAAGAGTACTGCTATCACTTCTCCTATTGTAATTGCACAATATCCATTCAGCGTACCCACTGCCCCTGGCACTCCCTTTGTGTCCACCGTGACAAAATACAGTATGGTTGTAGAATGGCAGCCTCCAGCCAAAGATGGTGGCAGTCCTATCATTGGCTATCACCTTGAACGCAAAGAGAAGAACAGCATTTTATGGACCAAGCTGAACAAGTTTGTTATACCAGATGCTCGCTTCAAGACAAGTGGACTGGAGGAAGGCATTGAGTATGAATTCAGAGTCTTTGCTGAGAATATTGCTGGACTGAGCTCATCCAGCAAGATATCTGATTGTTATGTAGCACGGGACCCCTGTGATCCACCCGGTAAGCCTGAGGCTGTTGTCATTACGAGAGAGAACATCACACTTATGTGGGACAAACCCAGGTATGATGGTGGAAGCTCGATTACAGGATACATTGTTGAAAAGAAGGACCTCCCAGATGGAAGATGGATGAAGGCAAACTTCACTAATGTCATTGAAAATCAATTCACAGTCACAGGTCTGACAGGAGGCCAAAGTTATGAATTTCGAGTAACGGCCAAGAATGGTGCTGGTGTTTGGAGCACACCATCAGAGAGTGTAACCATCATCGCTCAAGATGTTATTGAAGGACCTACAGCATTCATTGATCCTAAGTTCAAGAGTACTACTGTAGTTCAGGCAGGGGAGACATTCATTATTGATGCTGATTACATTGGAAAACCCCTTCCTGAAGTAATATGGTTTAAGGATGGAAAAGAAATTGACAAAGCTACACCAAGAATTGAGGTCAAAAACACCCTCACTCACACAACACTTACTGTCAGGGACTGCACACGAGTGGATGGGGGACAGTTTTTATTGAGACTTATTAACATTGGTGGAACTACGTCAATGCCAGTTAATGTGAAGGTCCTGGATAAACCTGGTCCTCCCAGTGGACCTCTGAGGGTAAAAGTTGTCAGTGCAGAGAAGTGTAATCTTCACTGGAATCTCCCTTTAAATGATGGCGGTGCCTGCGTTTCCCACTATATCATTGAAAAAAGGGAGACCAATCGTGTTACATGGACAGGGGTTGAGGATCATGTTGAAGCTCTCAGTTACAAAGTGACAAAACTGGTGCCCGGAAAAGAATATGTGTTCAGAATCGCCGCTGTGAATAAATTTGGTGTTGGTGAATTTTTGGAATCGGATCCAGTCTTTGCTCAAAATCCCTTTACAACACCAAGTGCACCCTCTACCCCCACAGTCAGTGCTGTGACTGGTGACTCCATAACACTAACATGGGAAAGGCCAGAGAGTGATGGAGGTTCTGAAATCGATGGCTACATCCTGGAGAGATGTGACAAAGAGGGTGTCAGGTGGACTAGATGTAACAAAAGAAGACTTAATGATTTACGCTTTCGTTGCACAGGGCTCACAGAGGGACACTGCTATCAGTTTAGAGTACTGGCAGAAAATGCTGCTGGTGTGGGAACACCCAGTGAGCCAAGTGAGTACATAAAAATCTGTGAAGCTACATACCCTCCTGGTCCTCCTACCAACCCTAAAGTGACAGACTATTCTTGCAGCAGTGTGTCTCTGGCATGGTCAAAGCCCATCTATGATGGTGGAGCAGGCATATGTGGATTTTTAGTTGAGATGAAAGAAACAGCAGAGGATGAGTGGATTACATGCACTCCAAGCACAGGTGTAGAGGAAACAACCTACACTGTGAAGAGACTGAGAGAAAATGCAGAGTATAATTTTCGTATACGTGCCCTGAATGCCGCTGGAGTTGGTGAGCATGTGGATGTGCCTGGGTCAGTAAAAGCAACTGAAAAACTGGAGGCACCTGAAATTAAGCTGGATGCTGCCCTGAGGAAGATTGTGAACGTTCGAGCTTGTTCCACATTACGTCTCTTTGTCAATATCAAAGGAAAGCCAGAGCCTGAAGTTAAATGGACAAAGGAAGTTGGAGCTCTCAGTGAGCGTGCTCAAATTGAGGTTGCCAGTTCATATACAGTGCTGTTGATTGAAAATGTAAATAGAAATGACACTGGAAAGTATGTCTTGACTGCTGAGAACTGTAATGGCACTAAATCAGCATTTATCAACGTCAGAGTATTGGACTCTCCCAGTGCACCAACAAACCTAGAGATCAAGGATGTAAAGAGGGACTCTGTGACCATCTCTTGGGAGGCACCTCTTATTGATGGAGGAGCAAAGATTTTGCACTACATTGTAGAGAAGCGAGAAGAGGCTAGAAAGGCCTTCACAAGTGTCTGTAGCAGCTGTGTGAGAAATTCATACAAGATTGACAATCTCCAGGAAGGTTCATTTTATTATTTCCGTGTCCTGGCTGAGAATGAGTTTGGGACTGGACAGCCAGCGGAAACCCTTGAGGCTGTTAAAGTGTCTGAGGCTCCTCTGCCTCCTGGTAAAATCACTGTCAGTGATGTCACTTGCCATAGTGTGAAACTCTCATGGGATAAACCTGAACATGATGGAGGAAGCAAAATCACATGCTATGTTGTAGAAATGCAAACTAAGGGAGATGACATGTGGACCGTATGTTCAGAAAGTAAATTACAAGAGGTAACCATCAATGGACTGACAAGAGGAAATGAATACTTCTTCAGAGTGAGTGCTAAGAATGAAAAGGGAAAAAGTGAACCCAAGTCCCTGCTGACACCTGTTATCATAAAGGATACTAGTGCAGAGCCCATTGTTACTTTGCTTTCCAACACCTTCAGTGTGAAGGCAGGAAACGATTTAAAGATCGATATTCCATTCAAGGGAGTGCCACTACCAATGGTAGCCTGGAAAAAAGATGGCATCATATTAAAAGAGACAAGCAGGGTAAATGTGCACACATTTGACACATTATTTCAGCTCATTATCAAAGATGCGACCAAGGCTGATGTAGGTATGTATGAGGTGACACTGACCAACTCTGTAGGAAGTACATCTGCTGAAATTTTTGTTAATGTTTTTGAAAGACCTGGACCACCAACTAACCTCAGTGTGGATGAAGTTAGTGCTGACTATGTGTCATTGTCATGGCGGCCTCCACATTATACTGGTGGGTCTCCAATCAGTAACTATGTTGTTAAAAAGAGAGATATGGGGAGCACTGTATGGCAAACTGTGTCAGCTACAGTTGCAAGAACATCAATCAAAATTTCCCGTCTGACGCAGGGTACTGAATATCAGTTTTGTGTTGCTACAGAGAATCGCTATGGCACAAGCCAGTTTGTTGAATCTGACCCTGTCATTGCCCAGTATCCCTTCAACCCCCCTGGTCCACCAACTAACCTGCAAGTTGTGCAGGCCTCAAAGTCAGTCATGGTCTTAGCTTGGAGCAACCCAGACACTGATGGTGGTAGTCCTATCATCGGATATCACATTGAATGCAAAGACCAAAGCAGTATTCTGTGGACAAAGTTGAACAGAAGCCCAGTGATGGAGAACCAGTTCAAGGTAACAAGTGTCGAAGAAGGCCTGGTATATGAATTTCGGGTCTGTGCTGAGAATATGGCAGGTGTTGGACCCCTCAGTAACACATCTGATCCTGTTGCAGCACGTGACCAGTGTGATCCCCCAGGCAACCTCACAGTCACCAATATAACCACCAGCTCAGTTTCCCTCTCATGGGATAAACCAAAATATGATGGTGGAGCTAAAATAACCGGTTACATCGTTGAGCGTAAAGAGCTGCCAGATAGTTGTTGGCTTAAGTGCAACTTCACCAACTTATTGGACACCTTTTTGGAGGTGACTGGCCTCACAGAAGGTGAACAATATGATTTTCGTGTGACTGCAAAGAATTCAGCAGAGCTCTTCAGTGCGCCCTCTGAAACCACAGGACCTGTTACTGTGCAGCATGATGTCGACCCACCCAAAATTATACTGGAGGACAAACTTAGACAGGTGGTCATTGTCAAAGCAGGAGACTTCCTAAGGTTAGATGCTAACATCTCTGGCCGCCCCAACCCTACAGTGTTTTGGCTGAAGAATGGTAGACTTATTGGGGCCAAGGGAAGGATTGAGATAACTGCAACAAAGACACATACATCTCTTTTCATACGAGAAAGTGTTAGGAAAGACTCTGGACAGTACACTTTAACCCTACAGAATACATGTGGTACCACATCTAAGACTATCACTTGCAAGGTCCTGGACAGACCAGGTGCACCTGCCGGACCTCTAGAGGTGTCTGGACTCTCAGCAGAGAAATGCACTCTGTCATGGGGACCCCCTCATGAGTCTGGTGGTGCTGACATCATGCACTACATTGTTGAGAAATGTGAAACCAGCCGTGTTGCCTGGACTCTTGTGTACAGTGACATGATGGCAACTACTTGTAAGATAACCAAGTTGCTCAAAGGAAATGAATACCTCTTTAGAGTGAGGGCAGTGAACAAGTATGGGGAGGGGGAGAATTTGGAAAGTGAGCCAGTTAGGGCCATAGATCCCTTTACTATACCGTCTGCACCAATGGATGTTGAGGTCACTAGTGCAACCAGTGAAACTATGACAATCTGCTGGAAGAGACCCACCTCTGATGGTGGTAGCCGCATCAGTGGTTATATCATTGAAAAGCGGGAAAAGCAGGGTGTTCGATGGGTTAGAGTCAATAAAAAGCCAGTATATGACTTAAGAGTAAAGGCCTCTGGTTTGCACGAGGGATGTGAATATGAATTCAGAGTCTTTGCTGAGAATGCTGCAGGGTTAAGTGAACCCAGTGTCCCATGCCCACTAACACTGGCAGAGGATCCAAAGTTTCTACCCTCCCCTCCAGCAAAGCCAACCATTGTGGATTCAACCAGATCCTCGATCACTCTGTCATGGAACAAACCTCTGTTTGATGGAGGAGCAGCAGTTACAGGGTATAAAGTAGAATTCAGAAAATCAACAGATGAAGACTGGGCTGTTGGTGTACATAATACAGAAAAAAATGAGTTTACTGTAACAGGACTCACATCAGGGACCGAATATGTTTTTATTGTCAGATCCATAAATAAGATTGGCATCAGTGAGCCCAGTCCTGAAACAGATCCTCATGTAGCTGCTGAGAGAGAGGAGGAGCCCAGGTTTGATGTTAGCACTGAGATGAGGAAGACACTACTTGTTAGAGAAGGGAGCTCATTCACTTTGACTGTGCCTTTCACAGGCAAACCTGCACCTAGTGTATCATGGGACAAAGCAGATGTAGATCTGAGAATCAGGGGGCTAATCAACACCACCAGCTCCACCACCTCTTTGACGGTGGAACGGGTAACGCGTGACGACTCCGGAAAATACATTGTAAAACTGCAAAATGTTGCTGGGTCTGCCTCTTTGACCCTAAATGTAAGGGTTTTGGATTCCCCCGGTCCACCAACTCGAATAGTAGTTAAGGACGTGACCAAGAACTCTGCCACTGTTACCTGGGACATACCTGAGAACGAGGGAGGAGCTCCTGTCAAGAACTACCTTGTGGATATACGAGACATCAGCAGAAAAGGGTGGATGAGACTTACAGATAAGTGCCGCCGACTGTCCTACAAGGTGTCTGACCTAGAGGAGGGAGGAATCTACTTCTTCAGAGTCACTGGGGAAAATGAGTATGGGATAGGTGTTCCAGATGAGACCAAGGAGGGAACAAAAATGACAGGTATGATCCCTAATAACTGATGAATACACATCATAACCATTATACCTTTCTGGAGTAGAAATTAAAAGTGTTTGAGTTATTTGCAACTGAAATTTACATTGAAAACATGCAATGGTTATTAGAAAATGATTTAATCACACATTCTCATTTGTTTGCACTCTAGTTTATTTATTATATTTAGAATAATTCTGTTTCTTTTTTTCTATTTCAGATACAACAGATTTGGAGACAAATCCAGGAGATTAGCCTTTCTCTTTCAGGATCTGTTTTAGTCATCGCCTGATCCTTTCATCCTGATCTAAATATGTTTCTTATTTGCAGAACATTAATTGTGTGTTTATAGTTCCCAAAATATTTGAACAGAACACTTAGAGAATGTTTATGAATTAATACATTACCCAACATTGCTGTTTTGTGGACATATATTTGACTTTTAATGGTTGTATATTAGTAGGACAAATGTATATTTTTGCTATTTTTGTTTATTTTTGCTCAAAAAACAAACAAAAAAACACTGCAATAAAATAAATAGATAAATAGAAATGTATTTGTTCAGCTGTTGAAAATCATGGTCATGCTAGTCAAATTAATTTATAAGCAACAATGCTAGTAATAAGCATCAATGCAACAATATACTGCAAATATACTGTATCACAAGTAGAAGTGCAAAATTTAAATCTTTCTTTGCCACATATAAACAAAATGTCTCCTGAGACTGATATATTAGTTCTAATTAAGTAACCGATCCTAAAAGGTTGAAAAGTCCAGGTTTAAACTATTGCAATTTTATTTTATATTACTTTATGTAGTTTTTTTAAATATTAAACTGAATAAGCAGCGAGTATTAAAATATAGTAAAATACAATGTTGTCGTATTACATGTACAGCTTACAAAGTTTACAAAATATCCAGGCCAAAGAATCTCTACTTTGTTAAATTTTATTTTGCCAGTTTTAGGTTACATTTTAAATATATATATATATTTATATATATTTCTCATAATACATTATTGTTGTTCCATATTAAGTTTCGATTATGAGAAAAGCTTAGCTTATACAATTGTAAATAAGTGACCAATTTAAAGTCCACAAATTAGAAAACAGATGAGAATTCAAATCCAAAATGGAGCTAACAGATCTTGCAAATGTTTAATCCAGCCAATCTGGATTAAACTTTATTAAATGATATTAAATATACTAAAATCAAGAAAACGATCATTATCATTAATCGAATTTTTATATGCTGGTATTTGTTCTTAAAAAGGTTATGAGTCAACTTGTCAATATAATGTTCAGTTCTTTTTAGCCAGCTGTGTCGATTGCTTTTGTTTACGAATGTGTCACCGTGGAAGCCCATGACGTATGAGACAAACACCGGAAGAAGAATGTACAAACTTGAAGCCGGAAGTAGGCGATACTAGAGCAACTTGTTGACGAGTACTTCTGTAAAATACATGTTCGAGTGAAACATTTAAACATGGGAACGACGGCAAGTCAACTTGAGAAGGATTTGCTCTCAGAATATCAAGTAAGTACTCAAAGCAAAGTCTTTAATATAGGTATCAAATGGACGTTTAGCGAACGGCCGAAGTTGAGAGCTGTTTTCTTCTGACGCCCTTTAATAACCGAGGACGACGTACTGTAGTAACTATAAAATTTGTGTGATGTTTAATGACTTGTCACAAACGACATGTTGTATTTCCGATCCAACACTTTAAGTCCAGTACCACTCGTCATCATACTGAATAAATCAGCGCAGGTTAGTGATGTTGCTAATGTTGGATGTAGTAGTAAAACCATATACATTATTTATGACAGGGGATCATACTCTGAAAGTTGTTTAAGGCACGAGGAAAAACGTATTTCTGATCTCCTTCCGGAGAATGCAGTAAATCTTACTAACTAGTTGTTTCTGCTTCTTCAAATAGAATATTATCAAGGGGTCCTGATACTAAGTTAATGTGCAAGTTAAAAGTCATCCAGCTATTGCCCAAAATATTATCACTATAAAAATTTTCAAATCAGTCTATATTAATATTTATTGTTAGAAACTACCAGATAATTAAAGCGTAATAGTAGGCACTGAGTGAAAGTTGAACAACAATTATGGTTTAAGATTCTATATGGACAAAACAATTAACATTTGACATGAACACATTTGACATGAAACATGAAGTAACAATTTTACAATTATATTTGACATAATCCTCCATAATGACAGACTGAGCTTCTCATTTTGTTATTTAAATGATTTCAAATTCCATATATGAGTGTTTCTCTGTACTCTGAATTGATTTCAAGGGAGAAAATAAGCTACTTTCATTTATTTGTTTATTTATTTTACCGTGGATTCACTTCCAATTAACATTATTACAAAAAGATCATCGTTGATGTAAGAATGAAAACCAAAAAAGTTCACCATTGTTCATTTTAATGTGATGAGTTAAATAAGGATTTCATTTAAGTTCAGGGTCATAAAATTGCATTTATTTACATTGTTGCAGTCAGATCAAATATCACTGTTTTAATGTTTTTATTTTGTACTTTGTCTTATCTTTTGTCCTACTTTTCATTATTTAACTGTTGTTCAGCTGTGTGCTATACACTGTGCAACACTGTGTGCAACACAGTGCATCACCCATTAAGAGAATTAAAAAATAATAATAATAATCTTTACAAATTGTATACCCTTAATGAGTCTGATGGATGTTGGAAGTTTGACATTGTTCTCATATCTGAAAGTGAATGTTTATTATTGGCTATTTAGTTTTTTTGTGATGGTCTGAATTTCTTTTATCGTTGCTCTACTGTTGTTAACGTTGATAAATGGTTCCCACTCCACTTTAGTACATTGCAGTGAATGTTGCTGAGGGAACCAAATCAGGCTGTAATGTTGGCAATGATAGGAGATCACTTATTAGAGAGTTCCAGTGCACACTTAACCCAGTTAACCTGTGACTGTTATTCTAATATTTTTTCCTCACAGGAGCTGACATTCTTGACAAAACAGGAAATTCTTCTGTGAGTATTAACATGGTTGAGATGTAACATTTAAATGATCAATAAAAACTCAGGGATATTTTTAATTATTTATTTATTTTTACAAACACTGTTTGTTCCAATACACAGCAAGATAGTCTCTCTTTTTTTCTCAGCGCTCACAAGAGATTCACTGAACTGCTTACTAAAGATGAGAAAGACCTTCCCAACATCAGAGTACCAATGGAGAGGATTCTTACTCTGCCAGAACTCAAGGTAAAATAGCTTAAGACTACAGTTATTGTTACTATTTGTCTGTGGTTATTAACAGCGCTGTACTAGGATTGTGTATTCTGAATGAATTGCGTCACATACAAGTTAACCCTTGGACTTGTTCTCGATGCAGTCCAATCCTTTCAGAGAAAGAATCTGCCAAGTATTTTCAACAAGTGAACCTAAAGATGGCAGTCTCACATTTGAGGACTTTCTGGATCTTTTAAGTGCATTCAGTGACTCTGCTACTCTGGAAATCAAGTCCCACTATGCATTCCGTATATTTGGTGAGATTAAAAATATGGAGCTGATGATAAATAATATATATATTAGGCTGCCAGTCTGTGTAATACACATTGGTATTTTTATAAATGATTTTAGACTTTGACGATGATGGAACCCTCGACCGTAGTGATCTGGAGAAACTGGTGAACTGTCTAACTGGGGAGACTGATGACACAAGGCTTGGTCCAGAGGAAATGCGGCAGCTCATCAGCAATGTGAGTCCGATGAAACGCTTCTTTGTTCTAAGGCTACAACATTGGATACATGCATTTCTTTCCTCTTTTTAGATTCTTGAAGAGTCTGACATAGACAAGGATGGAACGGTGAACCTCTCAGAGTTTCAGCACGTCATTTCAAGATCACCAGACTTTGTCAGGTTAGTAAAAATCATATTGTTATCACCTACAAGTATTTCAACTAAATACATTTCCTGTCAGTTTGATTTACTTTCACCTCTCCACAGTTCTTTCAAGATTGTGCTGTGAAGACTAGAATCCCGAGGAAATGCATGACTCCTTTTTCTTATTATGGTGTTTGATTTTCAATTAGAACTATTTTCAATATACTGTAAATACATTATATTAACTTGTGGATTTTATCACCAAAACAGTTTTAATGTAGCATTTTTCAAATTTTTGTAATTATCTGTTCAGAAAAAAATAAAAACAAATATTTACAAAAGAGTGCTGGATTCCCAGTTACTTTAATGCAGACAAAAAAATGGCACATATTATAAATTATATATAATTTAAAGTCTTTTTTTGTTGACGCCTCCAGTTCTCCAAAGTCCATTGGTCATGCTTATCAGGGGGGTTCCATTCTGTTTTTAGGAGGTAGTTACTTCCTCTTTGATGGCAGCAAATGTGTTCCATGCCCCACACACCACATCAACCACACACATCTGCTGCTCCCTGAAGAACTCCACCCGCTGGGGCTCATCTGAACTGACTAAAGTCTGGTGTCCAAGTTGGCCATATTCACCTGAAAAAGGGGAAAGATAATTACAAATTAAGTGCCTTTTTATTACGTTTTACTTGATCTGTGCTGCAGCTGATAAGACTTGTAAATTCAAAGCTTGTAAATTCAAACTTACCCCAGCCCCAAGTGTAGAGGTCACCTGTGGCTAGAATTGGACAATAAGAGACAGATATGACAATGAAACCAACTGATAAGTAAATCACTGTTAAAGAGCCATTGTCAGGAGAGATTCCTCACTTGTCACAGCAGCTGTGTGGCGGGAGCCACAGCTTACTGTCCTTAATTCACAGGAGGGAGTGACATCCAACAGAGCTGGGAATGACTGGATTGATATGAATACCTCTTCATGCTCCGCTCTTTCTCGTGGCTCTTTGCCAGGAGATGTGTTGCCATCTGTTGGCATAATTCTCATGTTCAGTACAGTCAATATAACTGAGCTTATACTTAATAAAAAGTATTGCTCTTGAGAGGCAATTACAAGTATAATGTGGATGGTATTTAAATTATAGCGACCTTTTCTATTTTAAATAGTCTATACCCTAGTACAGTGAAAGTTGGTGGCCTTGTGTCCAGTGTGTAATACTTTTTCTATAGGTGTATAATCCCTTTAAAATATTAATTGATTTTCACAACCTTAGAATAAGCCTTTTATGTGCACTTAAGGTAAGTACATTAGGTACATTAGGTAAGTACATTTCAAAGGCCTATTCTACAGCTTCACAGCATTTTAAAGAGATTACACACTTATAGAAACATACTTATGGCTCATAAATTAATTTTCTTCCAATAAACCCTCCTACATTTTATACTAACTTTTTACTGACTAATTGTAAATAAATATCAGTTGTGCAAAAATATCTAAATTTTTTGATTTCCCTATAGGTAAGAGGAAATATAAAATAAACTTTTGTAGTGAAATGCCCCTTTAACTAGACAGGAAATATACAAACCTGTTTGTTGGCTACTTTGCTGCTGCAGTGCTTTCCTGAGACCTCGTGACGGGAGACCGAGCTGACCACTCTCATTCCAGCCCCACACATAAAGATCACCACCATCTGTGAGGACAAAAAAGTCATTTTAATGTGTTTTCTCTTAAGTTGGGAAAGATCAGTTTACAAATCGTTTCATAACATTTACCACTCATGCAGACAGAGTGCCATCCTCCTGTGGCAACGCAGCTCATAGTCATTCCCCAGAGAGCCTCCACTGCCTTGGGCTCCTCCTCAGATGTGAGGCCCCCATGCCCCAATTGACCATGACTGTGAAATAAATCACATGCACTGAAACAGTTTTTAGACAATCTTTTTAAATGGGACCAACTTTTTAAAAATAGTTAAGTATTCTAATGCCTGTCATCTCCACATGTCGCTGTGTTTCTCAGTACAGACGTGTTTTATTTCAGTGTCTGGGGCCACATTCCTGCGCAGCATGCACTGAGTAGGCAAGGTGGAAAAAAGCGTCATTAAAAACACCAAGAAGCACCCATGAAAAGTTACTGTTGCATCGATTCATCCAATCGTTCATTGTCTGCTGCTTTATGATCCATGAGGATCACGGAGCTGCTGGAGTCAATCCCAGCTGACACACAGAGTGAAAGGCAGGGCACATCCCGGACAGGTCACCAGTCCATCACAGGGCCAACATATAGAGATGAATAACCATTCACTCACACACTCACACTTATGGGCAATTTAGAGTGTTCAATGAACCTCTGCATGTTTTCGACATGTGGGAGGAAACCGTAGAAAACACTTGTGCAGACAGGGAGAACATGCAAACTCCATACAGAAAAGCCCAGACTGGGACATGAACCAGCAACATAATTGCTTCTAGGCAACAGAGCTGGACACAAGCACCACTGTGTGGCCCTGCATCGCTTCAGTATCATCTATATTGATACACACATAAATGTAGGCAGTTCCTCATTATATACTGTACTCTGCTGTACCAATTTTCTTTTAGCACAGCCCTAATTGTGACCAAAATTTATGAAAAGTAAATCTGTACTATAACGTTGCTGACAAGTTTTACTGATGTTTCTATAAAACCTATTATTTTTATATGTAAACCAAGTTTTTTATTTTTTTTTTTATTTTTGCCTTTTGGCTGCTCCCGGTGGGTCGCCACAGCAGATAATCCCACACATTTGATTAGGTAGAGAGTTTTATGCCAGATGCCCTTCCTGATGCAACCCTCCCATTTATCCAGGCTTAGGAGTACACTTGATGTGGCCCCCCTGTGGCTGGGGTCTATTTAGAGTGTCCAATTAACAATGAGTAATGACGATTGGGTACCTTGCTCAAGGGTACCCCAGTACTTGACCTGGCTGGGACTCTAAACAGCAATCCTTGACTGCCAAGGCTGCCCCTGAGATGTGTTTGATAAATAAATTGCAATATTACTTATTTGTGCATGTTCCTTAAATAAGTTTAAACATAAAGCTGAAAAGGTTGTGCAACTCAATCTATTAGGCAACTCAAAAGAAATCTCAACTGCAACTGCAATTCCCAGAAAATACAAACGCATGAGTATTAGCTCTACCTGCCCAGTCCCCAGGTGTACACAGCTCCCGTGTCAGAGAGAAGAATGGCATGCTCTGCTCCCAGGGCCAGACTCTTGGCTTTCAGATGTGGTGATAGGGAGCGGTAAAGTGGTGGCTTTGTGGCAATGTAACCCCCAGGGACCAATGGGAGACTCAGAGGGGATCCTGAAGTGAGAAAATATACTGGCGAGCTGCTAATACATCATCAAACATACTAATGACATCTGTCAGCTGTCTAAGATACTAAAACATACAAATAACCTGAGCTCTCGGATTGGGTTTCTAATGCCATGCTCCATTTTGGAGCTGTCTCTATCTTCTGGAGGTCCCAGGTCTCAATCCTGTCTGGGAAAACTAGGGTCAGGTGGTGTTCAGTGATGAAAGCATCTTTACAGCCGTGACTCTCTACCAGAGAAACACCACAGGACTCAGCAGAGGTGAGTGCCCCGAACCCTGCCAGACACACGCAGCCGTCACCTGACACAGAGTGAGAGGAGACAGGGGTTAATTAGACAGTGGTATTGTAGGTTTATTATGATGATATAATAACGAGTTGTTGTTTTTTAATATTCACTTGTTTTTTTAAATATAGTTTATGTATTATGTATTCACTGTGTGGATATAATCTGACTTGATTTTGAATTGTTTACACATGTACAAATATATAAAGTAACAAATGCAGAAACAAGAATCAATGTGATGGAGAGCTGCAGCACATTCTTTAGGAAATGTAAATGTTAAAGGATAGAAAAAGTAAACGCTTAAATAACACAAGAATTCATTAGGATGAAATACGTGACAGTGTTGTAAATGTTGTGTATCTGACAATGTCTTAATCACGGTTTATGACATTATCTTTAGGATATAATGATGCACATCCAGTGTTTGCAGAGTTGTTGAAGAGTTGCCTCTTCGACATAATCACTCACCATCCACGTGCAGAGACGCTCTCCTGCTCCAGCTCGCTCTGATGTGACTGGACCTCGAACAGCAGCCACTTGTTTCCACACGACTCCTCAGCTCTGTTGGACTGCTCACTTTAACGTCGCCTCCTGCTCCTTCCGTTAATTTCCCATGAACACATATCTGTTCAAATGCGTTGAAGCCGAAGCCGAACCACCGCATTGACAACTTTCTGTTCGTGTTCATATACAGTATGGTTTCCTCATACGGTGTGCACTGCGCGTGCGCCGCTGTAAATGCTGTCAACGTTGCTTCGCTAAGCGTCCTGGACTTAAAGGGATAGTTCTGGGTTTTTGGTAGTGTGTTTGTATCAGGATCTATATTGAATTTGAACGCGATCCTTACAAAGGCCTTTACGGTAAAAAGCCTGCGAACCAATGAATCGAGCTGATTTGTAAGGATATCGACATCCGGTTTTCAAAATAAAACACCGGGAACACTTTATATCTGCTTGCACGTTTGAAAGTACTTTGAGCAACTGTATGAAGAGAATTCTGAATAAGTTTTGAATAAGACTGATCAAATTGTATTAAGGACATTGGTATCTACTACTGCACTGAAATGTTTAAATGCAATAATAACAAATTGTCCATATCTTCTGAGCAAGACTGATAAAATTGTGTTCAGCACATTGACATCTACTAGTATGCTGGAAATCAGACATTTTTGTTCAACAGTTTTAGAGAAATTTTGTGAAAAGTCCCACAGTGATATAGCTCAGGATATCTATGACTACTAGCACACTGGAAATGGGACATTTTAACTGTACAGTTTTGGAGAAATTTAAAGTTAAATGTCCCACATTGACACTTTTTCATTGAAACATTTCTCATATTTGAGATTTAATAAAAAACTGAATTTTCCACAAGACTGATTAGGTACACTGTTTAAGAGAAATTTCAAATTAAAAGCCCCATTAGCACTTTTTAATAGAAAAAAATCAATTCTGGACAAGACTGACAAGGTTGTATTCGGGACATCTATGAGAGCTGTGAGGATTGTCATTATTTTTCTCATTTTGAACGTGCGATAGAGTGCTGGCGGGGTTTTATTTTGAAAAACGGAATCCGAGGGACACAGCAGGGACACAACGAAAATAATTCAGTTCACTTCACTTTTATTTTAGCCACGTCTGCTTCACTCTATTGTATTTCAACAATATGTTTGTCACTTATCTTGCAGTAGGAAGTGTATTCTGAATAGCATAATAATCACTTTGTAAACCACTCACTCCTGCACCAGTCTTATGGAAGTTGTTCAACTACTGTCATGATAAAATTTACCAATTTGTTTCCTAATTATATATTGCGAATCAACTTGAAAAAAAAAAATCTTTTACCTAGTTATGATGGCTAATTTATTAGATTTTATATGTGAAGTTTAATTCAATGTAAACAAAAGATGCTACAGCTATGCTTTGGATAAGCATAGACCTACTTAGCAGAGAGGGAGCAGTCTAGCTCATTTATGGAGTTTTATTACACAGTAAAACAAAATTTAGTGAGGTTAACAGGAAAAAAGCAGTTAGGTGAATTACATCAATGAAATGTTTTTGTCTTTATAGCGCAAACATAATTATAAAAGAAGTGTGAGAATAGAGTAGTGAGAATAATACAAAACAAAGCCTGAACAGATTTGTGGAATGATTACACAAGTAAAAATTACAATATTTAGCAAAAAAATGTAGACAAAAACTCTCATACTGGTCTTTTAGCTGATTGTGCATAATATTTGGATGTACACGAACAAACACACAGTCCCTCAGGTCACGTGGAAATACAGTCAAATTTCATGTATAATAAAATAGCTATCTTAATAACTATCTTTCTTTTTACTTTTGCACAATTTTGTTAAGACACAGGCACATTTTTGGATCAGCATCCTGAAAAAGTGACCTTGAGTCCAACTTAGTACTTAAAACTCTCAAACACAGCCAGGACAGGAGATGCATTCACAGACACGCTGGGTTTTCAATTCAGGGTTCTGTTCCTTTGTCCTTTTCCCTTCCTTCCCTGTTTCTGATGATGCCGTACTCCACTGCTTTGTCCAGGCAGTTCTGCGCTATTTTTGAAACCTGCTTTGCCTGGTCCTCTCCTCCCTTTGCCAGGACAGATAGGATCTCCAGAGCTTCGCTCTCCATGAGCATCTCAGCCAGGCTCTTCTCTGCCTGAATCAAGTTCTGGACAATGACCACTCCACGATGCCGCAGGTCAGGTATTTCACTGAGCAGCAGTGCCTGTATGATCTCTAGCCAATGGGTTGTCTGAAAACAGAGGATGTCAGGAATTAAGGAGAACCAAAATGAAGAGAGTATTTTTGTAGTATGTATATGTGGTGTCTTGATCTAGGTGTGAGGATAGTCAGCTGCTCTTGTGGTGTGCTTACTGTTCCAGGGATGCGGGCACAAAGCTCAGGCTGCTCAGCGGTCAGCATTGCTAGAGTTCCTGCTGCAGCTCTTCGCAGCCTCTCATCCTCCTCGCCACTGTAGAGCACAAGCAGCTTCAGGCGATCATTACCTGTGGCTAAGTACAGCTTCTGTACCTGAGGACACACCAAATACCCATTGCTGTTATACCAACTTTTCACTTATTTGTGTTAAAGAAGGTATGATAAATAATATGACTTACCTCTGTGTTTAAAACCAAATTACACATGCACTCTGTGGCTGCGGCTCGGACCAGGTCATGCTCCTCAAACATGTAGCCTTCAATTTTTGGAAGAGCTTTTTCTTTTACAATCTTTTGTCTAGAAACAATACACTTAATCAACATAAGCACATATTCTAAAGATTTATATACAGTATATAAGATACATGTAAAACTTCTTCCTAGTGGCCAACCTGAGTCTGTCACTGATGCCAGCCAAGTTGGTAAGAGCCATGAGTGCCTCAAAGTTCTGCAGCAGGGTGCATTCAAGACTTAGTAGACTGACAAGTGGGCGCACCACCTCATAGATCTACAAACATCCAAGAGCAAAGGTTTAATAATGGAAACTTTTGAAGAATGAAGAGATAGTTTACAGATTCTCCTCACCCTTTCTCCTGGAAAGGCAATTTCTGGGTTGGATGTGATGGTTATCTTTGCCAGGGCTTGAGCTGCTTTGACTTTTCCTACATCTGTGTTGTCAGATGCCAGCGGGATCAGAGCCTGTGGAGGAAAACAGTAGATCATATAAGATTATATAAACGTCCAAAATCCAAGTATTTCAGGTAAGTGCAGGAGCTAAAACAAGCACATTCTTCATGCTGCTGTACCTTTCCTCCACCTTGTGCCACTACTGTGCCTCTGTCTTCCTGCCGTTCCACCAAAGCCAAGAACACCCTGACATGAGAAATGACATGAACAGAACATCTACAAAGAAAACAGGAAATAAATTACCTAACAGTTCATTTCTTACCTGGAGATACACTCTCTACATGCCTCAGTGAGGGCTGGACTCTCCTGTTTGACCATACAAACCAGTGCAGATACTACACCAGCGTCCAAAAGCTTCACCAGTCTTTTCTCTACATAAGATGGTGCATCCTCAAAAATTAGCAAACAAAGAGAGTTTTTAAATAGACCTTGATATGTTCTTTGGAAAACACATGCATGTAGCATGACTTTTAAGTCATATTTGGGTGTAAGCAGTACCTTGGGGTGCTCCTCAGGCACATGCTGCTTTGCATATTTGGCCAACTCCACCAGCTGAGGATCTGGCTTCTCCACTTCATAGCTGTTGGTGCAATTCACTAAAGTGGAGCCCACAGCAAAGAGCACTGTCTTATCCTCAGACTGTGGAAACATATAGGAACATGATGGTGTTGATGTTATTATTCTCCCTCTTTTTGGTCTTTGTGAACAGACACAATGTAACATCATTTGTATGCTGCATCCTTTATCTGAAAGTGGGTTCTGCCACACAACACTGTCAGACCTGACGGAGGGAGTGTTTGCATGTATACAGGGGCTGTAGAATTTACTTCTTACACTTTTCATGGATATTTTTTTGTTGCAGTTTTTTGCAGTTTTTTGTTGCACATGTTTGCAGTTGTCTTGTTTTATTAGTGCAATATTGCTGTTGCCCCCATCTGTCTTGACATAAACAAAACAGTTCCTGTGTGCAGTACTGGAATGTCATTGTGAGGAACAAGATACATCCACTATACTGAGAGATACAGAGAGAGCCATGTAATCAGCATTGTCTGAACTCATTTGAGAAGGGTTTGAATGTAACAAAATGTTGCGCATGTTGAAAAGTTAAAATACAACCCTTTTATGAGAGGAATACAATTGTAATTGTCTTCTACTATGCAAAAACAAATTATTTTACTATAGTCATCAATCTAACCTTTGCTAGTTCAAACATGGCCAGCAAAGCACTCTTGTCTTCCACCAAATCCTCCTTCACATCAGCATCAAAAGTGAGGTAGGCAAGGCCTTCTACAGACCAGCGGCGGGAGGTTGGTGGCAGAGACTCATTGCATAGCCACCTAACATAGGAAGAGATAAATGCCAACAGTGAGGACCACAAATCACTTGATCTATGCACGGGTTCAACATTTATTTCAAACTTTTTGTACATACTTTCTGCACTGCTTGGCAAGCTTCAGTGTGGACCCCTCTGCAAACTGCTTCATGCTGAAATCCGTCCCTCCTGCCGATCCAAGTTTGCACAAACCCTGAGTGATAAGCAGCAGTAAAGTATTATTTTATATCCATTCAGAAATACTTGTTTTTCAAGTGTCTGCAGCACTTACCACTAAGGCTCTCACACGTATCCTGTCATTTTCGCTTTTCTTATACAGGTCCTTCAGAAGTGCTACTCCATTAGCTGTGATAAAGGAAGCTCTCTTGGCCTTGCCGGCAGCATGAATAAGAGCCTCCACTGCAACCTGCTGATGAGTTACATCTTCGGAGGCACACAGAGAGATCACAGCGTCCATCATTCCTGACATCTCCAGAGTTCTGTTGCCCACATCGCTTGGTCCTTGCAGGAGTGCTGATACAGTCTGGATGGCTCGCAACTTGGCATTCAGCCCGGATTGGCTAAAGTGTTGCCTACCCAGAAAAGCAGGTGAGTGAATGTGTGCATTCATATACAGTATACTGTAATAATACAAGTTTCAGAGTTTAACTCACTGAACATATTCTTCACATAGTTTGTAGAAGTTCTCCCTCTCCTTGTCACTCTTAAGGTCATCGTAGAGTTTGCTAAGCAAAACAGAACAGCTCATGTGGGTGTTGTCTGTAAGAGGTGGTCCCTCTGAAAGCTCAGCTACTGTCCCAGCCACTTCCAGGACCTTCTTCAGCCCTGCAGAAGGACAAAAGCACCATTAATCTAGCTGCAGGCTGCGACAATGTCAAATATAAATGGTGACTGGATGTCAAGGGTTTAGAGTCGCTGAAATAAACACCTTGTTTTATTTGACAACTGGAAAGAGTTGCCAAAAGAAAATGTGGCCGTAGTGCAACAACATTAAAACATTATGTGTATGTTTGGCAAGATTTCAGAGACTATTTTGTTTCAATCAATGCATGGGGTGAAAAAAATATATGATTACATGCATGTATGTTTCATACCCTGGTCTATTACTGACAACGTGAGGGAGTTGTCTGGGTTTTTCAAAGACTTGCGGGGCACTTGCTTGACTAGGAGGTTGATGGCACTGTCTCTGCCTGGTCCTGACACATTAGATGCTGGCAACATTCCCAAGAGATGCCCCAACATTGAGCGTAGCTCCTTGGAGGGCTCTGGGTCAAATTCAGGCAATTATTAAAAACCATAAACACAACAGACACCAAAAATAAATGCCAAAATAATACCAAAATAATTTGAGTGCAAACTCACCAGGAAGTATGGCTTCATTTTTACCCCTGACCTCTCTTTTCATCCCCTCAGTTAAAGCCTCAAACATCACCTGCAGTAGGTGGCAGGCAGCCAGAGACACAGTAGAGGCCCCTGATCCCATTACTGTGCACAGCTGCTCCATTCCCAGCTCATTCACTATCACCATAGTCTGTGAGTAAGACAATTGATTTTAGCACTGGAAAATAGCCAACAAACCAAGTGTGTCATTAAACAGTGCGTACAATCCCCTCACAGAAATCACTATAGATATAAACATTAATGTGTAGTTATAAATTGTGCCAAAGCAGATTAACCATGAATAGAAAGAGAAATTTAGCAACTTTTAAAGGAACAAAAAGGTAGCAATAAGAAGGATACCAGTGTGGATACATCTCTCTCTATTTATCTTCATTTATATAGTTGTATACAGTAACTCTTACAATGACTTTAAAGATGATGCAGTAATATTGAAACAGAATATGAATGTGCTTACTCTGGATTGATGTCCCGTGCACAAACCAACTAGTGTTCTCAGAGCAGAAAGAACCACCTCCTCCTGCTTTGACAGGAGAAGTTTCTGAATCAGTTTCACTCCATCGTTTCGGAAGATCTGCTCAGCTCCTGCCTCTTCTCGAGCCAACACCACAAGGTTCTGAGCAGCCTGAAATGGATTCAATGAACTGCATTATTGTGGTGCAATGCAGTGTTATAGATGGATGGATAAATATAAATGAAATAAGCCAAAATATTAGAACTGAAATATTAAAACCTTCTGTCGATCTGACTCTTTTGCAGAAGCATCCAAGAGGAGGGAGAACATCTGCTGCACCCGAGCATCTGTGGAATTTACTTGTGCTGACTACAGGATTGAGAGAGGAGCCCTTAATTACAAACCTATTTGTAGTATCTGCATTTTCAAATACAAAATCTCCACAACAGTTCATCCACTTTATGTAAAATATTATCACCTTCTGATGGATCTGGGCTCCTAGCTGTCTGAGCAAATCCTGGAAGGCTTTGTTTTTAGGCTCCAGCTGAGCACACCTCTGAGCATCCAGAAAGGCCTGGTCAAGCCTACCGAGTTTCTGAAAAGCCTGAGCTCTCCTGAACCTGGCTTTCACATCACCCGGGTCTGTATTGAGTGCTGAGAAAGGTGGCAAACATGACATTCTTTATGACCTAGTACATCCAAATATTCAGGCAGTTAAAAGGACAGTTATACAAATTGACTCAAAACTGTAGCAAATAGGCATGGCTCGATCCATAGGTTTGTGTCCGATACCAGTACCTTAAACTTGAGTATCCACCAATAATGAGATCAGTATGATACACACTTTTCATCCCTTTTAAACAACCAAGCAGTTAATAAGTACAGATGAGCTGATACAATATAAGCACAATACAAGCCAAGATATTGAAAAAAGAATGAAGTAAAATCCAATGTGATCCATAAAGCCTAAATATAACACACACACAATCATACAAGTCTGCCACCAATGTCATGTGATATGTTCCAGAGTGAGGGAGATGCATGCATCTCTCACTCTGAATTCATCACTGTTTGTGAGCAAACATGTGCTTCAGGTTATGTGTCAAGCTTTCTATGTTCTCTGATAAAAGCAACACTTTTAACAATTTAGGATGCTATGAATGTGAGAGTGAATGGTTGTCTGTCTCTATGTGGCCCTGTGATGGACTGGCGACCTGTCCAGGGTGTAGCCTGCCTCTCGCCCTATGTTAGCTGGAGATAGGCACCAGTGCCCCCCGCGACCCCTAGTTGATAAAGCGGTAGAAAATGAGTGAGAGTGAGAATCTGAGGTGGGCTACTGCCAAACCCTTATCTTAACAAGTCACCATGAAATTATCTGGAAGAGTGGATGGAACAGTTCAACAAATTGTTCTCACATTTGAAACTTTACACCTAATGGTTTTAGTAATAGTAATTCCTATTAGGGCAGTTGAAAATTATTGTAATGCCAACTTTTTCATCCACTTGAGTTTTTTTTCAGATTTTTTGTTTAATTCGACAATCAGGGAAATAAGATATGTTTAACTTAAGTGTAGCAGAAAATGTTTTAACGGGGATATTAAGATGTGTTGATTGGAAATAAAAATAATATATAAAAATAATTTAAAAAATAATATATTTTTTTTCAGTGGCTACATAGGCTACTCACTGTCTGGGGCTAAATTATCAGTGGACACAAGGACATTAACATCTTACTCTTAAGAATTAATTTATTTGCTGCAAGTCATGTAGAAATTGTAATATTTGACATTCGTATCTAATTCATGTATTTAAGCACAATACGTTGATTGTGTCTCATACAGTAAAGGTCCATCGCATGTTTTAAAATCTATTTCTAAGTGAAGGTCTGACTCACAATATCTCTCGGAAAAATCCCCACTAGTTAAGTTAATATTGTGCTTTTCTGTATTGTCCGCCCACATTAACATAATCTAGTGAAGTCTGTTCAGTTCTACTAGAGTATATTCGCTGCAGTGATGTGCGTTACCTTTGGAGGCGTCAGTCTCCGCCTTGTTGTAATCCTCCAGTTTGAGGTAGCAGGCTGAGCGATTTCGGTACAGAACAGCTCTCTCTGCTTGGCTTTCACTCAGTTTCAGTGCTCTGGTGTAACAGCAGGCAGCTCCCTGCATGTCTCCTGCCTTGAACAGAGTGTTGCCCTCCTCCTTCAGGGCTGCAGGCTGCCAGGTTAAAGAGAAGAAGAGGGTAACAAGGTCTCAGACTGACAGCAAACGTTCTGAGCAAAAGGACCTGAGTGTAATTTGCCAAGCTAATACGACAAAAGCAGCGAACTCCTGTTACCTTACCATTTGTTTTTCACTCTCGCTCATCTTTGTGGTGCGACACACAATACAGTTTATCTGAAAAATGTGAATATAAAAATAGTTTAATTTTCGTCTACGTGGTCAAAAACACCGCTAACTTCAGCCAAACATGCTACATCTTTAGACGCTTCCGGGTGTTGGGAGCACGTTGAGGACGTTACATTCTAGCCACGCCCCCTTCCACAGCCTCCATGACCATAAAAGGAAAAGAGCAGGAGGGCATATCTGTGTAATATCTGTCTGCATCTCAGCTTTATTTGGTTATATTTTCTTTCACTGTGTGCTGCGCTTCACTTCAGACAGTCACTGATACTTTTATTACATAGTTTTTTATTCTTGTGTATCAACGTTTGCCCTCATTCACAGAGGAAAGAAGAAACTCACAAAATACACATGAATAATATGGATTTACACAGAAAACATACTTCATAATTATGGGATGACATAAAATGCCAGTAGGTATTTTTATATGGATGAGTTTGACAAATTAAACAAAACAAAGAGTGAAGTAAATTAGTCCAGTACAGTAAAAACACTGGAGAAGGCACTCCTCCTCCTTCACTCCACCAAAAATGCTGTTTTCCACATCACCAACAAAATGTACTGTCTGCCTTTGGCCATAACCTACAACTCTAGAAAATTTCATGAAAATCTTTTCCTTACTTTTCAAGAACAGTCAGACAGACACACACAGCCTAAAACATGATATTCTAGTTAATTTACAGAGGTTGGATTAATTTGATCAATGATGGCATACCAATGTTGCTATTATTATAGTCACTTTTAGAGCAGGTTTGGTTAGAAGATTTTGAAAACAAAACAAAACAATACTCAACAAACATTTTTTTCAGCACACAAATATCCATGCAACTATTTTTTATTAAACATATTTATTCACCAATTATTGTGTTCAAATTAATTAAATATTACAAACCTAAATGAGACATAGATACATGCAGGATGTAACATAGCAAGAAGGAGAGATAAGGTAAAACAAGATAAAAAAAATACAATAAACAATTAAGATCAGATAGGATAGTCCTTTATTTGTCCCACAATGAGCAAACTAATTAAAAAGACAAGTAAAGAAAATTAAATAGTATTCCTACATTATAACACTCAAATAAGAATTTTGGTGTGTATTTATGTTGTTTATAGTATACTGATTCAACATTATACATGCAGCACTGCCACTTTGTGTCTGCATTACAGTGCATTCACATTTGTAGAGTAGATAAAGTGTCCTGGTATGGTATTTCCTTCATCACTCCCCTGGGGACTCTCATGTACCAGGACAGCCAAGCGCCATTGTTGAGTGTCCTCTGTTGCCATGGGGACAGGGTGCCTCACTTTAAGCCATGTGCTCAGGTTCACCTGTTAAGACACTCAAATTACCAAGGCAGTTTTAAATCTTCAGAAGAATATCCTGCCCGGACAGTTCTGTATCTCCTCAGGGTTGGGCTCACTGTGAGACCTCATACATAATAGAACAACAGGAGAGCCACAGTGCTCAGTGACCGCACCAGGCACCAGCCAAAATAATAAAGCAGCTGTTTAAACATGTTTCTCTCATCACAACTTCACAACAACTTTTTGGGAGTTGTTTTTAGAAAATGATTCTGCCTTTGCTGGTTTACTTTCCCACTGCACCACTATTCTTTCATTCAGCTGTGAAAAAACCCCCACTCCAATCACCACAAATCATTTTGAATGGCTTTGTAGATCCAAAAAATGTATCACTCTCTCCTGTCCAGGATAAAAACAAAAAACAAACAAATCTGTCATTTCCCCACAGCATCTTGATAATTCACAGCTGATGGGCCATTTAAGCTCCTGTTTCCATAAATACATGAATAGTCCCTGAATGATCTATCAAAAGGACAACAATGTGATTCACCTGCAAAGCATCATTACACTTTCCACACTGGGATTCTCAGGTGCCATTGATTCTCAGTCATCATTATTCCAGCCAGACTTGTATTTATAAACTGAAGAAAAAAGAGACACACCTTAATAATAGCTATTTTTCTTTTCTGGATTTACCCACACACTTCACAGAAACATGGCAATAAGCAAGCCCTATATTCTAATTGTATATTACCAATCCATCATCCCACTTCTGAATATAGATTTTCTTGTTCTGAGGAGGGTTAAACTTGTTAGCAGGCCTGCAAAGCAGTTTTTTTTAGAAAACCACACACAACATATTTTCATGTATTCTGCACTGATTATGTTATTACCTCTACAAGTGAAGTTATGCTTTGCTGGCATTAGTGTTTGAGCAATGAGACTTCAAATGTTAAGAGGAGATTTTGATGAAATGTAGGGATGTAAGTTATGGCCAAAGAAAGAAATTCTAAGATTTTGGTGGTGATTCGGATACAGATATTAATGAAGGGCACAGTGAATCTTCAATAGCAGCTTCGATCTAGATAAATATATAGTTAAAGATATGATAGAAAGTAGGAATCAAGTTACCACAATAGGTGAGTGGCATCCAGTTCCACTGCAAGGAACTTTGGTGTTATTTTTGACCAGAATATATAATTTGATTCATATATTAAACAAATTTCCAGAACAGCATTCTTTCACATCATAAAAATTAGAAACAGTTTATCCTTAAAGGATGCCGAAAAACTAGTTCATGCTTTGTTACATCAAGATTAGATTATTTGTAACTCATTCCTATCTGGATGTTCCAGTAGGTCTCCAGTTAATTCAAAATGCTGTTCTGACAGGAACTAGTAAGAGAGACCACATCACTCCAGTGTTAGCTTCTCTACACTGGCTCCCTGTACAGTTTAGAATTCAATTTAAAATCCCCCTCCTCCTCACATACAAAGCACTTAATGATCAGGCCCCATCTTATCTTAAAGATCTAGTTTCACCTTATCAGCCCAACAGATCACTTCGGTCCCAAAACGCAGGCTACTCTCTGGAACCAGCTCCCAGTGTCAGCTCGGGAGGTGGACTCACTCTCTGTATTTAAAGTTATACTTAAAACCTTCCTTTTTAATAAAGCTTATAGTTAGAGATGGCTCAGTGAAACCTGAACAACCTCTTCATTATTTTCTGTGGTGCACTCACACTCACTCTCTCACACTCAGGGTATGAATGTGACTTAATTATGTCATTTTTTTTCTCTCCCAAGTCTGTGCCTTTCCTTCCTGTCCTCCCTCTTTCTGTCCTCATCTTGCAGGCTGCATGATCCAGATCCAGTTTACGATGCTATTATTATTATCACTTACAGCAGTATTAGTGTCATTATTATTATGCTATGATTAAGAGTTCATCAGTACAATTTCTTATCAATAATCTCTGCTATTGCTTGTATAATTGACACCATAGTTCTATAAACATGACATAACTAATTGTAAACGTGTCCCTTGTCCCCTGTCCCTGTCACTGATGCCTAGTGCTTGCTCATTGTGTGAACTATTGGATGTCTTTTCTCTGTAATATTGTAAAATTTTTGTGTATGTACCGTGCCTAATGTATGTTGTGATTTGGCATTATACAAATTAAAATTGAATTGAATTGACGTGGGAACCTGAGTTGTTGTGGTAGTGGCAGAGCGCTTTCATCTGATAATTATAATTTGTTATAAAATTGAGAAAAATAAAAAAAATAGTGTACACCAGCGTTTTTAGCACATTTTATCATGTCCCAGGTTCTTTAATTCTTTTGCTCTTTGGACTCTGGCTTTTCATTCACATAAAATGTGACATAATGGGCATCACATAAAAATACAATTACTTATAAAATCCCAACAATCAATGTAAACAAGCTAAATTAGAATGAAATGAAAGCAATAGTAAATATACAGAATAAAAACGAATAAACATAACTGAAAAGACGTTGTATGTTTAGGAACGTGTATAAACGTGTGTAATGATTTAGAATTTCGTAAACCTGTGCTGTGTGTGACCATGTATATTTCATATTCTCTCTTATACTTGTGTAGGTATGGAAGGTTGGTTTCGTTTAACCCTCCGGAGCTGATGACCAATCACAGACGGATGCGCAGCTCCTCTCCTCCCACAATCCTTTGCGGGAGCTCGGTGAAGCTAGCTGCTTATTCAGTTAGTAATCTGTCAGCCTGGAGCTACGGATTTACACGCACACACAGCTGGATACTGACCTCTCCTCTCTTCCGGATCAGCCTCTTTTGATGGGTAACGTGTTTTCCTTTCATTTTTTTGTTCTCAGAAACACAGTTTTATAAGGCTGTGTGTGAATCTTAGGCGATGTTTAAATGCAAACTGAACGGTTATCTCGAAATATCAGCCACGTCTTAATGTTATCAAGCCAATACTTGCTATCGTCTGTAACGTATGACACACATCTGCCTGGGCAGCACAGGCTCCTCACCGGTGCAGGCTGCTGTTTATTTATATTTACCTGCACATGACAACCTTTATGTCAACGTTTACCGAATAAGACCTGACTCTTTAGTGTGGCGCTTGGAGCAGCCGAGTTGAAGGGGTAACTTGACCTCCCATCTGGTAGCTAGCGCTAGCTTATTTAGCAGCATATTTGTAATAACTACTTAGTGGTGAAATAACTGGGATAGTCAAAGTTTTATGTAGTCATTTAAAGTCGCTAATGAAAAAAATCAACTAAATTCCTAATCTGGCTGTGTGTCTGAGCTTACTTGGGATAAAGTCCAATTCCGGGTATTCCGGTGTTCTTTGAGTTTGTAGCAGCGCAGTTTTACTGGCTAGCTGCCCAGCTTTAGCTAACTTAAGTGAAGTCAGGTGTCTGCTCCTTTCGGTCAGCCAGAGTGTAGTGTCAAGGGAAACGTTAACGTTTATATAAGAGCTAATCATATAGAGCAATATCCCCATCTGTGGTAACAACTTGTTCTATTATCAACTTGGGATCTGTTATGTTTGCTTTTGTCCCAATACGGTTGTTTGCTCAAACTCTCAGTCCGAAAGTAAAAAAATTGATATATCCTTGACCTGGATTACATGGTTTAAAAAATAACTGTCTGCCTATTGACACCGAGGCTGCTTTCTAGTCATACAAGGCAATGTACTAGGTTATTATCCCAACTCTGTGTGGCAATGCCGGGAATAGAGCTAGCCTGAGAAGTAAAGCAGATTAAGATTGTGTTGGATTTGCATACCGAGGGAAACAAGAACACCTTAGTGCCGTGAGGAAACACAGGTCACTTTAACTCAGCTTGATCCTCCCCTCCTGTGCTGACTGTAGTTGTCAGATCAAAATAAGTATCCCTTCCTCTCCTTCACAGCCCGTTCTGCTTACACTTCTTGTCAGCCTTGCTCTTGAAATGGCTTGCAGAATACTTTTGTTTTTGCATGCTCTGTTAATCTAAAAATGTTTTTGCTAACAGCTGCAGAAGACCCTCCTATGTGAGTTCAACTTGGCACATGTGAACAAGGACAGATGCACTGCCTCTGCTGCCGCTGCATATATACAGTTACTTTGCCACTGAAAGAAGAATAACATTTATTGCATGTTAATTCCTGGAGCTGCTTTGGGCACAGTTAAAAGTTGATTAAAAAGTGGCTGCTCAGAATTGTCTCTCAGTGGATTTCCTTTAATCCATTACATTGTAGTGTGCAAGCAGTCATGGCACTGGAGGCCAACTGAGCCAAAAGGGACTCTACTGGAGGTTTAAAGTCTGCTGTGAGAGTGGGGACTGGACTAAGAGCGCAGACCCACAGTGAGATGCATCAGACTGCAGGGACACTAAGCTCCCTGTTTAGATTTCTCCTGTGTGGTACTTTTTTTCTTTTCCTGCAATCACATTGCTTTGGATGGTTCAACACAAGAACGACTGTGAGAGAATCCAACAGTGGCTGTGGTTTGGTCAAAGCTGAAAGACTTTTTGCCATCTATTCTTGATCTAGTATCCTTCCCCACCACTGCCATTGCTGTAGTCCCCTTCTCTTTAGTCTCCCATATGGGAATGATGCCTGCAGGCATCTCAAGATTGGAACTGAACCATTCATACTCCTGAAGCTGGTTAATTTGAGGACTGTGTTCCATTTTCAAGGACCTTTATTTTTGCACTGGAAAAAACATCCCAACCCAGTCAAGGTCATTCAAAAAAATATTAAATCCCGGAAAGAAGACTGCCCCAGGAGGATGAAACTGAGGAAACAGGTGACAGTGTGCGGTGGGGCCATATTCTGTGTGGCTGTATTCTCACTGTATCTGATGTTGGATCGAGTCCAACATGACCCTGCTAGGCGACAGAATGGGGGGAACTTTCCACGGGTAAGAATGATTGCTTCAGTGGTTGTGCAGATACTGTCAGAAAACCTCTCTGCAGTATATCTTTTTAGTTTTTTATTTTGTATTTTCTTTTAACACACTTTCAACGCAGAAATACACTCTTGATTTTTCCCCTCCTTGCTAATGTGCAATAGTCTGAATTTTTTTTTGTAATAAAATAGTCACATCAGTCAAACACTTTGCATTTGTACTGTGGAGATCTGGCTATTTGCTATTTTCACATAATTTAATTTCATCTGTCATACAAAACTTTGTATGACTGACTGTCATACAAAAGAATGTGAGTTTGATTTGATTTATGTGTTGATTTGTACGTATATGGTTTAGAGCCAAATCTCAGTCCTGCAGAACCGGATAGAGCAGCTGGAGCAGCTCCTGGAGGAAAACCACCAAATCATCAGCCACATAAAGGACTCTGTGATGGAGCTCACAGACACAGGAGCTGTGTCTCCCAGTGGCCACCTGCCATTCAGAAGTGCCAATGGTTCCTGGGTCCTGCCATTTGATGGCCGTCCCACTTTCCTTGCAGTCAAAGCCCAGGAT
Source organism: Brachirus orientalis (assembly GCA_016785285.1). Lineage (NCBI taxonomy): Eukaryota > Metazoa > Chordata > Actinopteri > Pleuronectiformes > Soleidae > Brachirus > Brachirus orientalis. The sequence continues at coordinate 818,212 of JAFBJR010000253.1, forward strand.
TGCCAGTTTGCTGTTGGCCACCATGGTCAAGCAGATGTTCAGGTAAAACTTTAATTTATATGTTTAACTATGTTATAGTGCTCTAATCTTTCTGGGTCTTTCACCAGTTTAACCTTCACTGAAATAAACAGTGCATGTTAAGACACACATACAAATAAATTATGTGTGTTTTGGGAAGAACAGAAATGTTATATTTACTTTATTTTGGGCCTTTAATATGAATAGTGAGATTTTGTTTCATTTTAGATGCTGGATGTCTACTCCCTCCTGAAGTTTGACAACCCTGATGGTGGCGTATGGAAGCAGGGCTTTGACATAACTTATGAACCTGATGAGTGGGACAATGAGCCACTCCAAGTGTTTGTGGTCCCTCACTCTCACAATGATCCAGGTGAGTTGTAAGAGCATTTCATGCACAGCTGAATTTTGAAGTTATTGGTGCAAGTTTGAAAGCTGGCTTGATCAGACTGTGATGTGAAAATAAGACTTAAAAATAGTGCTGTGTTTTAGTAGAAAAGACAAGTGTGAGGGTTTTCATTCTTATTATGCTTGACACATGTATTACACTGGTCATCCACAGCTATCTACTAAACACACATATACACACACACCGCTACAATCAGTCAAATGCACACACTTTTTCACACACGGGCACACTGCTTACGCACTCACTTATGCACACATACGCAAATGCTTGCACAGTACTCCTCCAGACTAGTTAGTGCCAGTTAGCTCAGGGAGGTACCAAGGTGGGACACAACTGGAAGCAATGCCTGAAGATTGGCTGGTCGTGTGCCAAGAGGCTGGGACTTAGCCTGTGCACCAACAAGGAAGAGCCAAGTCTAAGCCACGGCCACTCCCCACCTAGTCTTATCAATCATGTTCATATCATCATCTATGTTTATCTATCCAGTTGCTGTGAGGGTTACCTGGGTGGGAGTTTGGTGAGAGAGGTATAGAAATCATTCAAAAATGTTTTGCATTTGTATGCTGACATGATGGACGCCTCACTCACACACAATGATATTAAAAAGATATTATCATTGGAAAGCTGTGGCTATTTTTAGATTGTATTAGCTCAGATTTTATTTCAGACTGACATTTTCCATTAAACCTGTTTAACAGCTTGCCACATGCTAGCTAACATGGCAGTTATTGAGATGTTGACAGGCTGTAGAGACCTGCAAATTATGTCCATCAAAAGTGGGAATTGACTTCACTTGAAGGTAAATTTGATTCAGCTAAGTTTTTTTGCTATCATCTCCTTGGTTTATTGACAACAGTCAGATGGGAAAAAGCAGTAAATAAACCTTTCCTGCACAAATGACTAATTTTAGCTTGCTGTTCTATAAAATATAAATATATTAGCCTAAAGTTAAGGCTTAGCACTAACAGTATATATTGCAATATAATTTTCTTACCGATACTCTCCACTGTTACACTCTGAAAGTGCTTTTTATTTCGTTCTAATAAATAGCTTTGTGAAGAGAACACCTCTACTTGAATAAAATATGAGTGTTATTTTTGTTTTCTTGTTTGCTTGTCTCTCATGTTTTCCACTGCTCTTTATTTCAGTCTTTACCCTACCTGTCTCTGTCTCTTGGTCTGTCTCAGTGATATAAAATTTGTCTTCTTGTTCTTTTAGGTTGGATTAAGACCTTTGATAAGTACTTCACAGACCAGACACAGCATATTTTAAACAACATGGTGGTGAAGCTTGCTGAGGATCCTCGTAGGAAGTTCATCTGGTCTGAGATTTCTTTCTTCTCCAAGTGGTGGGAGACGACAGACATACACAAACAGGAGGCTGTGCGCAAGTGAGTAACAGCTTAATGAGGCACATAGTTGAGATCTTTTTTGACATCTGCTGCTCCTTAAGAACAGTGTTTTACATGGTGCACAGTATTTACAGTATATATATATATATATATATATATATATATATATATATATATAATCAGTCAACAGTTTGGACACATCTTCTCTTTTAATGGTTTTTCTTTTACTCAAAACATGTTTTATATTTTAAATTCTTCAAAATAGCCACCTTTTGCTTTGATTACTGCTTTGCACACTCTTGGTATTCTCTTTGATGAGCTTCATGAGGTAGTCACCTGAAATGGTTTTCCAGCAGTCTCGAAAGAGTTCCCAGTGATGCTGAGTACTTGGCTCTGTTGCCTTCACTCTTCGGTCCATCTCATCCTAAACCATCTTGATTGTGTTTAGTTCAGGTGACTGTGGAGGCCAGGCCATCTGGTACAGCACTCCATCACTCTTCTTCTTGGACAAATAGCCCTTACACAGGAGGTGTGTTTGGGGTCATTGTCCTGTTGAAAAATAAATGATGGTCCAACTAAAAGCAAACCGGATGGGATGACATGTCGCTGCAGGATGCTGTGGTAGCCATGCTGGTTCAGTGTGCCTTCAGTTTTGAATAAATCCCCAATAGTGTCACCAGCAAAGCACCCCTACACCACCACACCTCCTCCTCCATGCTTCATGGTGGGAACCATGAAAAAGTAATCTTGGACTGTCAGCTGTGAAATTCCACAAATGAACCCTGACAAGGCACACCTGTGAAGTAAAACCATTTCAAGACATCATGAAGCTCATTGAGAGAAGGCCAAGGGTTTGCAGCTCTGTCAACAAAGCAAAGGGGGGCTACATTGAGGAATCTAAAATAAAAAACATATTAGAGTTATTTCACACTTTTTTGTTTACTACATAATCCCATATGTTCTTATTCATCGTTTTGATGCCTTCAGTGAGAATCTACAATGTAAATATTCATGAAAATAAAGAAAAACCATTAAGTGAGAAGGTGTGTCCAAACTTTTGACTGGTAGTATAAATATATAAATAATCTTTTAAACTTGTTAATGTGATTCTCCTTCAATGCTGGATTGTCCTTGCCTTGTTTACTTGTTTACTTCTCTTTTCAACAGACTGATCATTGGAGGGCAGCTAGAGATTGTGACAGGAGGCTGGGTGATGACAGATGAAGCCAGTGCACACTACTTTGCCATGATAGACCAACTCATTGAAGGACACCAGTGGCTGGAGAGAAATCTGGGTAAACCATCCATAAGAATCATCTGTATGTAGGAGATTGATGCTTAAAAGTTAAAACCACAGTCCACAACTTTTGTCCAGACCTTTACCAAACTACCTTCTATAGCTTAGTAAACTCCCCTCTGGAAGGGTTATCAGAACAAGTATGGCGGATACAACTCGAGTACTTTTCCCACGTTTATCGCACACACACACACACACACACACACACACACACACGTTAGTTGGACTTTCAGTTAGGTTGTAAACCTGTAATGCAAACACAAAACAAAACCCAAAAATAACCAATGATATTATTCTTGTGACATTAATTAATTACCCTTTTGAATTACTAGCAATACTAGCTTATACTCACTCACCAATGAGGCGTACCAGTCCTGATGATTATTCTAGCAAAAAGAGACTAAAGGATTAGTCAAAAGCACTTTCTGAAGAACTGCGCGATTTCGAAGTAAGATGAAAGACAACACAGTGATCTGATTGATCAACATATATGAAACATAAATGTAAAATATGACCGCCACTTATGGTGCATTCTATATTAATAAAGTAACATGTTAAGTCTGCTGTAAACCTCCTAACACAATCATAACATCTCACTTATATTAAAACATACAACAATATTTTCAACTTCTGGAAAGTTCTACAACTTCGATGACCTTTGTTTTTGTTGATGTTATTATTCTGCCATACTGCCAGACCTGATTGACAGAATGACATTTATTGCAGCTTGTGGGAGGGCAAGCTGCATTTTCCCCACCCAACAGTGAAACATTCGGGTTTTGTGAGCAGCAGAATTTACTTCTGAAACTTGTCATGGGCGCCTCTATATTTTTAGTCATACTCTAACTTGTTTGTTGCTGTTTCATTTTACTAGGGCAGTGTTGCCATCTTAAAACTGCTATACTAAGAAACACAGTTGTGTGAAGCTGATAGGTTCATTTCACTTGTTTATGTTTAAATATTATGCACTGGAGTTTGAATCGGAATACTTTTTTAAACCCGGAGGAAATTGTAAGATCACAGTTGCTCCAAGCCACAGTTACAAGAAAGAAGGAAGTTAGAAGAAATAAATTACCAAATAAACCAAACATAGAAGCATATATATATATACACACACATGTAAATGTGTGCATTTACTTATTCTCTATATATATATATATATATATATATATATATATATATATACAGTATATAATATATATTTAAATTGGGCAATATATAAATAAATACAATCTATATATGTAGTAAATGAGACAGAAATTAATATGATAAATCCCATAACGAATTAAACTGTGAGAGTGCAAATTAGTCATTGCTGTTAAATTGAGGCATTATAGAGTTTGATGGCCACAGGCAGGCATGATTTCCTGTGTAAAGAACTTGTCTTTTTTGTAAAGAACTTTTTTTTTCTTTTTAATCTGAATGTAAAACTGACTACTTGACTCCTCCTCCTCTTATAGGTGTTACTCCTCGCAGTGGGTGGGCGGTAGACCCTTTTGGCCACAGTGCAACGATGCCCTATCTGCTGAGGAGGGCCAATCTGACCAATATGCTTATTCAGAGAGTCCACTACTCCATCAAAAAGCACTTTGCCTCCACCCGTAGCCTGGAGTTTATGTGGAGGCAGGCCTGGGGTGAGTGGAATATAGCCAGCAATGTCATCTAATTCAGGTGCTCCTCTCAGGATGAGTCATTCTACTTATTATGGCCTTTTAAAAAAAAGAGAGAGAGAAATTTTGGAAGGACAACCGGTGTGTGATATCTTTAGAGGGCCTATCTTCATTATCACTTATAAATGAATGAGATGTCCACTGCAAATTTACTGTCCATTTTGCCTTTATTGGAAAAGTGTTTCATATTAGTTTTGACATAGTTTTAAAACTATGTTGTAATTTATCCTTGCTGTCTTTTTTAGCATCAGAGCCCTTAATGCTAACTCATATTGCTAACATGTCTAGGAGCACTGGTGTATCTGTGTTCACTTTACACAGTGCAAAACATGGTTTATCTGTTTATTTCTTTTAAGCCAGGCATTTAATTTAATTTAATATTATTAATTGCTTTGACAGATACTGGAGCAAGCACAGATATATTTTGCCACATGATGCCATTTTACAGCTATGATGTGCCTCACACCTGTGGGCCCGATCCAAAGATCTGTTGCCAGTTTGACTTCAAAAGATTACCAGGTGGTCGGATAAACTGTCCCTGGAAAGTGCCACCAAAAACTGTGGTGGAGGCCAACGTAGCAGAGAGGTGAGAAATGTGTGAGATTAGTTGTCAATGCCAGCAGGAAGATGAGGGACTGTAGATCTTTTCCTGATAAATTTTATGATGTTTACTAATGCTGTGTGTCAGCTGGGATTACGCAGTTTAACAGCTGTAATTTGTTTTTTGAAGATAAATTGGCGTTGGTTTTTATTAGTGCTAAGAGAATTAGAAAATTAATCAACAATTAGACTGCTGGAAACGTAACCAGTGTATGACTGGTAAAAAGTTTGGGCACAGAAATATGTGTGTGCTGTCCAAAATATACCAAATAATTTTGATTTCAAGTCACATAAAAATGTTTTATACATCAGAAACAGATAATTTATCAACTCACATAGTGACTGCTTAATGAATATAATCAATTACAGCCCTATCCTGTTAAATTAAATTAAATGACAACAACACAAATCCAGAAGATGTGCATGTACAGATCAGGAAGGAGTTTCAAATATTGAATCAATTCTAAGTAAGGACCTTGCTTGTTACATACATGTTTATGCCAAATTTGACTCGTGCTGCACACACATACCACAGGATTGAGCAGCTATCCTTTTAATAACTCTGCAATGACTTCATTCATTTGGACAGCCTAAACAAAGCATTATCCCTAACCATAACCAGTTATGTTAATTTTATACAGTGCCAGATCACAACAGAAGTCATTTAAGGTTACCTTTAATATGTAACAGGTCTATACCTTGTCCTTTTATTAAACAAACATTAAACAAACCTAATACTCTTATGTTATTTATCTTATTTGCATTTGCATGTCTTTTCTGTTTGTGCATGGTTGCGCGTTTGCTCTCTGTATCGCACACACATGTGTGCAATGTTGCCAACTTAGTGACTTTGTCACCATATATAGTGAGTATTCAGACCCATCTAGTGACTCTCTTTTTCAAAAAAAAGTGACTAGCGACTTTTCCAGACATTTGGAAACTCTGACATAAAAGCACATATTGTTATAAAGGTCTCAGTACACTGCTGGGACAAAAGTGCCAATAATTCAGATGCAAATTATGACTGACCCTCCCATGCACATGAAGTGCAATGTGAAGAAATGAATAAATCAAGGGAAAAAATCTCCCATCACAGCCAGAGCACGCATACACACACCTGCAGAGACATCAGCTCATCAGCTCAGAGCAAACGTTGTACAAACTATAATGATGTTTGATTTACACACCATCCCATTTACATTATATCCCTCTCCACATTTCTTTTTTTTGTTTATTAAAATAAAATGAGGTTTTTGGGAAACATGATCACATGATCTGCCGCAGCAAAACTCTTTCTGATTGGTTAACTGTAAATCCTCAACACCGTCATCAACAGTGCTCATTCAGATTGCGACACTAAACAAAGAATTAACAAAATTTGCTAATTCATATTCAATCGAGTGACCACCCTACTGGCTGCTAACCTAGGGAAAGACTGTGAGGACTCCTGGTGTTTATGGCAGAAAAAAATCCTTAAAAAAAAGTATTGCATACAAGTACACACACACACAGCACTTTAGTTTGTTTAAGTCTGTGTATGTCCTAATGCTACACAAATAAAGTGAAGTTGAATTTATGCCACTGACCACAGCCAGAGAGGTGGGATGAACTGGAGAAGGCACACAAACTGCTGATAGTTTGCTCTCCCATTGATCGACTTTTTAACAGACCTTAAATACATTTCAAGTTTGGTGGTTTAAATGCCAAAAAATGTGTGATGCAACTCTTAAGTTTTTCTCCAACTCTATTTTTTTCTCTCTCTTTCAGAGCAAACCTTCTGCTGGATCAGTACCGTAAAAAGTCCAAACTCTACCGCAGCAAGGTGCTACTCGTCCCGCTGGGAGACGACTTCCGCTATGACAAGGCGCTGGAGTGGGATCAGCAGTACCTCAACTATCAGAAGCTGTTTGACTACATGAATTCTCACCCAGAGATGCACGTGCAGGTGAGATGATAATTTGTCAAATGTCGCAAACTGTTGCCAAATGCATATTTTGATTATTTTTATGCATCTGGGCTTGTTTTCTGCCAAGTAACTCTGTGTATCATGAATCAGGCCTTGGTATTTTAACTTACTGACAGAACAAAGAATATGTCATGATGAACAGCACATGCATAATAATAAGTCTGTATTTCTCTTTTTTTCAATCTGTCCGTAGGCTCAGTTTGGGACTCTCACAGACTACTTCAATGCTGTATATAAATCACAGGGAGTGGTCCAGGGATCCAGACCTCCAGACTTCCCAGTGCTGAGCGGAGATTTTTTTGCCTATGCAGATCGTGAAGATCACTACTGGACTGGCTATTTCACCTCAAGGCCCTTTTACAAGAGCCTGGATCGTGTGATCGAGTCACACCTCAGGTGATTAGTTGCACTTTGCTAGTAACTGACAGACTTTTTATTTGACTTTTGGAGCAACTATTAATGTTGTAGTCAATTCCTTAATATTTGAGTCGAGTTGTGCCCAGAGTCACCTAAGAAAAGTTGGTATTTAATTTGAATATTTACATGTGTTTATCATGGTTAGTGTTTTTTGCTTAAATTACAGATGTAACTTATAGTCACTTAAACATGCTATGTGCACTTTATTCCAACAGAAAAAAATAAATTAAAAATTAGGAAAAATTAAAGAGCCATCAAGGCCATTGAAAGTATACTTATATTATTAACGTGTTGACATTCTATTTGTGATCGGGATAGTTGTAGCTCTATTGTTTTTAATTTTATTTTTTTTTTGTTCTGTCAGCTCATTGAACAGGTTGATTGAATGATTTGCTGGTGACTCCTGACAAGGTTAGGCTAGAGTAGATTACATTTGGTTAGGTTAAATGTTATTGTTCACTATGTGGAAAAGAGTTTTTGGTGCCACATACAAAAAACACACCCTGAATTCTTAATAGATAAAACAGCTATTTTCAAAGTTGTCCAAAAATGTGATTGCTTGGAATTCAGTTCAACAATCTCATAATTTTACAGTTTATTGCACTCGGTACTGCTGTTATATGTACAGCAGAATGACATTAAGTTTGATTTGAAGTGCGATAACCAAGGTCAAAGCACACACTATAACTGGAAAAAGAACTGGAACCTGCTGTCCCTCCTAAATGGATGCGTACATTATTAAAAGATAAAGCATAAAGTGCTTCTTTTCATCTACATCGTGTTTCAAATTTAGAGTGAGGAATGTGAATACATCTTAAGTTCATGTTGTGATTAGAAGGTATTTATTTGGATGGGTATTTCTCACCTTTTCCCCATTCCAAAAATAAAATTATAATATTTTATTCTATACGAGTGTGCTTCAAGAATCATAGAATTAGAGTTTGAGAACTTTTCAAAAATAAAGCAATTGAAAGCATATATAATCCTGATAAATGCTCTAACCAGTCATGTCAAAATGGCATTAAGATGGCATTAAAGATTTACTTTTAAGAGCTCGATGAAAATTGTATGTCACTGCCCTTCAGGGGGGCGGAGATTCTTTACAGCTTGGCGGTAGCGAACGCTCGACATGCAGGCATGGAAGGACGCTACCCAGTTTCAGATTACGCCCTGCTCGTTGACGCCAGGCGATCTGTTGGTCTCTTCCAGCATCATGATGCCATCACTGGCACTGCAAAGGAGAATGTTGTTGTGGACTATGGCACCAGGTAAGGATCTGTAGGTTGAGAAAGAAATGATATGATTGATTGGTTAGATAAAAAATTATTTTGATTTGTATGTAAGGGAAAACACTTCTCGCATTCTCTGTTCCTCTGAGTCTCTGCAGCCATTATATAATTTCCTGCTGAAGGAAAAATATTGTAAAGCCATTTGCTGTGACTGATGCCATTGATTCTCCCTTCTCCTCCCCAGATTACTGCGCTCACTCATTGGTCTGAAGAGGGTAATCATCAATGCTGCTCATTTCCTGTTGATGAAGAATAAAGAGTTTTATCGCTTTTACCAAACAGAGCCCTTTCTCGAGACGGTAAGTAGAAACCTGGTGTCACACCTCTGCTTAAGTACTATAAACTCTATTATTCTGTACATTTGTCGTGTTCTGAGTGTTAAGGTTGTTTTGTGTGATGTTTTTCTGCTGCAGGATGATAGGCGCGCTACTCAAGACTCTCTGCCTCAGCGCACTTTAATCGAGGTGGACCCAGCAGGGCCAAGGTATTATCAACATCCACATCCACTCCTCCCTCCTCCATTCTGTGCTTATGATTAATTTTCCTCTTCGTCTGTCAGGTACCTGGTTCTGTTCAACCCCATTGAGCAGGAGCGTCTGTGCATAGTGACTGTGCTGGTGAACACAGTCAGGGTGAGGGTGCTTACTGAGGATGGACAGACCCTCCCTGTGCAGCTGAGTGCTCAATGGAGCTCTGCTAGTCAAATGAGTGCAGAGGTTTTCGAGGTAAGATACTATGTTTACAAAAGGTATAATTCAGTTTTTTTTGAGTGTGACAATATGAGGTATTAACACAAAGTCACACACACTTTGTGTGTGTGTGACTCTAAGGAGAGTCTCTAAGGAGAGTGAGCAATTTTCTCACTCTCCTATATCAAACTATGGCTAAAAAATATAGAGGAATTGGAATTGGAAGCTGCTTTAAATAAAGGACTGTTATATCCTGTAGTTGAGGTGAAAAGTAAAGCAGCTTGGCTGTTAGGTTGGCAGCAGGTGTTTTTAAAAGTCATTTGGATGCAAGAGAATTGTATCCTCATCTCTGATTATGTTTTAATTACAATATGTTGCAAATGTTTATATACTCAAATATTTTTATTGAATGTCTAGTGGTTGAATTAGAAAGGAAAAAACAACTTTGTTTTTGTATATATATATATATATATATATATAATATAATATAATATAATATTTGAGTGCCGATCTGTCTGCTGTGGTTTAAAACCTGTCCAATCTTCTCTCCATCCTTTTGTCCAGGCAACATTCATGATGCGTCTGCCTCCTCTGGGTCTGGCTGTTTTCCACGTTTATGACTCTCCAGATTCACCCATGACTCTCCGCTCTGACACACTGCTCAGGCTCTCTGGGCGCAGTGTTACTGCCCGCGCTGCTGACCCACTCCCTGTTCGCTCTCAGCAGTCTGACCCTCAGACTTTCTACATCAGCAGTCAGTCTCTCACACTTGGCTTTTCTGGAACCACTGGCCTGTTGGAGGTTTGTGTTTCATCTCTTATTTGCTGAGCTTGTGTCTCGATTGTTCCTTTGTGTCAATTTATTGTTGTGTCAAGTTTTAGAGGAAAAAAGATCCCTACAAACATCATTTTTCAATGAAGTTTGATAAAAGCGAACGTGACATGTGTTGTTGCTGCAAAAACATCCTTTCATCTCTTCAAATTCTGCACTCTCCTCATCCTCTGTTTGATTTTCTTTTCATCTGCAGAGCATAAAGCGTAAAGATGATCCTCAGGAGGTGAAGGTTCAGATGCAGTTTGTGGTTTACGGCACTCGCCCTTCTAAAGACAAAAGTGGGGCTTACCTTTTCCTGCCTGATGGAAAAGCGAAGGTATTCCCTCAGATGTTTACTGAAATTCTTACACAGTTTTGATGGAGTCTCTTGTGTGTATTGTGACATCATGCTGGGGAGCTCGGGGCAGAAAAGCAGTGCTCCTTCATCTTTTCTTGATTTTATAAAACAACATGCACAAGTCTTATTACTTATTCTGTTGCTGGTTTCCTGTAAATATTTCTCTGTAGTTCTTGCTCTGCTTTCATTCTACTCACAATTCCACTTTCACTCTTCATGCTTTCAGCCCTACCACCAGAAAGAATCACCTGTGGTGCGTGTTGTGGAGGGACCTCTCTTCTCGGAGGTGGTGGCACACTACCAGCATTTTCAGCAGATAGTTCGCATCCACAATGTGCCAGGTAATAAACTTACCACACAGCAAAGTGGAACCGCTTCAAATGTTTTCTTTTTTTTTTATGTTCGGTTAAAGGCACCAGATGGCACAATTCAAACAAAATGAAAATTTAGAATTCAACTAGGTGCTTTTACCCTTGCCATCTGGCAGTGTTGTGGCTAATGCTATTTTAAGTAGTATTTGGCCCAAATCTGCAGATTACACCTTTCCCTAAAATGACTACTGTGTAACATTTAAGTGGGCTTATGGGCAGAAATTGAATATAATACCCATAACCATTTTTGTGTAAGTGTATAATTAAAACTTTGGTTTTCATAGAATTAAAATAAGCCTTTCATATGTACTTAAAACTGTAGTGTATAACATTTAAATATAAACAAATGTCTGTTACATTGAAACAATTGGCAAATGAGAATCAGCTGTATTGTAACAATTCACCTTATTTGAAAATTCGTGAGAAAGTACAAATACTGATTAAAGGTAATAGAAGGATCAGATCAAAAACAAGTTATGGAAGGGTACTATTAAGAAAAAATGATTCAAAGCAATAATAAATACCAAAAGAAAAGTTATTGGTACATTTTGGTGTGAAGTGATTTGCTTTATGCCAAGACAGATGACAGTAACAGCAGCTTTGCATTAGTAAATTGAGATGACTACAAACAGGTTGGGGTATGACTGGAAACAATAAACAAGTGCCAAGGATAAGTAAATTCTCTATAGCTCAAAAAAACCCAGTTGTTACCAGGCGGTTTAAATGCCTCCTGTCCCCAGCAGCCACACTCAAACCACTCCCTCATGAAGATGAATCAGAGGTAGAATAGTAATAATAATAACCCAAGGGCTACCATCTTGTGCCACCATGTTTCTACAGCAGCCTAAATGGACACACAAGTCACAGTGTGTGTTTTGTGTGTTAAAGCATAAGCATTTCTACACAAACAAAAAAGAACGACATCCTTTCTGATATGCATAGTTCTCTAACTTATTACAGTCTCAACATTAGATGTCACAAATTCTTACACACTGTTTTTTTCCACTTACCTCTTCGTGCAAAATTTAGCTCAGCTTGTTTTTGTGTTTTGCAGGAGTTGATGGTTTGTCTATAGACATCACCACCATGGTGGACATCAGAGATCAGACCAATAAGGAGCTGGCCATGCGACTGGTTACTGACATCCAGAGTGGAGATGTCTTCTACACAGACCTCAATGGTTTCCAAGTGAGTGCATCTTACTTCTGTCAGTCGAAATCACTTGATTGTATATTGGAAAAGAGAATTAAAAATTTGAAACAATCGAAAAATATCTCAATATCACATAAATGCTTCACTGAGAGCAGACAGTTAAAAAAAAAAGTGAATAAAAAGCAGCAACTGCATTTTAATGGAGTCATGTTGGGGGCTGTTTATTTCTTCTTTATGGGAGCAGAATATTTAACAGTTGGAGCTTTATGTTTTTGAAATAGCTGTTGTGTCTCTGTGGTAAATGCATCAGCACAAATGTGTTAACAACTTAGTAGTTTAGAAGATTTAAAACAACTGTAAAGTACTGACACTGGTGTTGGTAGATGCTCAAGTTTATGATTTTGGTTCTGGGACATGAAAAAGTGATATTGAGAAACAACAGTGTGTATCATTGAGTATAACTTTGATTTATTGTGTGTTTGATCATGACTTGTAGATACAGCCTCGACGCCGCTTCTTAAAGCTTCCCTTGCAGGCCAACTTTTATCCCATGCCGAGCCAGGCTTACATCCAGGACAGCCATCACCGCCTCACGCTGCACACAGCTCAATCTCTGGGTGTCAGCAGCTTGGAAAGTGGTTAGTATCTAATTGCATTTGATTTGATGTTTCACTTTTTGTCATTTCACTTCATTTTTCACTTTTATAATTGTCAGTTATCTCTGAAATGCACTTGGGTTGTCTCTGGCATTTTATGGAATAGAATTGAAGCAATTATCTTCCCCCTCTTCTCCCTGAAGAGGGTTTCAGGAAACAAACCACTTCATATCCGTATGTTTGTGTGCCAAACTAATCCCTTTACCGTGTTTATGTGAATAATGGGGGTGTCAAATTCAATACTTGCTGCTTATTTCTTGGTGTAAAAGTTGTTGTCCCTGCTCTCCAGGCCAGCTGGAAGTGATTATGGATCGGCGGTTAATGCAGGATGATAATCGTGGTCTGGGCCAGGGCCTGAAGGACAACAAAAAAACAGCCAACCGTTTCCGACTTCTGCTGGAGCGGAGATCCACTGGCAACAAGGTGTGTAAGATGACAGTGGAGGGGGGTTACTGAAGTTTGGCTGAAGGTCTTGGAAATTTTAGCACATCACATTTGAGTGTGTGGAGCTCTGTTCTTATCTTTGAGCATGGTTGTTGTCCTTCATTCTGATTAACACCTTTTTTTTCCCAAGCACTCATTACCGCTCCATCTGTTATCCTCTCCACTCTCTAATTGTGTTCCTATTCTCTTCTTTTTCTACTTCATTACCTTCAGTATGATGGCTTCTTTGCCAGACTGTCATCTGTACTTAGTTCTTTCCTCTCCAAATTCTTGACTGATGGAGTTCAAGAGGTAATGCTGCCTTGACAACAGCAAGGATGCTTTGTAGTCTGTGTCATAGTTCGTGCTTTACCTACAATGTTTTTTTTCTATCCTTTTACAATCCTTTTTTCCTTCCCTCCACCTCATAGCTGCAGCAAAAGTGCTCCGTCTAAGACAATGGCATTGAAAGAAACAAATGATGTGATTTATCAAAGTTTAATTAATTCACACTGGCAAAGAAAGGACAGCATTGGTCGCAATTTTATTACTGCACTCTGATAAAACTGCAGATGTTGAAGTTGTTGTGGTCTGCCTCGAACATCAAACATCATTTTTCAAATACCCTTCATTTAAAATGTGACAAAGTGCTTCTGTTGTAACAAACCCAATGTAGATTGATGAGTTTTGTGTCTGGACTAGAATTAGTTACATAACCTTTCCTTCTGATAGATGAACTATTCCTACTGTTGTAGCAGGAGAACATGAGGAACTAAATGTTAGTGTCACTCAACCAGTGTGGTGTTCAATCTACTTCTACCCTCATCAGATGATGGACAGCTCAGCTGCAACAAGCTTCCCGTCCATACTCAGTCACATGACCAACGCCATCCTGAACCACGAGGTCCTGGCGTTGCCCGTTTTGCCTAAAAGACGCGGAATCCCTCCCCTGCAGACCTTTGCTCCTCTTAAGTCCATGCTGCCCTGCGACTTCCACCTGGTGAACTTGCGCAGCATCCAGAGCCAGGTGACGACACGACCACAACAACACAAACGGACAGAGTTTATGTGTTGACTGTGTAACTAACATGTGTGCCTTAATGTGTGCGAGCAGCAGGACCCCCACTCTCCATCTCCATATACGGCCTTGATTGTTCACCGTCTGGCGCTGGACTGTGGCCTTGAGGCTCAGAACCTGGCTTTCAACTGTACCACCACTCAAGGACAGGTCAGAGAAAAAAAACACTCCAAAACCAAAAAAACGCTGACATTTTACTTGAATACTAGTTCATATTTGTTCACTTGATAAAACTAGTGAAGTGCCTGTACCCTGTACATTCTCTCGCTTTTTTTTTTTTTTTTTTTTTAATCCAAACAACATCGGCTGTGCACAAACTGGTGTCCCTTAGTCACCTGCTAAGTTTGAAGCAAACTCTTGGACAGTAATGTGATTAACAGACATTGCATTTATAGATACTGTAGATATGATGCACTCTAATGTCATGAGTGGAATAGTTCAGCTTGGTACAGTACATATTTTTTGTGTTTCCATTATGAATAGTACCAAAATTACCAGTTCCCCTACTGTTCCATTTTCTTTTGGCACCCTTTCCTTTTGGTACCAGAGTAAAATGTTACATTAAGGTCAGGGTGGAGATCGACTGGTCTATTCTCATAAGAAGCTTGACGTCTTGTTGAGGCAAACAGACACAAACCGAGCAGGAAAAAAAGAGCTGCTGGACGTCCTCCATTGTTGTCTTTTTTTTTTTGTCACATTCTATGTCGTCACTCTGACGGTGCAACGTCTTGCTACATATCTCGCTCATGCGGCCGTCGAGCACAGCCCGCACATCCACCTACCAAGTAAAGATACTTTTATATGTTGTGACGCAAGCCTGAGCCAGGACTTCCAAACCGTACCATACTGAACTGTACCATGATGGACACACAGTAATACTAACAATATATAAGTCAGTTTTAATGATTTCTCTAGTGCATCTAATAACATTCAAGTAGAGCTTTAATGTTAAGGTTCTCTCAGTAATATTGTAAAGGTTTTGGCCTTACGTTGTACAGTGCCTTCAGATAATGTATGTTGTGACTTGGCGCTATACAAATAAAATTGAATTGAATTAATGATCAGTGATTTCATAATATGACACTCACTGGGACCATTTTATTTTAGCGTTGATACATTAAGGACATTTTGTTTCCAAATCCTCCACTCATACTTTTAATTGTGTTAGCTACAGCATATTTACTGTACTAGCAGATGAGGATTCGGCCCAGTTTCCACCAAGTGGAACGAACGGCCCTTCATTTCGACCATGAGAAAACACGACACACTGACCTGCCAAAAAATGTGAAGCAGATGGCAAACGTGTCGCAGTAAACACTGCTGTATCCTGACATTATTTAATAAAAAAAGAAAGACAAACAGCCCTGAAGCCTCCCAAATAATACACACAACACAGCTTTTTTTCTTTTAGACTTTAAACATACACTGTTACTTTCTAATGTTGTGGTTCGTCTTCTCACTTTCAACAGCTGAGCATCTCTGGACTGTTCAAGAACCTGGACCTGCAGCTTCTCCAGCCCATGTCTCTGACCCTGATGCACCCCGGCTCACCTCTGGCCAACGACTCCACCGTCAGTCTCGATCCCATGGAGATCTCGGCCTTTAAGCTCAAACTTCGCTGAGAGCCTTCCAGACTGAACGCGGCAATAGTTATTTTAAAAAAAAGTAAAAGTAAAAAAAAAAAAAACGGACCAAGAAGCAGGTCCTCCTTGGGCCACAGACTTGATCTTGTGGGTTTCTTTGTTTTGTTGGGCAGAACCACACAGAACTCTACAGCTGTAACATGACTGACTGTGCAGCAGGGGGCAGACCACGGCTGTTACCGTGGGCGCCTGGTGAACTGACACCTGTTTAAAAATCAGCTGAGACTGCCAGGGTTGCTCGTCGAGTACGACCTGGAATCTGTTTATCTCTTTGACCGCAAAATGAAATCTCATTTGGTTCTGCTTTGAACTCAGAACTCGTCTTTTTTTTTTTTCCCTATCGTTGCTTCGTCCTGGACTGAACTACTGAATGTAAATATCCAAAAGGACAAGAGGAGGAAGAGAAGAGACACGTGCCACATCAGAGTGCAAATTAAAAAGCTTTATTTGGTGTATGGGTTTTAATTTCTTTTTTTTTTTTATGTATGCAGTGAAGAAGTCACATTGCAGGGTTTTGTTTTGTACTGTTTTTCTTTGTTTGTTTTTATTTTTGACAGACTGGAATGCAGCAAAGAGAATGTGTGGTCTCACCAGCTCAAAGTCACCTGGAGACGATAGTTGCCACTCGTCCGAGTCCAAGACTCTTACGTCACAATGACAAAATGTGAGCATTAATATCAGACGACTGTTTGCTTTCTCTCTGCTGTTGCTGCCTGTAGATACTTCACACATTTTCCTTCTTTCTTTTCTTTTTCCTCTGCTATACCTCATATACAGTGCAGATATATCTGTGTGTGTGTGTGTGTGTGTGGAGGTGACGGTGTGCACTCACTATCAGGGACCATTAAAAAGAAGTGTTCGACATCAGTGACCAGTGTTTGTGCGTCTGCGTTGAGCTGTTTGTCATGTCATCGCAGGAAAAAAAACAGACACTTACTTCCTGTTAAAGTAAGGGCCTTGAAGTAAAGGGACAGTTCAACAACCTTATTTGGATGGTTGTATGTGTTTAAAGTTGAAAAATATCCATTTATATGAAAGTAAATCTGTCTCAGCAGATTTTGAATTTTAAACGCATTTCAATTTCTAGCTCTGGATTGTTTTTCTTTTGCATTGAAATTTTGTTTTTGATTTTCAATGTCATTTTCACCTTTTTTTTTTCCCCCAAAAGTTCACTAAAGCACTGAGATGCTGTATATATTCAGATATGCCCAAATTCAGAAGACCAAATTCACTTTCCAAAAATCATGGTGGGGAAAAAAAAAAAGCTTTAATTCTGGGGTACAAGCTGAGTGTGTCTGAGCATCACATGACCAACGAAATGCGGTGTGATTGGCTGAATGTTGGCTTGATTTGAGCCAGATTTCATTCCATGTTTCTGGTGTCCAAATGATAATATAAATATGACATTTTTACCTCAATTTTTGCAGTGACTTAGAGAACAGTGAAAATATAACATTTAACATTTTAAAGTTTGGATTTTTAAACATTAGAAGAGACAAAAGCCAAAAAAACACAAATTCAGTGTGAAAGATTTGAATGCTAGAAATTCAAAGGCTGTTAAAATTTTTGAGAAGCAAATGTTTGGAGAATTATTTGTCACTTTTGCATTGTAACTGGTGATTGTTCTTTTTTTTTTGTTTGTTTTTTTACACCCCTAGTACAGAGAAGGATTGACTCATTTTTCTTGCTGAATTCAAAAAATGACTTAAAATAAAAATTCAACAGCAGCTCTTCTTTTCATAAAAGTAGTCTGGAGCAGGTTTATATGTGCTGATGTACGTCAGCGCATCATCAAAAGTTGAATTTTGTATTTTAAATATGTTACCGGAAACATACAGTCTACATTCCCTGCATTTATTACTACATATCAATCATCTATATACAGAACATATACTCATCAATAATGTGTGTAAAACTGTTTGTTGAAAATGGACAATGCTGTTGAATTTTTCTTGACAATTCTTTTTCGGTGTTTGAACTGTCCCTTTATGAAAAAGAATTGTGTTTTAAAGGTGCAGTGTGTAACATTTACCAACATTTCACGTCAGTATAATAGTTTTATTACACCACATTTTTATATGCACTGTACCTTTTTAATGGATAAATAGGACACAGAAGAAACTAAGTTTCTCAAATGAGCGTTGTTTTTTTTTCCTTTTCTTCCTCTTTTGGTTTTTTTTTTTTTTACGTTAACGTCCAGCTCCCCAGTGAGACTCTTGTCAAACTTGACACATGAACCTTTTTTCTTTTTCTCAGCCTTTGGTTTTCATATCTTTGTCTCTGCTGATGTCATCAGTGTCTGACCTTTCCCTGTGTCCCACTTTGTCCTGCCCCACTGTGTCTCAGCGCTCTCCTCTTCGTCCTCCTCCTCCTCTTCTCCTGCAGTTAACGCTTTACCCACCAGACTTCATGATTTGCACTTTCTCCTCTTGTCATATGACCTGGTCTCAATCTCCCTCAGTATCTGTATACATGTCTTCTTCTTCTTCTTCTTTTTTTTTTTAAATATTATTTTCAAACTGTGATATCTGTTGTAGCGCTGTTTTTTTTTTTTTTTTCCCCCAGAGGTAATATATGAAGGTGAGCTCACTTCTGTATTTGTTCAGTCGTGGTGGATTAAAGTGGCAACAGAACTACAGAAGAGACGGGGTGAATAAAAAGAAAATCATCAATACAGACGATGTCGGTATTTTATGACGTTTGGCATCAGTGCTGCTGTCTTCTTCTTTTCTTTTCCCCTCCTTGTCTGTAATGTTTCATTTCTTCAGCCTGGTGCTTTGTTGTCAGGAGTGAGGAGAGGAGCTCGCGTGATTCCTGACAGTAGGGGGCAGCATTGAGTCGGTGCGAGCAGTGCGGCCCTGCTGACTCTCTTAAGTGTTTGAGACATCAGACTGTCACAGGTCAGTGGTAGTCCCTCAGTCAGACATGAACCTGAGCTGGATATATATATAGATTTGCATCAGACATCCTCCGCAGCAGCATGTCTCCACCTGTGTTTGGTGAAGATGTGTGAGGTGAGGACGTTGTTTTGAAGGTTTGGAGAGAAAGAACATGAAAAGAAGTGTCTCTCTGTGTTCCTGATACATAAATATGAGGATCACAGACAGAAGAGCAGAGTGGTGGCAGGAGGCTTGAGGCCTGGTGGTGAGCTCTTGTCTACTCGGCCACAACGCAGGGGGTTGTGGGTGGTGGGTGCGGTTGAGGGTGTAGTAATCAATGCCTTGGGGACACTCCACCTCTTGTATTTTAACTCATGACTGCTGGTTCTCCACCTCGCGAGAAACGAAAAGTCTGCATTTTTTTTTTTATCCTTGAGCTTCAGATTCAGCACAAATTCCATTGGACCTGCAGCCATAATGAGACAGGAGCCTTGGTGTACAGTCGACGTGAATGTGATCGTTTTGATTTGTGGGTGCTGTTTTTAATAAGAATAATAAAAAAAAAATCCCACTGAATCGGATATTGGGGGGCGGGGGGCCGGAAAATCTTGCCAACATTTTAAGACTGTACCAGACTGATATTAGGAGATAGTAAATGGGAATTAATCATAATGTCACTCATGAGAATCTAATTCCCATTTTTAAATGTTGAGATCTGCAATTTGTTAAACAAAAACAATGTGGTGAACATTTAAGTAAAATGGTGTTGAAGCACAAAAAATTAAGTGTGGCAAGGAAAACAGGCAGCGGAGGCTGTTTAAACAAAAAGTAAAATAAAAGAGGACTCTTTCTTACTATCTTGCCTAACATAACACTATTCAACTTAAGAAAAAAAAACGTATACACCAAGTGTTTCTACAGGTAAAAGAACTGCGTGGTGCCTTAACAAAATCCGTTTTTCAAACTAACGAAGAAAACCTGTACCTTTGTTTTCCCGTGATTTCCTCCTTCCATGGACTGGATCACCGGGGATGGACGCCAAACCAATCACAATCCTGTCAGCACAAGGACTCCGCCTACTTGATCCAATGGCAGGTGAGAAACCACACAGACAAATTTGCATATCAGAAAACGAGCCAGCAGACTTAAAACCTGGGGAGAGCGTTAGCCAGCAGCGAGGCACCTATTGGACAACATCACTGTTACTCACACTAGTCTCCACTCACATTTAACAAGCTTTGCCATCTATTTTCCTCTAATTTACAAAATTGCCATAATTTCCTATTAAAAAAGAGCTAAAGATAGCGATTTAGACCATTAACTGCCCAGGGTAAAATGTTTTTTCCCCGAGGTTGCAAATTAAGTGAGAACTGGTTCTTTTTTCAACCAGCAGGGCTTTTCAATATATTCTTACTTCCTGGATAAAAAAAACCAATTATGAAAACATTAAATTTTCATACAGGTCTGTGGTAAGTATTCAAGTGTTAGTTTAACAGCAGCACTGTCCAGTACACATGACAGTTACCTACTAAAGCTAAAGAACACAGGAAGGGAGAAGAAGAAGGGAAATATAATATGTAAAAACCAACGTTCATCTGACAGAAAGATGTGATGAATGTGTGAACAAGGAGATGAAAGCCTTCAAACTCGGCTGCTTAACGCCACGAGCCACTTCGCACGTACACTATTTATAATGCAAAGAATGACACAGTGGAGGAGCAGTGAACTGTGCAGCGACTTCTCCTGGCTGATCTAATTATGGGCCAAAGAATGAATATACCTTCACCCATGAACCCAGTAACCAGCCTCCACAGCGGCTGTTTCCACAAGAAGGTTGCTAATGATCAAGGCTGCTTCAGTTTGTAGTCAATACTATTTCCCAGCACGCATGCAAACCTATTTTTTCCCCCCAGTTTATATTAAAATTTAAGGGGCCACCATACTGGAGCTGCTGCTGACAGCCTGTTAGAGCTCGACACCCAGAATGAGAGAAACACGCTTGCAACATTGACATATGGCCATGAAGAAATAATGAACCATCTGCTTGGCTTGGTGGCGTTTTCTGTGTGGGTATGTTGAGGAGTGGATTTAAGACTCACAAAACCCTGAAAGTTTTAAGTCTGGCAGTCGGGACGCATGAGGTAACAACAGCCCAAATGGTTTTATTCCAGCTCCACAATATTACCACCCATTGTCAGTTAAATAAAAAAAGGATATAAAACAAACATTAAAAAAAAAAATGCAGTACAAGATTCTCATTCATTTTGCAGCCACTGTAAACATCGTGGCCTTTTCATTCAGTGAGTCGACACACCAGTTGTTACTGATGACGGGAAAATAACGCATGTCTTTGTTCTTCAGTGTTATGGTACTGTTCACAAACCTTACCCTGATGAAAATGTTCCGGTTTCAAAATCAATATCAACTCCGCCAGGACAATGAAGAGAAAATGCTTTTGTTTCTTCTCAGCAAACAAGCAGCAAAAACAACAACAACAACAACAAAAAAACGTTGTAAAGGTCAGAACATTTTTTTTTTCTTCTTCAAAACTTAAATCTAAAACAGTTTTACTCTGCTATAACTCAGTAAGATTTAATAATCTGATATGTCTGTGCTTCAGTGGCAGTTCCCACCGCAGCTTGATTGAAAACAGTGCTTCCGCCACAGTTTCCTGCAGGAGGTTTTATTACATTGTCCCCGCGAGCTGCATAAATCCTCAACTTTACCTTTTCTCACTATTAATGAATAGAGACAGAGTGGAGTTGACGACTGCTGGGTCTGACAGGAGGGTGATACACAGACCAGTCATGACCCAGTGTTCGTGGTGAGGACAAATCAGATGCTTATTTAATAAAGGGCTGGTCAAAAGGAGCAGTCTGTCTGTTTTATGGTTCAGATGTGCTTGTTTCACCTCAGTGCACTTGTCACAGAGCGAAAAAAAAAGAACTGATGATGTCATCAGGGTTATTTTGACAAAAATTTTGAACCAGGGGATATTTTTAACCGGCAGTGCAGTGAGCTCTTAATTGCTTTAAAGAAAATTTATAGTTCTGTCTCTCCATGTGGGATCAATACATCTGGAAACATCACAGAATATCTCGGAATATCTCAGGCTACTTCAGGTCTTTGCTGCTCTACTTTTAACAATTCATATTTTTCAAATCTCCAAGAGTGGTGGAAGTGTTATCACTTCAGTTAATTAATTAAATGAATTCAATAAAAACCCAGAGAACTGAGTCAGTAGCATCTTAAATTGCAGACAAATGTACAACGTATAATACTGTATATCTGGAATGAATGATAAAAGAAACATGAATGACAAGTGTTTGACTCGTTAGTGTGGACGGACGCTGACGGAACAGTAAGGCCTGTGTTTAGTTTCGAGTCCGTGTGACTGTCCTTCATGTATCTGCTCTGTGCCCGGCGACTCTGACAGAAACATGAGACACAGCTTCGGCTACAATGAGCTGTGCGTCTTGATGAAAGCTGTCCTCTCGCTGTGACCGTCCACCTCCTCACTGTCTGATTCAGACTCGTAGGCGATCATGTCTTCGTCCCCCCACACAGTGGGAATCCCCTTGTAGCAGATCCTCGTCTTTCTCTCCCGTCCTTGGCCGAAGCCAAAACCAAAGCCCACCCTCAGTCCTCCCGTCTCTGAAAACACAGAGGGCAGTTTGGTCCTCCAGCCTAACAAAGTGCCACCTGAGCGCATTTGCAGCAAAAGGAAAACCCCAATAAAAGCGGCCAGGATGACGGCACAGCTGAGCACGGCCACCACAGTAGGCAGCTGATTGGACGGAGTGACGCTGAGCCCAGGTGGTCCCGTGTCCTCTTGGCTGTTGTCGTCTACTGCTGCTGGGATCTCCTCCTCTCCCTGGGCGGCGTCGACCTGCTGCCCCACTGCCAGGGGGGATTTACGTTGGACCTGGTTCTGGTGCAGGCAGGAGGTGAGGACCAGGTGGCTGTGGGGCGGGCAGGACAAGCAGTCCGTAGGTCCGGTGCCGGAGCAAGTGAGACAGGCGGGGTTGCAGGGCAGACAGGCTTGGATTGTGGACAGATCCACCCAGTTCTCCAGGGAGAGGTTGAGCAGCTGCGGCCCCGAGGTGAAGCCTGGTGGACACAATTTCACACAACCCTGGAGGAAGAGCGAGAAGCTGGGGCTGCACTCTGGATGGAAGAGAGAGAGAGAGTGAGAGAGAGCATCGTAAAACTTTACAAACAAAAGAATAATGGCTCCAAAAATAACTGAGTAATAAAATCCCATGGTTTCTTCATGGCTTCTGCAGAAGAAAGCACGATACTGTGTAAGGTAAATGTGATTACCTTGGTGACCACTTTACACTACACTTTTACCATCCACACATTCATACAGTGCAGTGGACTTCTCCGCTCATCCTCCGCTCACCCTTTCCTTTCAGGGAACTACGGTGGCCTTCACGAAACAGAAAGGATGTGGATGTCAATAAGTTTGAGTTGAGTTTTTCTTCCACTGATGAGGTTCCCATGGATACTATTATTTATTTATTTAGTCTGGAAAAGCTTCAAGGCACAGTCATGTAAGCTGATGAGCCGTTCTTATTTGTCTGAATAGTGAGATTCTGCTTCAAAACATGAAACACTCACTGGGTTAGTGAGTGTTAGTCAGTTCTGGCTCCTGTAAAAACAAGGCTGGACAAGACGGACTTTAAATCCTGGCCCATGCCTAAAGTTAATATTAAAGGCTTGTTCTATGGCCAAACTATTTACACACACACAGTACTGTGCATAAGTCTTAGGCCACCACCAGCTTTGTTGTTTTTATGTCAGTTTTGTGATCATTGGCGTTTAGATTGAAAAGATGTGACTAAAAGTCAGTCTTATACTATATGATCAACCTGTCCATGAGTTTAACTTGTGCAACATGTGTATGTAATGCTCAAACATGTGTTTCTCCATATTTTCAGGATATGTTCCAATAAAGTGATTGAGAAATTGAGGAAATTGTACAGTATGGTCATTACAGCATTGCTAAAACAACAAATCTAATGGTGGCCTAAGACTTATGCACAGTACTGTACATACTTACACACGTACACACATGCACACACATATATATATTTATATATAAAACTCGGAAATATTTGTACATTTAATCAAATCAATCAATTATTGACATGTCAAATGAGCAAACTTTCCTTTTAAGAACAGCCAAAATATTACATGTGCATAGAATGGGGAAAATCCTACTAAAATCCTATTAAATTTAAAGCACATAAATATAAAATTAGAATGTATATTTGCACACAAGACACAACTTTTTGTAAAGCAAGGTCACATGAATGTTGAAGCAAAAGGACTACTTTTTCATTTGCTGTTCATTAATCCTTGGATCCGTCCAATGAAGTTATTGCCTAGTGGACTTAAGTGTTCCCACTAACAAAAGAAATAAAAGGTTTGATTTGTAGCAGGAAGAGTGTGAATGCTAAAAAGCAGAAAGAGGCTTCAGACCTCATCTTCATCTTCCTCCTCAGCAGTTGTTCACAACGTAGCACCTCCTGCACTAACACAGGTTTTAAACTCCCCTGCTGGTCCTTCATGCCTCCCACACTCAGATTCAAACTAACATGACATATGGTCATGTGCAAATTCATTGTGCACAGCAGTGGATGCATGAGAAGCCTGGAAGTGGGCAATCTGTATTCACGACACTCTTCCTCAAGTTAAAATAAGAAACACAGCACGAGCCCAGAGACTGTTTTGTGACAACTGCCTATCTGCACCAATACAAATGAGCTCATTCTGTTCCAGTGGCTCCCATTTAAAAGGTAGTATGTCGGTGAATGCATGAACGATGCATTCACTCACCAATACAGATCTGCTGGGCGTCAAAGGTCTTGCAGCTGTTGTTGGACGGCCGAGGAAAACCGGACGATGAGGGGTTGACGACGCTGGGTCCACTGCCCCAGAGGATGAGGGTGAACTGCTTCAACACACCTGAAGGAGACAGAGACAGAGAGAGAGAGAGAGAGAAAGAAGGGCGTGTGACGAGGTGGAAGAAAATATCAATTTAGCCCTTCACGGAAATAGGTAAGGGCCACCAAACGATCAGCAGAGGAAGAAATGGGTTTCCATCCCATTTCACCCCACTGCTCTGTGTAAACAAAGCCAACGGAAACATCAAGGATTAATAAGATAACTCGAAGAATATGCAGAATGCCTGTTGAAAAAAGAGAAGAAAACTCTTCAGATAGTGAAGTTTTCACAATCAAAAGGTTGCCAAGGTTACATAAGAGTCCATCTCCATCCAGCAGCTACAGTTTTCCATTTTAATCTGGATGTATTTCTGAGGGCTGTCCTGCTGCTTCCAAACAAGCAGCCACTACAGAATGAAAACAGCATGAGAGGCTTTTTAGAGAAGCAAAAAAAAAAAATAATAAAAAAAAATAAACTGCACAGTGGCGACTATGCTAAGCACGTAATTTGAGTTTGAGTTGAGTGGTGTTACCGTAGTCACGTCCATTAGCAGCAATGTTTTCAATTTCCAGCGTCCATTCACCCTGAGGATCCTCGTCCCAGGAGTGGGTGGTCATGAAAGCCCAGTTGTTGAATCCCTCTGAGGAAAAGTCATTGGGCCTGAATGAAAAAACAGGAGGCAGGACGTGTTGTTTGTGTGATATATTATGTATATGTACAAATGCAATGTTGTTGTTTTTTTTCCTAGAGACTGTACTTGAGGGAGCGTTTGTGCCCAAGTAAAACTGAGTCTCACTAAGGGAGGAGAATAGGAAAGGACAAAGCGATCAGCAGCAGTGTGTGTGTGTGTGTGAGAGAGAGAGAGAGAGACAAAGTGAGATTTATATGAGGGTTCGGCTGTTAGTGTGTGTCTAGTGGTGTGTTTTACTGTGTACCTGGGGAACAGCAGGGTAGAGCGTGTGCCCAGTGGGCTGATGAGATGAATGGCCAATTTTCCTCTCTGGTTGTGGGAGAGAGTGAGGCGAGCCTGGACGTGTTCCAGAGAGCTGACATACTCGGGCCGTCCCCAGCAGGCATCCACACTCTTGCTGAACACCAGCTTGTTTCCAATGTCTCTGCAGGGTTTGACAAGTGGCGGGGAGAGTAGTTAAAGAATGGCTGTAAAAAAACAAGGATGCACACAACAGTGCCGTGCTACAACATTCACAGAATCACCGCCGCACCTCGAGGTGACAGCTGTCAGCTTAAGCAGGCTGATAGAGGAGCAAGTGCTCATAAAGAGACTTTAGTCCTTGTTCAAACCTGGTGTTAACATCCATCCTGAGAAAGCTGACGATAAGTGGATGGTGTTAAACACAAATGTTCAGGCCTAACCCAGCGTTAGCTTTAGTCCAGGATATGTCTCCTGGATAAGATAAGTTAAGATAAGATGAAAACATGTTGATCAGTTTTATTATTATGACAAAATAAATCAACATATGGGAGTTGAGAAGTGTAAAAATACTGCCGAACTGCAGTGGGTGAAAGGTGGTCAGCTGAGGAGGTGGTCTTTAACATGTCATAAAGGTGGATTTGTGTTCATACATGCTACAAGACACGCATTCCCAGTCCATTTTCTAAAGTGGTTTTTGTGGTTGGATGTGAGGATGAAAAAGGATGAAAGTGGTGTCCATTACATTCATTTGATGTTAATGGGGACAGTAGAGAAAACACTGAAAATATTGCAATAGCATACAAATTTTTTTTTGCTGTTTTTTCCTCATTCAAATTTAAAACAATGCTATCGTGTTATGATGCTCCTGTGCTCCATTTTCAAACAGGCAATTTACAGAATGCTGCCTTCTGTATGTAACACAGAAACTCTGCATACACTTAAAAGAACCCAAACTGATCCTTAAACACTGTCCACTTGTGATCAGATCATTGAGGATGGATGTTAAAACCAGGTCTGAACATGGTCTTAAACTCACTGCCGTTAAGACACAACAGCTCCTGGTCACACTCCTAACCTTGGCTCTTCCAGCATGGTGTGAACACACTGATGCTGTGGCCCCACTGTTGTCCAGTTCTGTGCCATAGCCACCATAGCACTGGCATCCAGCAGCCCATAACCGTACGAATGACTCACTGTGAAGGAAAGGAGGGATTAATGGCAGGTGGTGAAACCAGCAATCAACTCTTTAAACTAACCATGTTGTTTCATCCTCTGTGCTCATACAGTTGTGTTCAGACTGCAGACAAGAGACTGTCCGCACTGCTAATTACAAGTGATCAAATCAGATTTGTGTGTCCAGACATGATCAACTTATTTGCAGGGGTTATTTTGTAATGACATAGGTGTACCCACATTTGTGTCAGCACATTTGTGTCTGCCAATGGTTTCTGTCGTCGTTGTAGTGTTTCAGGATAAGAGCGAAGCAAAAGACATGAGAGACATTTGTAGTAATCTGATTTGAATCACATTTCAAATCAACCCCAAACTTTGAAAAACCAAGCAGCATAAAATCTGCATATGCAAAACAAAAATAAAATAAAATAAAATCTGATGTTTCCTCTGGCAGTGTGAAATGAGCCTGGTGAGTGTTCTTCTACATGCTAATGAGCAACTGGGGGAAATGTGTGGCATGCTGTGATTGAGAGTGTACAGTGAAAGCAAAAAGCTAATGATTTGGGTGTAACAACAGGAAAAAGCAGTTTGAAGCCGTGTTTATTTGATCAAATTTGCGGACACATTTACTGGAAACAGATTTTTTTTTTTTCTGCTGAAACTGAAGTATTCATTTGTGCGGTTGTGTGCTCATATCGTTCTTTTTTTTATTAAACCCCTTCAAGGATGGGTGTAGCAAGTGTGAGCATCTGCTATAAACACTAAAATACTTGCATCATACAGCTGTTTTCATTTTGTCTAAGGACACAGTGTAAGACCGTATTAAATAAATCATGAAATAAATACATTAATCAACTGCTCAGACTTGGGGCACAAATATAACGGCATTGAGCAAAGCATAATACTGTCACTACCTCTGCGTCCAACTCCATTTGTCTTCCAGTCTCCAGCGCTGAGCTGTCCGGGCTGGGATGTTCTCACCACCAGGTGCTGCATGTCCCTCCAGGTCAGGTTCATACTGCAAGAGGAAAAGTAACAACACAGTAAACATATTGACTTTCTGTCATGTAATAGCCCAACATATTACTTTCTACATTAAGCTTATTATGAGAAATGTCCTGTTACTTTATGGAAAAGCAGCAGAGGAAATGGTATATGGAGGAGGCCGGGAGTGAAAATATGAAAATATGTTCCAACTAAGCATATACAGTAGTGAATATAGAGGAGAATACCTTACATTTCTGAAAACATTATATTGAGATGTAGAGGAAGCCCTGAGGGACATGTCAGTCAACCATAACAAAGATATGGCCTCACATTAAGGTTGAACTCCAGCATAAAACATTGGTATTAAAGGTACATCATAACCTATTGAGCTGAAAGGACAAAGAACATAGTAAAACCGGGGATACATTAACACGGAGGACTGAGTTCTCTGTAATGATGGTTTCTAATGAGGCCTGGGATATTGGGTATGGGGAGGGGGGGGTGTCAATAAAAGCCCAATAAAAGCCTTCATTTCTCTAAAAGCATTTGTCCTAGCTGCCTTCAGGTGACCACTGAGAGAAAACCCACTCTGTGGGTTAAGATAATCAAACCATGAATCACGAAATGTGGCAAGTGTGGCTCGCTTGCCACATTCGACAGAAATAGAAACAGTGTGGCCCATCACCTCCACCACTCTGCATCAGCATTCACATCTCACATCACCATCACCACCTTCCTCCAGGGTGGTGGAGGAAAAAAATATATAAATCAGTCAATGTCACCTCAGCCAGGAGTGAATAAAACACACTCTGAAATACTCTACCTATCAAATGATTCCATCTCTGTGAATTCCCAGTATGTGTGGTCCCAGTCTGATAAAGTAGCTACTGTGTTATTACCACAGTCTATCAGGAGGAGTGTGTCTGTGTGTATTTGTGTGTTTAAGGGATGGTGTTAGGGTTGAAAGTGAAAGACAGTCTACATGTTGCAAACCTCCGCTCTGTCAGTCAATGATCCTTCTCTGATGATAGGAGAAGTCACAGAGCTGAAATAAACGGTTTGTTTCGTATCCTGAGGTGACGCTGTTACTGCTAATGTGAAAATGAGGAGAATGATGCAGTGCAGGCCACTGCTGCTTGACAGAACAATAACCCATATTATCACGCATCATGCTAAAAAGCACTCACAATAAGTTGACTGTGGTGACATCCCATTAGCAGGATAATTGTGAAGGGGGAAAACCGTTAAACTTTCACGCTAGTGACTTGAAAAATACTGTTTAGCTCACCAACGTACAGTCTTAGTCATTCATTTAAATGAAGTGCCACAAGGGGGAGCCTGCAAGTCATTTTCTTTTGTAACCTAATTAACGTTTTTGTAATAAGCACATTTTGTAACATTTTTTTGGCAAAAGAAACATATTTTTGTGTCATTAACACCTTTTGTGGGTGATAATGTGAAGTCATATTATATTATGTTTTTGGTAAAAAAATAGTAATTGTTAAAGCAACATTCATGCATATTAATGCACTTTTTCTGAAAACCACAAACCTGTAGGACAACTATGGACAAAAAAAAAACAAAAAAAACAACCAAACAAACAAAAACAATTAACTATTTGGAAGGACATTTTTATAATAATCACAACAATGTCACAAATCACAGTCACTTTGGTCGGGGTAATCAAAGCAACAATCAAAAAGATCCTGCATGCTGTCCAACTTGCATCAGCAAATGCTGTAATGTTTTGGTGCTCAGATTTTCCTCAGGAATGATGAATGTTTTTGTTTGTTGCTTTGAATCCTGGCCGTGAAAATAGATGTGCCAAGTTAAGTATCACAATTTTTCATATTGTTCCATGCTTTCAGCTTAACACACAAGATTCTACTGAAGATATAACCACAAGAGAGAACAAAAGACATGGTGAAAGAAACTTTTTGACAGATTCTGACACTTGAAGTTCAGAATGACCGATACTGAGACACTGCTGAGCTGAAAATCTCCATTATCCGCCCACCAGGTATTCAGATGTTTATCTGGGATGCAGCTTATTTGTCCTGCTAATTAAGGGCTTTGTTTGCAGGAGAAAATAATTCTAGGATTTACACAAGCACAAGCTCCCAGACACGACTTTACACACAAACACATACACATACTAAAAAGCACACAACGAGGTTAACAACACTAACAGTAAACCCAGACATCTGTCTTTCTGTCTGCAATTTTCTTGACAACCACTCATCTGATTTTCAAACATGACATGTTGCTAAGGACCCCAGAGAGAAGAGTGTTGGATGTGAACAGTTTTGGATGAGTTGTTCTGAGACCTCAATCCTAAACCACTCCTTATTTTTCAACCTGCTTTTGTTGTGCAAGACAACAACAACTCCTGCTAACATCACAGAATGTTGTTTTTGTGAGACTGTAAATAAATAATAATAATAAAAAAAAAACACAATAACTCTCACCAATCTGTTTTTTTTGTAGCAATGCCACACACTGGTGGTCAAATGTTGAATGTGCAAAATGTAGATTACTTTTGAAATGAAACTTAAACACCTTAACTTTTATGATTTTCTAAAGTCAAGGTGCATTACCTACAAAATTAGGAGTAGGAGGGGGTGTTTTTTGCTCTCACTCACTTTGCCTCCAGAGCCAGAGCGATGATCCCAGCAGCCAGTGGGGCCGACGCAGACGTCCCAGTGTGAGAGTCTGTGCATTTATGCCTCAGGTCTGTGGTCACCTTGGAGACGAGGAAGAAAAGAGACAAGGGCACATAAACCCATAGGAGAAATGTGGTTAGTATGACACATTGGGTTTGTTTCCCGTTTCAGTGTGAAGGGAAAGTCACGAGGAGAAAGAGGTTGAGCATTGAGGCACGGGAGGGCTGGGGATGATGGGAGCTCTGCCAGCAGCAATTAGATATGAAGAGAGGAGGAGGAGGAGGAGGAGGAGGAGAAGAAAATGGGCAGGTAGGTTTAGTCTCTGGCCTGTGGATCATTGCCAAAGGGTTGAAGCTGAGGCACTAAACGTCAGCCAAATCAGCCCAGCCAGGTCAGGTGATGGTGGTGAGACACTGTATGTAGCGCTGTGCGTATTCCTCTGCAGTGCCAGAGAGTTAATGAGGCCTGTCTGGGTCACAATGAGGACACATCAGAAATGACAAAGAAGCCAGAGAGAGAGAGGCAAGCTGTGAAGGTTAGGGACAGATTCTTGGTTTACAAGTGTTTGCCTGACAGACTGTGGCACTAATGGTCATCATCACACATCTACGTGTCAGAGGATTTAACAAAGGCAGGGCAGGTGTCTGCACTGGCCAACTGTTAGATTTCAGAATTGAATAAAACACTTTTAAGCTGTCGCATTTGAATCACTGTTGTCACTGTACTCAACGACTGAGTGCAGAGATGATTGTTCTGTTCGTCAATCAACAGAAAGTTGTCATCCCATTGAAAAGTGAAGTCACTGGTGAAAGCATCCATGAGGAATTCATTTCATCATCTTAAATTACATTATATTCTGTGCTTCACTTTAATGGGTTCTTGTATTGCATGTGAAAAAAACTATTAAAACAAAGCAATCAATAAAAAACTGTACTCATTACAGCCACAATGAGCCAAAGTTGTATTTGCTATTTTCTTTTATTTACACAGATATATTTTTCTTTTTTGTAGGAGTGAACTTGAGATATTTTTTCTTGCTACACACAGTGACACACAGTTGCAGATTTACTGGAACCAAACATTGTTTTTCTTTGACTCTTGTTGGCAAACTCTATATTCTAAAGCAGGTGTTCCCAACCCCTTGGGCTGGGCTGAACCAAGCCATGAAAACCCATAGGAAACAAGCCTATTGCATGTTGTTATGTAACTTTTCTTTCTTTTTTTTTTTTTTTTTTTTTTGAAATGTCAAACCTTTTTTCTCTTATCTCAAGGGACTTAATAATAATTTTAAATACGTTGTACAAGGCTCTGTAAAAGACTGTTACCATGCTATACCATATATACAGTATATGATAAATCCATTGGCAGTGATGCATCTTAATCTCCACAGTTAGGAAAAATAGAAAAATAAAAATTCAACTGCTGCTAAGGTTCTGCTTTGTGAGTTAGGCAAGGGTGGGAACAGCTGGTGAAGCAATTTCCTCAGATCCAGTAGGTCAGACCATCTCATTAACAATGTTGTGAGTTACTGCAGGTGACGAAGGCTGCAGATCCCAAAGTGGGACATAGACTAAAACCAATGAATATGCAAGTACTGAATTTGGTGTGGTTTAAGTTAAGGTTCAATAATGTTTTAATGCCGCTTTATACATCCTACATGACATTTTTATTAGATTACTATCAGTAATATGACAAATGCTGACTGGGCCATAGTTTAAAAGGTTGAAAAACCCTGATCTATAAATGTCAGACCTTTGTGGACTTCTGTAAAGGTCCAATCTTGTTGTGAAACAAAAAAGCCAACGGTAACAGGAGTTCTGGACAAAAACTCACTGCCACGACAAATGACAGCTTCAGACTGTTACGGTAAAGCAACCGTATAAGATCACTGCTTACCTGTTTGCTTGTGTGCAGCATTGCATTTTGGGGAGAAATGGTAGATTTGTATTTGTTTCATGTTTCTTTGTGTATTCAGCTGACAAGTGGCAAGTCCACATTTGTCATCTTTCCTGACTGTATGTCGAACATTAGTCACTGTCTGATTCTGACAGTTGGATGTCTGTTTCTGATTTGAGAGGCAACATGAATGTGTTATGTATGTTTTGTGTGAACAGGATGGAGGTATCAACATCACCCAGCCAATTTTCAATTTTTGTTAAATAATACATGAGTTATTTTTACTTATTAGAATAGAAGACGTTTTGTTGTAGTAATTATCATGGGCTCCATATGTATATAAATGGTATAATATGTGAATACAAAAACACAGTTAATCCAATTTGAGGAATTTTACATATGAAATGCATTAACACAAGTAACACAGCTGCATTTTGTTTACTTCGTGTAGTCACGACTCCCCAGAGGAGGATTGAAAAATGGGGGAGTGAGAAGAGCAATGTGAAAAAGAAAAAGTCAAGGAATTCTTGAGAGATGTGCCAAACTGTGTGACTTACTTAAAACAGGCTGTCAATTAGGAACAAGCAGCAGGAGTTGATGGAGATGAGACACACAGTCTCACATGATGTGTGGCTACCATACAAATAAGTGCTGTGTTAAATTAAAGATGGCATATAGAATCAGCACTTATGAAAGAGACACTTTGCTGTTTATTGGCCCCTCAGCTGAAGCAGCAGTAGAACAGTTTACTGCTGGAGGTAAAGAGCAGATCGTACCCCAGCAGCAGCAGACATGAGCCTTGCAGCCACCAGAGAAAACAGGAAGGGTCAAATTAGGTTTAAGTTCCTTGGGACATGACAATAGAGAGGTGGGGGGAGAATTTATTATTTTGATGTAATCAGGGTTCCCAGAGCTTGGTTGTCATCAAATTCAAGGACATTTTAAGGACTTTCCAGGACTAATTCCCTCAATTTCAAGGACCGAATGTGCTGACAGAGCTTAAGATGGGAGGTCAACGTGTAATAGCTACTTTAACCATGGCGTCCACTGTTATTGATTTGCAGCATGCTCTGCATCTGGCCAAGTGATTGTCCTTGGGTCTTTGGTGAGCCAGAGATCTTGGAATTTGCAATTCCCAGGTG
Organism: Brachirus orientalis; assembly: GCA_016785285.1. Taxonomy (NCBI): domain Eukaryota; kingdom Metazoa; phylum Chordata; class Actinopteri; order Pleuronectiformes; family Soleidae; genus Brachirus; species Brachirus orientalis. Next base: position 852,038 of record JAFBJR010000253.1, read on the forward strand.
TCATATGCTTTGCTCGCTCTTGTTTAACATTACTCATCATTGTTCTGTATGGACACTCATGCATTTATTATGTGTTGCTGACCTCTTGGCCAGGTCACCCTTATAAAAGAGATGGGACTATAACTGGCTAAATAAAGGTTGATAAATAAATAAATAATAAAAAAGGTCAACAGTGGAGAGAGACAGTGTACAGTGTCCACAACACCACTAGTAATTAACTAGCTATTCTGCACAGGCCTAGTCTACGTACTGTACACCAAGCAATGCAGGGCGCAAATCTACATGTGGTAAAACAGTGGTGAAATGATCTATTCAAATTATAATTATTTTTATTGTCAACATTATTTTTGTTAATTGTGCCATTATGTTTATTTAACCAGCAAAATAACATTTATGTATTATCAGTTAGATTATGAATATGAACTGATATGTTGCTTATTTCAATTTTGTGCAGCACACCCAACCTACTGCAGTAAAAATACCACAAAATGGGTACAACGACTCCTACCTCTGCCTCCTCCTTCATCGACAAGCCTCTTGAAAATGCCAGTAAAGACTATGCTGTTATACACTTACTATGCTTTTACACACACCATGAGAGGTGAGGGGGTAACAGGTCTAATCAGCTCAGGTGGTTGATAAATGTATACTTTTGCATCTCAGATGGCTTGGATTGACTTTCATAATTTTTTAAAGGGTGCTAGCATTAAATAACTGTGAATCTATAAATCTTCTTGTTAACATTAGCCTAAAATTAAAGTATTTGTGTGCATATATACACCATATACTGTATAGGTATAACATGATATAATGAGGAACTCATAACTAGGATGTGCACCAGCACCCACAGCACCCACAGCACCCACAGCACCCACAGCACCCACAGCACCCACTTCCCATGTGAAAAGATGCAATTAATCATGATTAGTCACAGCAAATTCTGCAATTATTATTATTATTTTCAATAATTTGACAGTCCTCAGTTTTTCTTCTTCTTCCTCTCTTGTGCTTTACAGTCACAGTTTATCCTTTAGGTTTTTGCTCACAACATCTTAAAGCAATAATTTCCCAATAAGTAGTCAATTTCATATACCATGTATATATATATATATTTACATTTAGCAAATTACTGATAATGGATGATTTACATCATTCTAGTCCTGCAAAATAACAGAATTGTTAAACAGATAACTGATGTTAAATATGTATGTCTTTTCTGTTGCTTGCGGGGAAATGGGATTAGTTGCAGCCTTGCAGCTACTCTTAATTCAAGTGGATTATTATTGTCACAAATCATTTGTGGGATCAAGGTCTTGCAACCAAAATGTGTTCTATGTATAGGGGAAGATCCACAATGTGTGGAGAGGTTGTTTACTATCTTTGCACTTCCTACACAAGCTTAGAGATACTGACTGTGTGTGTGTGTGTGCGTATACGCTCACTATCTGTTTCTCCCCCGGGTTTCCAGAGCTGAAGGTGGAGGCGAGTGTGGAGGAGCAGGGCTCGCTGTACCACGGCACATTGCCGGACTGCGTGGTGCTGCTGATGGACAGAGTGTAAATGCTGTTGGTGTATCCGTCACAGTTACAGTTGTCCTGCTCTCGTCCACCATTACCCGAGGCCCACACAAAGATGGATCCCAATCCACTGCGTCCCTGTGATACAAAAACATACAGTGTGTTCATATAGATGTAATCCATTTATGTTCATAGGGGGAGAAAGTGGGAAAAAAAACCTAACGAGAATTAAGTGAAGTGTGAAAAATTGCCTTTTGCCAAAGACATAGGTCTTAAATGCCTTCTCATTTATGTGCTCTCTTCCAGAACAACTAAATCCCTAAATGCATCACTCTTATTAATACATCACAATGACACAGAGACATTATTGTGACGGAGCATCAGATAAAAAAATAGGAGAAATATAATTACTAAATCTACTCAAGCTAAATGTAATTTAGAGGCATGATAAATGGCATTATGGCATCTGCCAGTGTGAAACTGCATAATATGACCATGAAATACCAAAAATCCATGAAACATAGATTTAGTCCATTTGAGTCTGCACTTAAAAATCTGAAATGTTTTTTGAGACAATACAACTATACTGAACATTTTTGTAAGGCAACAAAGAGTGTCATTTGTCAACTTAAAAACCTTTCGAACATTAGACTGTTATTATTTTAAGACACACAAACCGTTTTCTATTGTCTTATTTGTCTCCAGTTTAATAGGTTACTGTAAACTGTATATTTGCTGGACTGCCACTGAAAATCGATGGACAGCCTTCAGCTCTTACAGAACACACCTGCTGTGATGCTCATGAGTTGGAGAGAACCTGTGGACATTTCCTCAGTTTTGGCCTCCCTGCACTTGTTTCCTCTGACCTTTAGAATCAATTTTTAACTTTTTCTGCTTACTGTACTTTAAAGCCAGGGGTCTGTCTGCCCCCTACACTCCTGACCTTTCTCTGTGGGCAGTGGGGCACTTGTTGTCCAGGCTCCACAGCTCTAAAACAGCCTCTGAGTAGAAAATGACGTCAGTGTTTTTTGTTTAAATTGTGTTACCTAATTGTATAGTACTTTTCTTCTTTTATATATTTTTCCCCGTTTCTCTAGTCAGGATTATCTCTTTGATCTAGTTTTTATTGAGTATTTTGTGAGACAGTCCACATAAAATTTCTTTTAAACTGTAATCTAGTCACAGGTCAGATTTCTATTCACCAGTTTTATCGCACAAAAGTTAACAAACCGAGTTGAATTTTTCATCAGAGTGAAAGCTGTGATCCAGACACTGTGATGTTCAGAATAAAAATGTAAGATTCAACCTTTTTTTTTTTACACTTTTACTACAATTTGACCCATTGTGGGCAGGAAACATATTCAGTTTACAGAAGAAACCAAGTAACCAAGAAACACATAGAGAATAGTGAAAGAAAGAAAGACAAAAAAAGAGGCGGTGCCACTCTTACATACCATATACAGAGCAGTGATAATAACATGATTATGATGTGAAGAACCTATGGGGACTTCATAATGGGTTATATGGGTTTCATAATGGATATTCACTGACCAGCCAAAAAAACGGTCACACACTCAGTTTGATTTAGAATTATTTTTGCACACACCAATTAGTGATAGTAAATTTGATCTCTGCAATTAACCCATCCTTTTTACAGCAATGGGGATTGGTGCCTTGCTCAGGGGCACTCAAGTCCTTGACCAGTCCTGGGATTTGAACTGGCACCCTGAGGTTACAAGTTCAATTTCCTTTCCTTTTGGCCATGGGCTGCCCTTAGCTCACGCAAAAATCCACAGTTGCATTCATTTTTCATGGTGGCTGATACATGAGTGAAAAGGATGCCTCATATTTCCTGAAACATTTTTCAAAATTTGATTATGATGAATCCTGGCACTGTCATCTTGGAATATGCCCAAGAAAATCTTGGTCATTCAGTCTATTATTTGACCTAATTTCTGGGGGGCAGATAAAGTTGCTGAAAGTGGAACTGTTCGAGTGAAGGAACACCAGGACATAATATTGCACCACAGGCTTGAACCATAGACACTAGGCCAAATATTTGAGTATGTGGCATATTTTTTGGCTGGGCAGTGTATAACTACTATACCTTAATCACCATATTGAGCTCTCCTTACTTACATCCGCTCTCATTTTATAATTTCAAATCCCACACAAACAAAAGTAGGAGCCATACCATGGCCTAAGAATCATTACACCCCTGCTCCTTGAGTTGTTTACATAAATACTCTTCTACTGGACACACAGTGCTGTCTGAAATGTAATGTATCAACACTAGAACCTTAAAGCTTTGCCTAATTCTGCTAAACATCCCAGCCCAATTTATGACCAGACTGCGTTTGCTGCAGGTTACACAGGTCAGAGACCATCACTTCATTACTGAGGGTTATTTGCCAGGAGACAAACAATAAAAAAAGGTCTGATTCTGCTGTAGTTAGGCAAGTTTTCTCTCAGTAAGACACAATGACGTGCGGAACATTTTCACATGATAAAATGAGACACATGAATTGTTCTGTTTGAACAAAAAAATGCAGTTTCATTCATTTTTACAGCAATTACTGTGGCCTGAATATATAACTATTGTTATGCACCAGTGAAAGCTCATCTATTTCTATTGTATCTCGTTTCATGTTCATTGTTTAGCTGCTCCACTGGCATAGTTTTTGTAGCACTGCTGACATTCAGTATAAGGCTTAAATTATACTGTATATCATACTCTGTCAAACTCTCAATTTTCAGTTAGAGTTATAAACAAATTGATTCAGCGTGAATCTTCCTCAGGTCAGAATGAATGAATCAATTAAATGCCAAGCAGAGGAGGTGATACTGTATAAATACTGTATCTTGTTGTTAAAAAGACTTTAACCAGACTTTAAAAGGTTTGCATCACTATGGAATAAAACAGTTGCTATAAAATGTTTTACAACCAACAAAGGCTTTTGTATCGAGTGCCTCATGAGTTGTCTGAAATACACAGTTTGCTGAGTTGGTCATATTTACACGGCAACCACCAAACAATCGGCACTATCAGCAGTTCGTGTCAGCTTTTAAAGGCTTTTGACACAAGGGTGGCAAAGAAATAGTCAAACAGACAATAGGGATGCTAATGATTAACGATTAGTCATTTAATTTCCATTAAGAATTCAACTGATTATGAATTTATTAATTAATTAACCAACATCTGTTTCCTTTTATCTGTGTTTAATTTCTCTGGAACTCACACACTGATACCAGCACACATTAACCAGAAGAAGAAGAAAATGCCTGAAATGAATGCATCTAACGGAGATGAAACAGGATTAAAAAACATCCTCTAATATAAACGCTCTGGATGAAATGCAACAGTTTTCCTCAGGTTAGTAAAGTTAATATCTGCGGGGGTGGGATACAGTAGCTCAGTTGGCAGATCTGGCACCCCATAGGGCAAAGGGCCCTTTGCAGTGACCCGGATTCGATTTCACCCCGTAGTGCTCTGTTGTATCCTAAAAAAAAGGTTAATATATGTGTATTCCACTGACATCTGTGTCATTAGACAGTGTTTCCACGCAGTCTGACTTAATGACAGAGCACCACGACATCAACAGCTTTGATATTTTATTTGGCATGCATAACATATGTGCTGCTAGTGTAATTTTTTATACAAAGAAAAAATGGAATGAGTAAAGCTAGTTGTTCCTCCCAGCTTCTATGCTGCTAGGGAGACTACAGACTATAGCTTTGACCTAAAAGTAAAATATAAGTCCAAACTTATGCTGTGACTGACCTTGGTGATTCCCTGGAGGAAAGCCTCCTGAGCCAGCTTGGCAGGGCCGTCCAGTGACTTGCCATCATCTTCTGGGCCCCAGCTGGCACTGTAGATGTGGATGTGTTGAGGATTCAGGCTGAGGGAATGTGCCTCGACTATGTCTGTCACGTCCCCATCCAACATGCGAACTCCTATAAAACGAACACGTCGCAACGCATGTCGCAACACAGTGCAGATTAGATCACTAGAGAAGAGTAAAGTGGAGGAGGACAGGATGACAGATGGTGTAATGATAGTGAAGATATGAATTAGCTTTAAAGCAGTGTGTCAAAACATCATAAGATAACAAGATGAGAAACTAAAGAGTGAAAAAAAGTGGTGGGACTGCAAATCACCTTATTATTTTCAGCAATACACACAAGAACAGAAAAACAGGAGGGGGAAAAAGCCATCCCTGGAAGAAAAGCTCAGACTCCACAGACCTCAGATTTAAGTGACTTTATAAATCTTCAGCCACTGTGACTGGGATGGATACTACACTGATTTTACCATCATATAAATGAAATACCAGCTGTTGTTAAGGCAAGAAATGCCAGTGCCTGACCACAACGGGAAGACTGACACACACTCACACACACACAAACACAGATATAAATGAGCTGGGAGTTTACTGAGCCTTTGCAGACTGGTGTGTCCACAGGGTAACACCAAATGCCACCTTTCATCATACCTGAATACAGCCCCGCCTGAGCCTTTGAAGTGAGCAGCCTCAGATCACTCCTCTGAACATTAATGGCTGTAGAGAGGCATGAAATAAACCACCTTCAAATAAGGTCCATTACTGGGCGAGGACCCCAGACCTCAGAGCCAATGCAAACACACTGACAACATCCACATAGACTTCAACCAATCTGACTGCCCCACAGACACAGGCATACAATACATATGGCAGTATTGATGCAGCCAAAGCACAAATGACTCTGCTGGAGTGTGGATTCGCCGTAACATGACTTTGAAAACCAAACAGCCTTAAAAAATGTACCTGTGGTAAACACACAACATAAAACTCAATTCCTGCTCCTTAGTGATCATGCCATTGCTGTATTGCAGCAGTAATGATAATCACTGTCGTAACAATATTCATCAACCTCCTGCTGCTTGACGTTGCCTTATTAAGACACTGCTGTGCAGGTTCCCTGCTGCTGCAAGTCAAAGGAAGCAGGTAGAGATGCAGCTGTGTGTGCTGGATGAGGGGAAACAGGTACAGTGGGTGGAAGGAAACACAGAGTGAGCCAAGTAGGGCCAATTACAGGGTTTAAACACTTAATCACAAATCATTGTTCAGGGAGGATGCATGCATTCAGGCATCCCCACAAACATAACTGCCTGTGTACATGTGAATATGGAGGCATTTGGAGGCAAATCACAGCTGTTTATAAACAATCCACTAAACCCTGAACCCCATGAAGAGATTCACCGGGGAGTCATTTATGAGAAAGGCGCCAATGTGCAAATCCGTCGAGAGATGACTGGTAATGAATACAGAGAAGCAGAGTTATGGGTAACATCTGTGAACGGGACTTGTCTGGCTCCACTGAGCCTTGTTGGCTACCATTGTGCCATTGACAGATAGTTTGGAGACAAAAGTTACAAAAAGCATTCTTGGAATACTTAATCAAGCGCAAAAAAAAATTCAGCGACAGACAAAAATATAATTCAAGACTTAATTTATGCCGACACTTATTTTGATCAGCTTTTAAACAGATGGTATGAATAGATGCCCAGTGGGCTGTGAAGTCAGTTTTCCATTGGCATTGATATAAGATTAAAATAATGGTGCTCACTTATCACTAAAGACACAATAAAACACTTAAAATACAGAGCTGGCATTTCATTCCTAATTTGGTAGAGCTAAGGACACATATGCCAAGTAAAGGTGCTGCTCTGAGGTAAAGGTCTAGTGTGTAAGAATTAATGACATTTAATGGTGAGAGTACAGATTGCAACAAATGGAGGACTTCTTAACCTTTACATACTCCAAAGATTTTCAGGCAAATACAATGGCCTGCACATAACAGAAGACTCTTCAAGAACTCTCTACACTATTCCATCTCCCACTTTGTCAACCTTCTTCATCATTGGTTTCCAATTCAATCTAATTTATTTATAAAGAACATTTAAAAAACAACATTTTGACCAAATTGCTGTTTTGTTCCTGTGCATACAAGGTTTATGAATGTGGGCGATGATTGGAGTTCCTTATTTCATTAGTAAGCTCAGTGTCACTGGATCGTAAAATCTTAAAAGATCTTTCTTTCTTTGAGATATTTACAGTATTATGTTGTGTGACCTTTTAATTTTTATATTGCTAAAAATGATACTTCATGATTGCAAATTCACTAAAAAGGAAAAAGTGAAATACACACTGACATGAGTATTCAGACATCTGAAGTTAAGCTAAGATGTCTCGCATTTCTTTTGATCATATTTGAGATCAATCTCACTGCGTAAAATTCAGTTAAGGAAACTAAAAATGTCTGAATGAAAAAATGTCTCATAACAGCCATTGAGATCTAACCAAAACATGAGGTCAAAGCAACTGTCTGCAGAACTCACAGACTCAAGAGAGCAGATCTGGTGAAGGCTACAAAAATGTCACGCTCCACTAAAACTTTCACAGGAGCACAGTGGTCTGATTTTCTCCAGGAATGACACTTAGATTTGAGGGCCAATCAGTCTAATTTTGGTTTCACCAGACTGGGAGTCATTTCGGAGCTTTTCACAGGAGAGAAGCATATTCCATTCTCAGCTCTAAGGTCCAGATCTTTTGGAGTTGGGGATACACAGTGTAGACTGATGAAGGAAATAATTCTATTTATTTTTATTTTAGCGGAACATACCAAAATGTAAAAAATGTGAAAGGGTTGAATGCAGTGTGTCTCTGTTTATTTACAGACAAACACACCAAGGTCTTGACAAAGCCATGAGCTACATAATATTTTCGTCAGGAAAAAAAGATCAAAAAGTTATCAAAAGCTGTTTTTATCGGTGGTAAAGGATCAAGGACAGTTCATTGTGTGGCCTTGCAGCAGCAACAGCAGAATAAATGAGTCATTAATAGATAGTCACTGGTCCAAAAGAAAACCCAAATGTTCATTGAAATTCTTTAATGCATCTCTAATTAAATATGGAGCTAAATCAGCATAACTCAGATTCAAGTCCCAGATTAAAAGAATCCTATTTGCACCAAATTATTTCTACATTCATTAAGTTGAATGTGATTATCATTATGAAATTCAGTTTTAATTTAAATGATATCTAATTCATTTGGATAAATTATCTCAAGCAAAACAGTGTGATCCAGATGCTGTGCTTCACTCACCTCCAATTTTAGCATTGTAAGCCACGCCCACGCCACACACGCTGTTGTTGGCTGCAGCTGCAACTTCTCCTGCACATCGAGTTCCATGTCTGGGATGAGAGAGAGGAGAGAAAAATCTATGAAATCAAAGCAATAAAAATAGAAATGGTAATAGAAAAACTCAAACTCTTTACGTGGGAGCATTAAGATAATTAATTCAACCCCAAAATATTACTGTTCTTTGCAATTTGCTGAACTGTGCAGAGCTTTTAAACAATACTACTGCGTAAGTGTTTCTAAAAACACATCACAATGTCAGAGAGCTACAAACCCAATGTCCCAACAACTTATCAGAAAGCCTACAACTCCCTACACATTAAAGGTCTTTTAAGAATTCCATTGTGTGACATTTCCCTCCTAAACAGAATAACAAACATTATCCAGTAATTTCAGGTTAAAACACTGCTTTGTAACTGTTTTGTAAATCTTGTTCTTCATCAGTTTTGATATGTAAATGCAGACTGTTTTTGTCTTTACATAATGTAATAATGAAAAGCTAGAGATATTCCTATATTCATGTTTATATCAGAGTTACGATGTAGTATATAATTGTAATTTTACAGTCGGGAAAAGATAATATTAAGTACTTTCTTTGCAACAATCAGACTGAAGTGACAGTTGCATGGTGGGTTGCTTCTGTTCCCAGCAGTGTCAATCATATGTGATTAAAACACAGTCCTGCTACAGAAATCATTTTGTTCAGGGTTTGATTGTTAAACTCTCAATAAGCCATTTTCAGTGGTTATAATTTGCCAATCAGTACTTATGTGCAACACATAAAGTAACAGTGCAACAGTGTCCTAGTAAGTATATTGTTCAGACAATTCCTCTCTTGAGAAAAAACTGAGAAAAAAAAAACATCTTGGATATCTTTCCTCGTGTTGCAAAGATTACAGGATGCAGGGTCATCCAATCAAAAATGACTCATCCAGAAAAAAAAAAAAGCCACAGGACACATCCAAATGGGAAATGAAATATTATTGATGTACATGTATTATTCAGTCCCTCAGAAGTACCTTGAGTCAGTCTGGAGTTTCAGAGAACAGGCAGGTACACTATAGTGCGCTGTCTAGTTTTCAGACATGCAAACCAATCTAACCCCTTAAAAAAACAGTTTTATCAACAGCAAAACCAAGACAGAGTAAAGCCTACACTGGAACCTGTGCAACTTAGTATTATTGCAGGCAAAACAAATGATCATTAGTAGAAGGGATTTAATTTGTTTCACTGATTTCAGCTATGTGATCAGACTGCAAATGGACATTGCGGACTGAGCACTTGGCATTTACCATTGGTCATTAAGACTGTTTGCTGATGACAGAGCAGACATCCGATTAGGAGCTGAACAGTGTCACGCCCACCTCTGGTGCTTTGCTATGTCAATATTATTGAAACAGAGCTAATTACATCCACAGTATTTTAATTATTTATTTATTCGCAAGAGCCAAAAATGACTTTCTTTGTGATCTCCAATCTCCCCGCATGAAGAGTCAGGGGACAAAGTCGTTTCAGAGGGTCAGAGAATGGCTACGCCTCCAGCTGGGATCCTGATTAGACTCTGTGTGGCTTTGTGATAAATTACCCACCCGCTGATTCTCAGTTTTGTTCCCTCTCAAACATGTTAGCATAGGAGCACTGCTGTTTTCTGCCTGATTAATCTTTCTGTCTTTCATTTTCTTTATTTAGGACAGTGTGTGTGCATGCATGTGTGTGTGTAGGGGGCAACATCTGCAGTGAAATCTATCTTTCTAACATTTCATTTATGACATGACCACAGCTGTTAACAACTACATGTATTAATATTTTTTTCTTTTTAATAAGTTGCCATGACTGCACTTCTATTTCACTGACAGATATGCCCTTATGCAAGGTCCTTGACAGGGTGTAATACATCACAAAGGTAGTATAAACATGATCAGGAGGTTAGAGTTTTACTGCTAACTAGCTCATTTCATAATGGCAACTCCCACAAGAACACTATATGTTTTCAGGGGTTAAATTAGGATTTATTGAGTAGGGAGACCATTTTGGAGGAGTATTTGACAGAGTAAAGTAATGTAGTGTGATGCCTCAGAGCTTTATTACAATCCACATACACAAATCAGTTCATATATCAGATTATTAAAAAAACATCAATGAAAAAGCCTTTGACCACAGTCAGACTTAATAGATTCCAGCTTGTCTCTGTACAACATAACATCTCTGCATGTGAAGTGATAGTCAGACATTTTAGTATTTACTGTTTCTTCAGAGCACCACAGTGCGACAATCTGATTATGGAGACAGCAGAGAATTGGTGCTAACCAGGACTGACCTGATGCATGTTCTTATTTTATAGTACCTGAAAGCATAATACATAATAACAAATGCAGTTGAAATTTAAATTTAAAGCTTGAACTTGACCCCAAAACTGAGAAATTCTTGAAAAATTAAGTAGTTCATTTTAGTCCATAGTCCAAATTATTCTTTTTTTCTACAGAACCTCCTCCTGTCTTTACATCCCCAGCTACCAATCATTGCCACTACCTACTGTGTTATTACACACATACACAGACAAAGGTTATTTTTAAAAGCCAAGAAAAGCTCCAATCTTGCGGCTGAAAGGTTGGTTAATCGCTTTTTGGCAAGGGAAAATTGCATTTTACTGCTATTGGTGTGTTGCAAGTATTTCAACTGGTAAAAGAAACTGAGTGAAAAAGCTTATTCTTAAAGCCAAGAAAGCTCCTACTTTGTGACTAAAAGGTTGACTCTGCCTCAAAGTGACCCAAGCAATCTTTCTGCCACAAAGCAAAAACAATTGCATTTTAATGGTTGTATTGGTTACAGTCTAGTAGATGAGGTAAAATAATGCAGATTTATGAGGATTGTTGAAAAGTGTGTGCGGTCTACTTTTTTAAACTTTTAAGTTATATAGGTTCATTTGTGTCCTTAGGTGTCTTGAAAGACTATAATAATATACATTTATTATTAATTAATTGTTTATAATTATTATTAATTATAATGTATATTATAACTATTATAATTATTATTAGGGGATTGAGGAAAAAAAGGCTCACATTCACAAATGAATCACCAACTTTTCAGTTCATCTTCCATCAAAAATATGATGGGTGTTTAACAAACATGCTCTTACAGCATGTTCATGCACAATGCTGGTCGCAAATACCCACACAGTCTACTACATAAAACAAAGATTAATTGTCCAGCAGCGTGGTCATATATCCTCAGACCAAGGAAATGTGGTCACAGATGTGATGCCAGGTGGAAGAGTCAGCCATGATGGTGAAAAGTCAACACAGACAACTGGGAAGATATTTCTTGGGGAAGCCGTGTGCATCAAGATAAGGCTGTTTCAATACTATCTGGATTTGCACGGCGTGTCTGTGCGTATTTGCGAATGACTGATTGGTCTGGACTAAATTCAGTTCAAACAGCCAGACAGATTAATATATGCAGCAAGGCTCGGATTTGTCTCAGAACAAACAAAGGGGTTAATGGTGAAGCCAACAGTTTAATCCATCAAATATCAATGATTTAGAACTATTTATGAAACACTTACCTAAAGGTCTCCATTCTGTATTCCTATTAAATTGACTAAAATAGGTTAGAGACATCTATAAAAGGACAGGAAAGCATGTAGCATGCTTTTTGATAACATGGCTGCCATCAGGGAAAACCAAATTATAGTCACTTAAGCAGGTGTAGTTTTTATTTGCTGAGTCTTTTGTTAAATGTATGCTATCTTAGAAATATTTTGCTGCTTTTTCTCACTGTTAGACAGCCTTTTTCCAGATGTAAACTGAAAATTGCTCCCTCTCCCACACCAAATTCCATAGAAAAAAAAGAACACAAGAGTTGTTAATGTATTGCTGCCTTATCAAGTTCAGATATGCCGTCTTGTGACTTTAAATTGTGATTTTTTTTTTTTACTTCTGCAATCTCTTGTGTCCCCTTGTGTTAAAAACACAAACATTTCTATATGTATTTTGGTGTGGGAGAGTGAGCGAAATATGAACTTCAATTTCCAGAGGAAAAAGCCTGTCTACTTTCTAACGTCAACAAAAAGCAACGTACATACTTAAGATATCATATACTTAGGCAACAACAATAAATGGATTATTTGATGAATGATTAATTATTAAATCAATGACAAACTATTTTGATTATTGTTTGTGACTATTTGGATTCATTGGTTTGTTTTTAAAAATTAAAATAAGCTATTGCAAAATCATCCAACTTAATAATTTTGGACTGTGGACAAAATAAGATATTTGAGAATATTACTATTTCAAGGTTTGAGAAATGGTGTTATAAATAACAATAACACCAATCAACATTTTGCATAATTCTCTGACACTTTATGGACCAAATTGATTGAGAAAATAATCATTAGATTAATTAATCATGAAACCAATTGTTATTTGCAACTTTAGATTCAAATCAGTTTTTTTATTCTGTCTTTGATGGCAGCCATGCGGTCCACGGAAAAGGTGGCACATGCTGTGGCACACTCAGCAAAGTTGGTGTTAACAATAAGTCAATACCTTATACAACTACTCTTCAAAAACACCTCAACTATCCCTTTAAGTTCGGGTGAACCTCATCCTTGATGAAAGACAATCCGAGTAAATTAATGGTTAATATCTGAGCCAGAGGACTTCAAAAACGACCTTATTACTATTCAAAAAATGAACTTTGTAAAAATGATCCAACAAAAGCTTAAAGCTGAGATAAAAGGATGCTGAACCGCAGGCGTTCTACACACTGAAGCCAATGTGACCTTACTTATCTTATCGAAAGAAGTAAAAGGAACGGCGAGTGGCAATTTCTTTATCTCTGCTCCTCAAGTCGTGGCACCATTTTCGGTCAAATCTCAGCCCTGTCATTTACAAGACAATAAAGCCATGTCACTGTCTGAACCACAATCTCTCTGGGCCATGATGCAACGTCCTGTAACAACAAAACATTCAGACTCCTTACAAATCACTGTGCAGTCGATTAATGACTGCCCACTTTCCAACACCCATAAACAGTATGCACAGACTCTTGGTATCTTCTTATTAAGGCTGTCAATTAAATGATGCCTTTATTGCGTATAATTTGAAACATCTTGAGGTAACAGTATATACTGCGATCTATATTCTTGGATATGTACATCTGTGCTCTTCACAGAGTTCTTTCTCTTGCTGCTCACAGACTTGTGCATACAATTTGGGCATTTCAGATAACCAACAGGGAAAATCCTGACCATTTTGTAGTGGCTGTATGGCATATTGGGTGGTATAGAAATGTATAATAAACAAAATTAATGGCAATGTCAAGGCAGATTTTATTCAATAACTATACTACCATAGTTAGCATAGTTATTAATAACTATAACTACTCTGCTGAAAATGTAAACTAGTACTAGTACTGAAATAAAATTAGTACTACCATACTAAATAATGACTACTACTATAATCCACTGGTGTAGTGTGGTCTACTGTAGTGAGTATATTGTCAGTCACTACCTAACCAACCCCTCATCCAACCTGCATGGTGTGCACCTGCATGTCTGTGCACACATCCACACATCCACACATCCACACTCAATGGTGATGGTGCTTTGCTGGTTAGATACAAAACAGAGAGAAGGGTGCTGGCAAGCTAATGCTACCTACCAAACTTTCAAACCAAGATGCTCATAGAAGAAAAATATTAAGACATTGTTCTGTGCATTATCATTTGATAGACTGCACGTGCTGTGTGTGGAGAAAAGGGGCAGTCAAATCAGCTGTGACTAACAGCTAATCTGTCTGTGTGATAATGATTGGCCGGTATAATGGAAAACTTTAATTTATATAAAAAATGTATGTAGTTTGTACCGTATACCGAGAGAGAGGTAAAATTTGGGAGGTAGAATTTTCATGCAGGTTGTGCAGTAGATCAAAAGCCTTATAACTGACTGAAATGTTAATATGACATCTGCTGAACAGATTCAGATTTTTTTTTCTTCAAACATTTGACTTTAGACTGATGTCTGTGTTGTATTTAATCAAGATGTATTAAACTAGATTATGAAATGTGAGTGAACAATTGAATGATATGAACTTGTTCTCAAATAACTGTGCAGTCACTTCAGAACTGTTCAGTGTATGAAGGCCACAATGGTTATAGGCTTAATGTTTTTAGTTGTAGGTTATGTGTTGCCTGGTGAGAACTTCGATCACTTTCTTCAGTCTCTAACATTTCTGTCCCGCTAGACAGGGATTTCAAACTTGAAACAACTGACAATCTCCCAAGTTAACACAGAATCAGACAGTCTCTGAGGTGGTGTATGCAGAGGCTGTTGCTTTCATATTCTGGAGCAGCAGTGGCTCAATGATAGAGTGGGTCATCTTCCACCTATCAAAGTCAAGGTTTTTGATCCTTGCTTCTCTAGTTTACATGCAGATGTATCTGTGGGCAAGACTCTTCAATCCAAATGGCCTAATACATTAATACATTATATACAGAGGGACTAGGTTAAAGCAAGCAATCCTCAGTTGTCCATCAATGATGTAATGGATGTGCATGAGGTATAAATACAATGATGTATCCCAAAATATACTGGGATATGTTTTTTATTTGTCCTTATTGCCTAGCCCTAATATCCAGTAACTTGGGGTACATATAAGTAAACTCCTTCTGCCAGTCCCAAGCCTGGATAAATGGAGAGGTTTATATCAGGAAGGGCATCTGGCATAAAAATCTATGCCAAATCAACAATGCGGTAGTCCCTACGGAAGAAAAAGAAAAAGAAAATACTTTTCACTTTCACAAATGGTACTCCTTTCATGCTTTCACAAACAAAAGAGTGATATTATTTTGTAACAAAAAAGTATATAGGTAAAAGATATCGCGGCCAACAGCAAATCAGTTCCCTAAATTTAAGGAATCCATTTTATACTGCATTTTAACCATATGTCACACTTTTTTTCCCATTCAAAACTCAAAAAAACAGTTTCTTTATCTGAAAAGGAGCAAATCCCTTCTGTATATCAAGGTGTAGCTGCACAGCAAACTGATTTTGTCTTTACTTCCAACAATCTCTACTGGCATCCAAACATGCAGGGAAAATTTCAGAAACCCATTCTGACCAGTTTTTGTTTTCTCTAAATTGTATATTTGCAGTTAAAGCATCTTTGGTGTTATAAGTGTAAACCCTCAGCACAAAACTACATTTCTTAAGACGGGTCCACATATAATTTTATTTTTATTAATGTGTAGGCAGATTTACAGCTGAACAGTATGGGTAATATATCTAGTTGGGACTGTTTTTTTTCTGATTTGTTTCCGATTGCAGTTTGATTTCACCAGTCAAACTGTCAAATCAGTCAAAAACAAGATGGGGCATTACCACACAAGATACCATCAAAACATCACATCCTATACTATATTCAATATTGCTTCTTACGTTTACATATTGCAGTTTCAGACCTGGCATACAATATAGTACAATTTTAGAGTGCTCCCATCTAGGCACAGAAGCCAAAACTAATGTTTTAAGATGCTGATTAATGAACTTTAGGTATTAATAATGACAGCTCAGAGGAAGAAAAGCACATTATTACTCACTGCTCACGTGACATTCTTTCTCTCATGGCACCGAGAGATGTTTGCAGATGGGTGACAAATACAAACACAGTCAGGTGGCACTGAAGAAAGCTCATGTGTTGAAACATTACGTCCGAGTGTGACAGATGTCTTATCCAGGCCGCTTGGCATTGCTTTACACTGGTGTATATAATCAATTTTCAATGGACTAAAAAGGATCTGTTCATTGTAGCTGCCAAATGCATGAAGCTATTTTCTGCGCAGCTCTGCTGCAGTCTTGAAATATCTGTACCAGAATTTGAAGTGGAGCTCTTTTAATTCTGTGTGGTGCTGTATCTAACTTTGATTACAGGATGATCAAACAGGATGTGCCTGTTTCAAATTTCACATTTTACCTTTATATGACTTTGAGATTCTCTAGACTTTTTTTGCCTATGTAATGTGTTAATATTTAAGACCAGTACTGATGCCTAAGCTGGGATACAGGTGATAAAGCACAGAGGGAAACATTGAATAATGTTTGCCTCAGAAAATGATTGCCTTTAGACAATTTAGAAATTTCAAGTCTATCTCATCGTGGAGGAAACTCAAATGAACAAAGAGCCGAAACACTGACAAAGAAGAAGACCAGAAATCAATGTTTTTTGTTTTTTTTTTTGTTTTTTTTTACCTTGTGTACCGATTGTGCTACTGTATGTGAATAAAACATACATGTATATTATTGAAGGAGATGAAATTAACCCTTTTAATGAGGCTACTGTAATAAAAGTGATCTCTGCTCAATTGTGAGATATCCTTCATCCATTAATTCGTTGTCTACTGCTTTATCCTCCACATGAGGGTCGTGGGGCTGCTGGAGCCAATCCCAGCTGATAGAGGGCAAAATGCGGGATACACTCTGGACAGGTCGCCAGTACTGTGAGGTATCTGAAAATGGTAATTGAAAACAATGAGATGCAGAGTCATGTATTGAAAACAAATATGAAGTCTGCCAAAAATAAATCATGTTTACGTGTTCAGAATAGTCTTAAAAAAAAATGACAATCACCTAACTGCTTAAAAAAAAGCCAACTGCTCAACATCTCCGAACATGTCTTAACTAGATTATCTTTGCACACAGCAGACAATACTGTTTGAACATCCCATTCATCAGAATCCAGTCAACTGAGTAGAGTAATATTGACTGCCTCTAAGTGATCATTAATATATTGTGGAATGAGGTTTGCCCTTGAACTGCCACTCCAATCAACATGGGCCTCAGCTCGTCAAAATCTTAAAAAAAAAAAGCAGCTTTCAATCACAATGTCTATTTCTCTAACAAATTATAAGAGGAATGCAGACAGAGAGGAGAGATGAATCTGGTTTGGGGAGCAAGGTCCCTGCCAACATCACCGGCACATAGTCTATACGTGGCAGTCTGGACAAATAAACAACAATCCCCTGCAGAATAAACAAGATAAGGGGAAACAGAATTACATTATTTAGGTTTGACAAAAGGCAGCTTTGCAAACAATAACTGATCAGCTCGGTGTAACGTTGTGTTTATCTGCAGCAAGGGCTGGTGAGAATAAAAAGTAAAAAATGTTTTCCATGTTTTCTTATTACTCCTTTTCCACACACACTGCAGAGGCTCAACTTAAGAGTCTGAGAAAACTTTAGTAAAACTGTCAAGTGTTGGGCCCAGAATGACAAATGAAGTCTCAAAAGGCTTACATAAGATTTTACTGATGTGCATTTGGTCTTTACTCACTAAACACATTTGCTTGTGTATCTACAGGTTGGATAAACATGCTCTTCAGTGGCCTCAGAATTCTGAAGACTTCACTTTCACCAAGTTAAATTTTAAACGAATTGCAGTCTACTGCCTTTATTGCCGATAAATATAGTATCAATATCCTTAAATGACAAAATGAAAAAACAGAAAGCAAAATTGAGATGGTGAATTCAATATTCTGCTTCTGCACAAGCTCCTTTGGCAGAAATAGCAGCTTAGACTCTATTTGAGTAAATCTCAACATGCTTTGCACACCTGGATTTGGTCAGCCTATCCTGTTCTTTGTGCCAGATCCTCTCAAGCTCCTACAGATTGAATGTAAAGTGTCTGTAAAACTCCAAAGGTTCTTTACAGATGTTCTATGGGTTTTAACACTCAGCTTTGACTGGGCGTTCCAAAGACATTGCATTTCTGTATATACTGTATATCTTTTTAGTCAGTGATGTGTTAAAGGATGAATTCTTGCCCCGGAAGGTCAAGTGCAGTAGGAAGCAGATTTACTTGACCCTCTTTTACACTAAAACTAGAGGGGATTCCCAAGATTTGAGAGCCCAAGTGAACAGGGTTAACACAATTGTCATTGGCAGTGGTTGGTCTGTCTTCAGATGTTTTTTTTTTTTTTCAACCCTGCATCACCTGTGCATGGAAATTGCAATGTCACAAAAGCACAGGAGCCAAAGCAAGTTGAGGAAGAAAAAAACAACAGGATGGAGCTTAATGACAATTTTGTTGTTATGTTTTTTTTTTATTATTTTCATTTTTTTTTAACCACTGGATATTAGGTATTTGAGGACCCCTTTGTATTTGGCTGTATTTATCCTTCCCTTGATTCTGACTGGTCTCTGTGTGGGGGGAAAAAAGGAGAGATAAAAGAAGCACCGTAATTGCATTATGCTGTCACCCCCATGCTTCACCGATGGGTTTATAATAGCCAGGTAATAAGCAGTGCCTGGTGTTCACCTGACATAGTTTGGAATTCTGCCTAAAGGGTTCAATTTAGTTTCATCAAACCAGCGACCTTTTGCTTGTGTGCCTCTAAATGCCATCTGTCAAATTCCAAGCAGGATGTTGTGTGCCTTTTACTCAAAGTGGCTTTTCTGGTCATTCTGTCTGAGAGGTGTAATTGATGGAGAGCTCCAGAGATGGTGCGAGAGGACTTCTTTGTTCGACTGGCCATGAAGTTCTAGGACAAATCCCTGACCAAGACCCTTCTTGCATGGTGACTCAAAATGTTTTCAAACTTCAGAAACTACAAGTACAAAGTTTTTGAAATGGTTTTAACCCCTTGCCCTGACCTACAGTATATGTTCCCACCATTTTATCATGGAAGTCCACAGAGATTTATTGTATTTTTCTTTCTCTCAGTATTTCTGTCTTAAAGCCTCAGTATTACTCTCATTACGTTACAATAAACAATAGTTAGTCTGTTTTTAAAAGATAGTTGTTACATTAATCATAAGGACAGATAGCCATTAAGAATCGTCAGTGTTTTGGTATCTCTAGACAAGACACTTTTTTAAAATAAATAAATAAATAAATAAATTTGTGAAAAGAAATGTCTAACAATATATTTTCACATGACTTAAGGGGTATTAAGTGTAGTCTGGTGGGTAGGAGAGGCAAGGTTAGCAATAAATATACAACAAAATAAGATAAGGTTGTCTGAAAACTTACAGTACTACTGAAATTTTGTCTAAAAATATAAGATTCTACGAAATATTCGCATGCCATCTACATTAACCCAATGTTTTGGAGTCCAAAAATAGATAAGACTGAGAACACTGTGGTACTTATTAAAAAAATCCAGGGCCTTGATTTAGTCTGATGGCTAAAAATGGAGACCTTCATAACAGTGACACAGTTACTGCCTTTTCCTTCCCGATTGGTTTTTATCAGCTACAGATTGATTATCACTTGGGAACACTTTCACCTCCTTGTCAGTCGGTACTTTTTCTAGTGTTAGTTTTTGTTAGCAATACTTTCTAAATCATGAGGTTTCACATGCCTAGTGTATCTGAGTGGTCATGTGATACGCTGTATGTACTGTGGTGTGTTCACATGAAAACACATTAGTTCTAATAAGGAGCTGAAATGCTGAAAAAGTAGTAGTATAAGCCACTGCACATGTTATACTAATGAAAAAAAATGTAATTGTCAGACACTAAAGTGACTAGTATTTCTCTGTTCCAACCTGTCATCTGCTCCTAAAAACACAGTGGCAAAAAAATTATTTTGTTATGCGCAAACAAAATCCGCACTGACACAAGAGTACCAATGCATATGCTTAAAGAATGCCACAGTTACACATGACACTGAGCTCTAAAATGTGTCAGTGCAAGGCAGGTGAGACCTGCTGTGTGCAACAGAGGCACTCAGTGTACAATGCAGTGGCAAGCTGTGTTCATTGATTTGTGCTCTGGTTCTCCATCAGTCTGAGTTTTTCTGTCCCCTCAACTTCATTCCACTATATCTTCACTCCAGGTCACTTGTCTGACAGCATTTGGACACAGTGACTGCAGATATTTTTATACTGGGGTTGCAGCTGGAATCCAAATTGGGAGAAGTGTATTTTTTCCATTAAAAAATAATACACAATCCCCAATTACATTACAACTGTTTATCTGTGTACACAGTGAAGTGCAGAAACATTGAACCACTTGAGTGGGGAAGCATAGGTTTAAGCATTAGGCCTGGAGTAGAGGTAAATCAGTAATTAGCAGGAAATCATACATTTAAAGACAACAGAGGTTCACAAGATACAACAGCAGGGATAAGAATACATTTTTAAAAACACAGGGTATATTCACTAAGCTCCAAGAGTGAGAGCTAATATCTGATAGCAGAGTTCTGCAAGCACACAGAAGCAGCCTGAGTGTGAGGAGACAAACTCGACCTGAAGCAACACAATCTTTGTGCAGCTACAGCATATATGTGAGTGCAGACAAACAGTTCTGAGCAGAAACAGAGCACATTTGCATACGAGCAGGGGATATGAGAGAGAATGAGAACGTGAAATGGAGACAAAATGATCTCAAAATGAGAGACCGCACTCCTGAATACAGACAGGAAAGAAAAAGCTCATTAATGTGATGAAATATGTCCATGAATTAGTATGTATAAGCAACTGTCAAATGTGTTTCTGAAAAGTCAAAACTTCCATGGAGCAAAAGAGCAAAAAAAATAGACAAATTACTAACATGCATTCAAGACCACACTCTACAGTAACAATAGGAAAGAAATGAAACACTGCGAGTAATATATAAAAATAATTAAGGAGGGGGTGTGGATATTTGTTTGATTGTAAGAAGTCAATTAGTTAATGTGGTTCTGCAGGAGTATATTAAAAAGATAAATTATTGACAGGTTGATGATTCCATCTCCTTAACCTCCTGGCCACTTTGTTTAGCTTTGCTTTGAGTCAAGATCTGAGTGCTAGTGTATGTTGGGAGTCACGATATGTTTACATTTTAATTTGGTTTGTTTTCAGTTACCAGGTTTATAATGAGTGGTGGGGCGTTTACAAATGCTAATATTTCAACCTGGTTTTCATGCTAAGGTTAGTCCATCTTTAGTTTTGAGTAACTGTCAGAGAAGCATCGATCAGCATTTGTACTTGGTTCACTGTGTTAGAATTTCAGACATCTAAATGTTTTCCTCTTAGTTTTGCATATTAAACTTTACTCTTAAAACATGAAATGTACGCTCTGGCTGTTTGTTCATTTGACCTGATGTAGACACTTGGCAGTGTACGATAGTAGCCTTCATAAAATAAGGCCTTTGCCTGCAGTACTTTACATACAGTATGAAGCTACAAAACTAAAATTAATTTTAAGCAATTATACACTGAAAGGAACACACGTGTGGGTAAGATATTGAATTTTTACCAAATAAGCCCTCCTTAAACACACTGAACCTTTAGGGTACAGAACATGTAAGTATGACGTATTTGCCACTTGTTTTTTTTTTTCTGCTGAAGAGGCACTTTGATGGTCAGAGAAACAAATAGCCTTCTGCCACCAAGGACAGACCAATCCCATATGGTGAGAGAGGCATGAAAACACTTAACTTAGTGTTTATTAATCCCATCTTTCAAATGATCCATCCATCTTACATCTTACACACACACACACTGGTTTGAAACTTAAAACATGCCTTTACCTTAAATGGTATAATTTACATTATGAAAACTTGACTTCTGGTTTAGGTCTCCACAACACAAGGAATACCAGGTTTACACACACACATAAACACACTTTCTTCCTACTCACAGCTTTCAGTATATATTAGTATTAGTTGCAGATGGGTTGGTCTGTAGTGAAGGACACACAGGGCTGTGGAAAATGTCAGTCATTTTCTAATAAAGGCTGTCACTATGAAGTCTTACATGCTGGCATATGGGTGTAAACTAATGAAGCCCTGTCAACAGTTCCCAGTAGAAGGTAACAGTTCTCTACTTGGAGATTAGAGAGAGAGACAAAGACTAGCTCTCTTTCTCTGTGTTTGTGTGTGGCTATATATTTGAACAAGGTGAGGAAGTAAGATAATTCATTTTGCTATACACACACCTGTATATACTAAATAATTTATCAATTTACCTACAATTGAGCTAAATTTAGGTCATGTAGGTTTATTGATGTAGACAATGTATTACAACAGTGATGCAT
The DNA here is from genome assembly GCA_016785285.1 of Brachirus orientalis. Classification (NCBI taxonomy): domain Eukaryota; kingdom Metazoa; phylum Chordata; class Actinopteri; order Pleuronectiformes; family Soleidae; genus Brachirus; species Brachirus orientalis. The sequence goes on from JAFBJR010000253.1 coordinate 874,752, forward strand.
TTTGCATTTTTGTTAATGGTTACACATTAACCAAATTCTATTTCCACAATTTACGAACAAATTTGATTAGCATTACGGTTTTGTTTGGTGTATTTTTTGTTTGGTCTCATACAGTACAAGGGCTGGATGATATGGCTTAAGAACTTATAATGATAAAAATTTATAATCAGTTGATATTATTATATTATTATTTGATATTTTATCCTGATATTATGAAGATAAAAAATCAGATAATGATAGACATTGATGTCTGTCTGAAAGTGTGTTTGTGTAATCCATAAACATTCTATAGTTATTTATTAAAATTCTGTAAAATTTCTATTGAAGAACATAACATTTTACTATACAGTATTCTGTAATGATGCAGGGCAACACTAGGAGCGATAACCATTGCCCTGCCATGTGGCCATTGACCAAATTGCCTAAACCTATTGTCCTTTTTTGAGGTTTTTTAAAATATACAATATTGTGTAGCACTTTTCTTTACTGACAGGCTGTGGACAATCAATCATTCTATCCTCAACTCAATCTATCCTTATCACACTAATACAAGGGAGGAGAGTTACACAAAACTAGAGAAAGAAACAGGACAAATATTGTCTTGATGGAGCCCAAATGGATTACCTGCTTGGCTTGAGCCCAAACAGCCTTCAAACTACACACCCTTCAACAATAACTGCCAGAGCCGCAAACTCAAGAGCGCAGAAGATCTTGATGGAAAGGCCCCGAGAGGAGAAGTCCAAATTTGGTGTGGTGTGTAATCAGTACAAATGAAGTGGACTTCATTGCTCAGGTAAAAGCCTGCCTCCATCTCCTCCTTTTCCGTTTATTATCCTATGAATATATTCATATAATCTCACGGTGAAGGGGGCAGTGAGCATTACTCACTGTCTCACCCTGTATTACTCTGTGGTGATTTACATAGCTCATTGGATATAATTTGACCACAGGTCACTCTGAACAGTGTAGCTCCACACTGCAGACAAAGAGACACACCCATGCTTTTCATTCCGTTCTCATAATTGATCCAGTCCAAGAAAATTACTTTGGCATTTCCTCTAACAAAGGTAGTACAGTGTTTGTGTGTGAGTAGTGTGACTCCTTGCACTCAGTGTTTTATTATGTGTGTAATGTGTGTGCCTCTCTCTGAAGTACAACAACAAAAGAAATGATGCTAAATGTTTAACAGAAGCAGTTTAGAGAGATAAATAGTGTGAATACTTAAAAATAGGATGCATGCAGAAGCGATTCTACTTTCACATTATTATATTTACTATCTCCTGAAAAACTTGTAAAGCTTTTTTTTTTAGCAACTGCAAGTGGATGCTGTGCTTTGAAAACAAAGATGAAAACAAACAACTACAAAAAGACTTGGTGGCAGTTGTCCCAGAGAAGAGAAAGATTTGGTCAAATCCTGCTGTGCATTTCAGAGGCGGAATGCAGCGTCTCATCCAATCCACCGGGATTGGACTACAGCAAAGGACCCTAGCATTTGACGGAACTGGGATAAGGGACAGTGATGCGTTTAAGCATTTGCCCTCGCTGGTGTATCCCATCATTATATTTGTTTCAATGCTATCACAAAACACAGGAAGAGAAGAGCCTGAATCACTGAGGGCGAGTCACCAAATTTTGTATTCGTGGCAAATAAGAGCCAAAGTAGCTTTGGGGTTATACACATTGGAACTTAAAATGCAGCAACAGCAGCTTGGCTTGTGCAATGAAGCAAGAACACACACATGCTGGTTTTGCAATCTTCATGTGGACACTCATAGACATAATGCATTCCCTGTGCCCCTATCCTAACATGAATCACCATAACTAAATGTCTAACCCCTACCCTAACCCTAACCTAAACTGTATTATAACCTTTACCATAATAAAAGGTCTTAATCCTCAAAAAGCCTGTTAAAGTTGTGTGGACCAGACAAAATGTCCTCACAAAGATAGGTTTGCTTGACAATTGGTCCACACAGCCTATTTAAGACATGTACACACACACGCACACACACACACACACACACACACACACACACACACTCAAATGGTAAAAAGCTTTTAAGACTATTTTCAAAAGCTGTACAGACATGTTGCTTTCACATAGGCATCATTACCCATCAGCAAACCATTACAGGGTGCTAGCCACATAAAAAAAAAAAAAAAAAAAGATTGAGACAAAAGGTCTTTGTTAACAGATATACAATATGAGCCCATATTTACAATGAGATGGATCACATTTGCCCCACTTTGCGAAATATCTACATCATTTAAAAGCCCATTTTGAAGCAGTTAAGACCAATTCCAAATTATAGCACTGGTTATTATTACTTTTGCTGCCACATTACCTATTCTCATTCCGCTGAGTGTATCTTGGTTGGGGATCAGTGTCTCCATCATTAACATCATAGCTGGCCTCAGGGTCCTAGGAGAGACAAAAGTAGTCCTTTAGAACACCAGCTAACTGAACTCCGTGGGCTCTCATTTACCCATGCTGTCAGTTCTCTGTAGTTGTAAACACTTTGCAAATGTGCAATCTCTGTTCCACCATTTTGTGCTTTTCACTTACATAATTGTTGATTAAGTCAGGATGGTCCTTCTCAATGCCATCATCCAGGATCGTCACCACAACTCCTCTCCCTGTGAAGCCTTGAGCCCAGGCTTCTCTGGTATTCAGGTCTTGGTGTGTTGGGTTGGACTGGAATAGACAGAGACCTTTTGTTCAGCTGTCAGTCTACTGTAACTTACACTTTTCCGACAGACCAGCAGAAATCATGTCACTGAAAACATTTAAATCATCTGCAAAGATGTCATGTCAAAATGTTGCTCTGAAAAAGAGAGGAAACACCATCCCTGATATAAAAATGGCCAAGTCTAGAAGGTTGGAGATGATCAATCTCTTTATGGTGAGTGGCTCATTGTGAGCATCCTGCTAGAGTTACAGAAATGCAAGTCTTGGCAGGTCAGAAATCTTAACATTTAGACTACCATTTACCTCACTTAGAGAAGTAATAACAACCTACAAGCTTTGAGAGGAGGGAGAGACAAACTGGGGATTGGATACAAAGAGAATGGTCAAGTGTGAAGTGGATAAATAATGGAAAACTCTGAAGAGTGAGCGCTGGAAGGAAGACAAAGTTACATAAAAATAGGAGGAATAAAAAGCCATCACTGCCAACCTCCTATGCAACAATATAAAACAATAAATTACATCAGTGATGACAAAAAAGTCATCACTGGTAGCATATTCCTTTAGCTAAACCATTTCAAGCCTGAGCTACATGATGTGGAATACTTAAGGAAGGAAAGGGTTAGACGTTCTCAGACGATAGGTGGTCTAACACAGAATGGCAAATGTGGTGAAAGAGGATTTATTTGCACATGAAAAAAAGAAAGATAAGGGCAAATTGGTAAATTTCTAAGAACAGCTGTGAATAATAAAACATATAGAGCAAAGACCATTTGCTATCAGTATTTCACATATGACATATTTCAGCAATGGAGCTGCCGCTGACATTTAATTTTACATCTAACCCAGCATCCAACAGCATCTCAGTGACAAAGAAACATTGCTTTTTCTGCGAAGCTGATATAAATACAAGGTTTGTCAAAATGACAGCAATTAAATTTACAGCACTGTTCAGAGTGGCCAGTGAACAGATTAGATCATTTTATCTGACTAACCATGTGTGTCATTTTATATCCAATCAAAAGGAAACCAGTAAAGTGGTTGCAGGACCATCACACATTTTGTTAAAAAACTTAAGACCTAAAATCTTCACCAAATTTTGTAGAGTGGAAGACAAATATGTTCTTTACCATGACTCAACAATTTTAAACTTTAAATGCGTGTCTATTGATTCCTCCTGCATATGGGAAAAAAACAACAATTGTAATAGATCCTAATATTTGTGTCATTTGATTTAATCAAATAATATTCTCTTATATTTTAGCCAACTATTTGAAGAATGAAACAAAGTATGGTAGCATTGTTTGGTAGTTTTCAAAGAAACAAAGTTGTCCTTGGGATAGAGGAAACGCCAAATAACTCAATTCATGACTTCGAGTGGGACTGTGGGAGGAAACTGGAGTACCCATAGAAAACCCATGCTTTTAGCTACAAGGCAACAGTGCAAGCCATTACTCCACTGTGTGACCCATACAAGTAGAGTTACCTTAGTGAAATGCACACTTATCGCCACGTTGATCCTGGTGGCTGTGCCGGGAACATGTGACTGGGTATGAGAGATGTGATAGAAAATGTCCTGCACATAAAAACCCTAATCCAACGAAGTTAAGATTATGTATAAAACCTGAATAAAACAGAATACAATGATTTTCAAATCGAATACACTTCAAAGACATGCTAAACTGGCAAACTTTATTGTCAGTTTGAATGTTGCCTGCAACATGTTCTAAAAAAACTGGAACAGGGTCATGTTCTGTCTGAGGACACCAATTGTTGAAGCTTTGAAGGTGGAATTCTTTCCCATTCTTGCTTGATGTACAACAGTCTGGGGTCTCCAGTGTTTTATTTTGTGCTTCATAATGCACCACACATTTTCAATGGGAAACAGGTCTGCAGACAGGCCAGTCTAATACCCACTCTGTCCACATTAAAAAAACTTTTTTAATGTGGACTCGTCAGACCCCAGCACACTTTTCCACTTTACACCACCACCTCAGATGAGCTTGGGCCCAGAGAAAGTCGGCTGTGTTTCTGGGTGTTGTATTTGTATTGTATTATGTTCTTATTCATGTTTTACACAATGTCTGAACTTCATTGGAATTTAGGTTTATAGATGTGCTATATGAAAGTGTGATTGAATGGGTAAATGGCAAAACTGTAGTGTAAAGAAAATTTGAGTGGTCATTAAGACTAGAAAAGTGCTATAAAGAGTAAATACAGACATTTACTGAGTTTGACATGAGGATCAGTTTTCTTCACAAGCCATACTAGTGAAGGTAGTTAAACGATTCATTTGTTAATTATTTTGGCTAAAACCACAACACTAACATTGCTATAGCTGTCCACTGATGTCAGATGTTTCATCACCTTTAGAATGCAATTTTTTTTTTTAAGTTTATTTGTACAAAAGTTTTTATTTTCACAAACAGCTTCCTGACAATAAAAATAAATAGCAAAGAATAAAATCACAAGCACTAATAAAAATCCTCATAAACAAATGACAAGAGACAAAAATGTAGAACGCACAATATATGTTCAATAATTTAGAGAGGGCTGCAAAGAGATAAAATAAACATTTACAAGGTCCTTAACAGCAAAAAGAAGTGTCCCCGCATCTCAGGTTCAAAAGAACCCAGTGTTGAAAAAAACAACAAAAAAACACTGCTGCAACTTTAACCATATAACCATTTAACCATATATAATGATGACATAATGAGGTCTAGGCTATAAAGATCAGAAAACAACACATACCAGGTACCACTGCTTGGGGAAATCAGGGTCCTTTGGATCTTCATACACATCCCTCCTCTTTCTTTTTCTCACCACTTGCTGCTCCATCCACAGGACCTGGGGGTGACCAGACAGATAGTCAGATAATGAATTTCTGCAATTGCTGAAATCTCCCACAGACTTAATGTATAGCAAACTTGGCCTCAGCTGTGCTTAAAAAGTAATGACTAGACAGAGAGACAGAAACTTAAAGGAAAGCTAATTTATTTCAGTCCACAGATGCAGAGGAAAAGTGGCGACTGTACAGTAGGTCAGAGCAGAGGAGCCTTTGAAGTCCCGTAGACTGGTGGGATATGCACAGACGTGATGAGTAAGAGCAGATACTAATATCACATACAGGTAATGACATTTTTTATACACTTAAGTCAGTGGTGAAAGCAGTTTATAATTCTTGAGGGAACGATGACCTTCTTTGCTTAAATATTGCTCTTCATCTCCATGCATCCTTGGAAAAAGGTTAAATATGTTAAATTGAAATAAGGATATATTTATAATTACTTGTAGGCTAATATATTTAAAACATTTCAATATTCTAATATCAGTTGGAATCATTCAATATCCCTCATTACCCTGTGCAATTGACAATAACAAAGTGTGATGCGGTAGCAAAATTTGAAAAAAATTCAAACGTTCCTGTGAATCAAATGCCCTCCCTTTACAGGTGCTATGTTTAAAAAATAAAGACAGAACCTCAAGCGGAGATGTGTACTGCTGAAATTAGTTACAACGCATCATCACTTCACACACGGCTTATCTGAGCTACTTTCTGTGTTGCTAGAATCAACCAGAATACTGTGAAACATCTCAAATTAATCTGCCACACATTTCTTTTGAAAGATTTTGCCACAAGTGTCTGGCTGCCAAAATCCACCAAGCACTGGAAATCAGTCAGCTGCAGCCCAGTGGCATTAATTTGCAGTAATGACAGGCAATTCAGAACAACTAAAATTCAAAAGCCATTGGTAAAGTGATAATGTGTTGCTTCAGATGAAATAACACTAGCAGATGTGTTTTCTTGCTGAAAGTGAGACTATGATTGGTTTTGGCAGACAGCTGGTTTCCCTCTCTTTCCAATAACATGTACTGAATCTTTTATTGGTACATAACACTGGGCCATACAGTCCCACATTCACCCCCTAGCATAGTTATGTACATGGAATTCCAAAAAAACATTTCATACGTCCTTGCCAGAAGCCACACAGTAGCTAATTATTTAGGTGAACATGATCACTTGCCAGGGAACAAATTATCTTTTTATTTGTCCTTTATTAAACCAGGAAGCCACACAGAGAACCTACATGCACATGAAAATGGAAACTACTCAGAAAGGGCCTCAGTTGAAGACTCTACAAAGCCTTTAAATGTAAAAGTCATATTTCTAATTGTGTTCACAAATTAATTAAGATTTAATGATTCCTTTGTTATATACCTGTAGACAATTAATATGGTAATTGTAATCATTGCAGACCTACACTTAACTAAAACAAATGGGTTAGTCACCATTTGTCTGTGTGTAATACTTTTATGTAACCACTTCAGTACTGTACATTACAACACCTATATGTTTTAGTTGCTTTGCTTGTGCTACAACCTGTACACTATATGTACATCTTGTGGCATGTGTGTGTACTTTTATATATGTATACATGTACAGAGATACACACACACAGTATCTCTGTCATCAACAGACCCTTCATCATTCACCACCAATCAGCACTGTCTGGACTGGCAAATGCATACAGTATTACTTTGTGAGCTAGTAACTGAGTTTATCATGCTCAAACTGTGAGATTTTGTCACTTCATGCCTCCCCAAAACTGTGATCAAAGACACTTCATCATTCAAACGCAATATCTACTCCGCAGTTTAATCTTGGAACACACAACATTTAGTATCATGATTTTATATAAACAAATCTACAACTCTGTCCCACCTTAGGGCTGGGCAAGATACAGTATATCGAAGATGATATTGTGATTGTTGTTCGAAAAAACTGCAAATTGACATTACTGAGTATTTAAATGACTTTGCAAAAAAACTATTACACATGCACTAAACTCCACATATACATTTGTTGAGCAGCAAAAGCTGTTCTTGCTGCAGATTTCAGTGTCTTCTGACCAAAAATGTGCCTACGTGATCAAATGACATCTCTCCAGCATCCTTCCTGCCACACAGGTTAGCCACATGTTGCTAAAACGTGGAGATGCCAGCCCCCGAAATCATATTTATGAATCATTTTGTAGTTGCTCTTGCTTCTGAATGTGACCGTTTTACCCAGAGTTCAATGTTTTCCACAGTAAAGTCGTTCAATTTTCACTTGAATGCTAAAGCTGTTATCTGAAAACAGATAACCTGTAAGCAACAATTAATAAGTTATAACTCAGACAATTAAAATCACTTTTTAAGGATATCTACTAATTACTGTTATTGTCAAAATCCTAAAATATAATGAGATAATATAGCCCATATCACCCACCTCTATCATGCCTTTATAAATTAAAATGGTGTGTGAGGTGAACCTACTGAGTGCATAGAAAGGCGAATCTGAAGGACCCATGGAACAGCCAAGTGACAACCGTATGTGCCCTATAAACAACCTATATCACCTATAAGAGTCTGAACTCCTGTTATGAAGCATCTATAATTGTGATCTGACCAGTGCCATGCTCAGTGATGTCAACTGCAACCAGGGTCCAACTGGATGATACCAACTGTAAATCACACTTATGTCCACCCCTACTGCATCATCTATTTTAATCTAAACTGGAGCATAATTCAAAAATGGACATCATATTTTATTGAAGAAGACCTGAAACTAGTGATTGAGACCATTAACACTTTAGGAAAAATGTTCACTGAAATTGAAAATCAAGTGAGAGGTTGCCTCATTTTCCCGTACACTTTCATCCAGTGGAATCACCCTCTAGTGGCTGTTCAACATAGTCTTCTTTCCTGGTTGGCCTTGGATGGGACCCAGAAGACTACATTTATTTTTATATATATAATGGCACAGCTTTAACAAACACTACACGTTGTTCTAATTCAACAAAAAGAGAGCCATTCCAAGCCATTCTTCTTGCTTTTTTATATCTTATAGCATAGGGAATCTGCATAGTGGAGACTCTTATCCTCTACAGCAGTTAAAGCCGGTGCTGTTGTACATTATTATTGCTGGAGACAAATGCGTCCTGTGAATGATTTTTTTTTTAATTTGAAGGTGACAAAGCTGAAACTAGTCTCAATTCTGAATCTGAATCTGAATCTGTCGAGTGAAGCACCTAAATTACTTTTTCTGGTAATGAGACTACAAGTGACCAGAATAAATATAAAGGAAAACGTTCAGTACTCTGATTCTAATGACTGCGGTGTTCTTCCAAACATAACTGTGCCTCGAAGAATAGAACCATAAACCTCTCGCAAGTCACCCTAGACTAATTAACATTTATCTCATTTCATTATATTCAGAATTGCACACAACTGACCTCACTGAACTACTGCTGACTGCATATCCCATTATTATCAAGACAAAATTACAACTCATATGAATCTGTTTATGAGCTGCACCAAGATAATGTTGTATTTAGTGTTTCGTTTATGTAGACAATTAATGCAAGTGAAGGAACATTAGCTGACTCAACGTAACGCTGACTCATAACATTATTTTGAGAAAAACAAATATTTGGAATAATATCAGTTCACCTAAACTTAATGACTGAGAAAAATAGAGTCTAATGTATTTGTTCCCAAAGACCAAGTGAGTGACTTTATCACAGAGCAATAAATGACTATACTGAAATCTGAGACAAGAACAAAATGTAAACAGAATACAGAAGTAGACACAGATCTTCTAGTGAGACAACATGTAAATCTCCATATGGGCTAGATCTGTAATCCACTGGAGCAATAAACAATTTGTTTCATCTGTTTCATGATGTCCTGAGGGTTTTCTTGTCTGGTGACTAAGAAGAAGTCATGCTGGCAGACAATAAAACCTCTGCTTGGATCTGTAAATCCGTTTTCAGTTGGAGGAGAAAGGAAAAATGAGGTATGTTAAAAATATGTTGGTTTTTTATTAGTGCAAACACATTGCATGGAATGATACAAAGCCATTAGGACTGCTTGCTTTTGCTGTTGTAATTTGAGTCTGTGTCTCCAAACTGGAAGCGATTGGTCAAAGGTCAGTGGTCTAAAAATAATTTTGCCAACATATCTGTGTAAAATATAGGGCCCTTCCTGATGTTTCTGCTTTTTCCTTCACTAGCAAAAAGAGCTTGTTTTGGTAGTATTTTCCTACAATCTACAGTAGTTAAGTAGTTAGGAACACATGACATATATTTTTGTCTTACCTATGGCTCCATTATTTACTTCTCCATTATTTACTTATTCTACATTTGGAAGCAGCAGGTTTGCTGCTGTGTGTGACAGACAGAATGTCAGAAGGTGTTAGGTAAAATAGCTAATGGGTTTGTAGGATTCGGATTTTGCATGAGGTTTGTTGACAACACAAATATTAAATAGTGGCAGAATTTTCCCTGCATAGCATGCAAGCTGAATGATGTAAACATTGTAAACATAGTGCACCCTTATAGCCAGAGTCTATCTCTGTGATTCTGTCACAAAACTGCAAGAGAGTGAGAGGGACAGAGAGAGAGAGAGAGAGAGAGAGACATAGGGTGAAGGCCCTTTGAAACAGAGTATGCAGTAAGCTGCCTTACACTGCAGATTGTATAAACCCAGCCACCTTAGACAAATCAATTATTTCCCTCATATAGAAAGTAGGTGGTGTGAACAGGAGATGACTAACAGCCCTCACAAGCATAATAGTAAAGGCTTATGCAGCTGCAAATGTCATCTTGCCTCTGTGTGATTATTCAAAGAGGGGTGGTGATACATGGCACGTTAGTGCCAGACTATAAGAAACAATGTAGGAAATGTAAGACACAGTTGCTGGATAACAGAGAGAAAATATTGGGAGCAAGCTTAAAGCAAAGAACTGACTTAATCCAAATCCAACCATGCTGTTTACATTGCCTTTTAAAAATCTGTTTTCCTCTGAGCAGCTAAAACAGAAACTTTTCCAGGGATCATATGGTTTCACAGACACATATGAATAAACAAATGCCCATAAGCAAACATAAACACAAACCCACTCACTTATGCTACGGTGTTTGTGTTTGTTTCTTTTTTTGTTTGCTTGTTTTTTGGCATTGTGGTTCTGGCTCTTGCTTTGCTTCAGGGTTGGTGTATTTTTGGTTGTGTGTGGGCATGTGTAGGTAGCCTACCTAACCTAGGGAAAAATGTGTTGCTCCTTAGCCAAAAAAACCTGATGCACTGAATAGTTGAGGGTTCAAGTGCTGACTTGAACTATTGAGAGGAATCATAGCTCTCTGCCTTTTTGTTGCTACAGCTGCAGTTTCAAAGCAGAACTATGGAGTATTTTACCCTAATTTATCAGCTTTGGAGTTATTGTGATGGTTAAATGGCTTGTTATGGGGAGATTAGGGGCTGTAAAATTAACCCTGCAAGACCACAGCCCCCAGCCCGATTTCAGAAGTCCTGTGAAGTCTTGGGTCTCACAAGAAACACAAACTCATTTATGGCATTACATGTACACACACCTCCCAGCCAGGTATCGGCTATAAGATCAAGGAAGCCAGAGCCTTATTTTTAAGGTTCATCACTGCAGAGCCGGCGAAAAAGAAGCAGAGAAAACCACTGTTTGAGGAAACGAGGAGGAAGAATCCAAGCGAGGGGCCACACATGAGTAAACATCAGACCGGCTTTTTCCGAATGGTGAGGAGTGAAAAACACAAAAGGATGCAAAACAGATGCCGACCTGGGATTTTTGCTGTTGCATTTGTAAGTGCAGTATAATTGGGATAAACACTCTATTCTCTATTATGTATATTTGCACATGGCTCCATGGATTGTGTTTGCCGGCTTGTTGAAAACAAATGCACATGGCCCGAGTGTGGTAGACACAAGATGGGGCTCCATTGAGAAAAAGGTAAAAAAACTGACCAGACTTTCAAAGTTCCACTTTAAATCCAGATTATGCTTTCAAATCACTTTGCTTTTTGTAAAAATGAATACACATTGAAGACAGTACATTTCATTTTCTGTCCTCCAGATTAAATCTGGTCTTTGCCAGCCAGAAGTGAATTGTCCTGCTGTCGCTCACCACAATAAAATTTGGTATCATACATGAGCAAATGTTGGAAAGTAACACAGACTAAATCCATACTGATGTCACAGGCCATGCTATAGCTCATTTGTTGATTACAGACAGTTTGCTATAATTATCAGTGCAATGTTTATTTCAGTTTATCTTGACCCCTGACACAACAGTGACATACACCATATCTTACCAACGATGTCTTGGTGACACAGTGCTTTTCACACCACATCAGTGCTCTCCTCTAGCTCAGGAAAAGCTACAATGTCTATCATACTCTATCTGGCAGGTCCACCTTGCAATAGATGTAGAAAATCTGTTCTTATATTGCAACCATCCCCTTTTTTTAAGATCACTCAGGTCCTGTACTTCTTAAGCTGCTTTTTTAAACAGCCGCCACCACTTCCTCTTTCTCTTTTTCCAGTGAGATCGTGGCAGCAACCTGTTATTAGTCTTGTCGAGAATATGGTTATTGTGGGTGTGTACACACAATCTGGTTATGTGGAGCTAGAGTAGTGGAAAATCAATGTGTGAATGAGTGAATCAATTTGTTTTCTGGAGTAAATAAAAACACAAAGAGATGTTAAAAAAGATGTTTTGCATAGAATTACTAGCAAAAGGTTTTTTGTTATGTCTTGACGGCATGAATGGTAGATTTAAAAAGTGTGTTTATCATGGTTAAAACAAACTTATTTACACTTTTAAAAGTGTAAATAGTTTGGGAGCAGCGCTTCTTACTGTCAGTCCATATGGCCACTGCATTATGAATAGATTTGGCTTTATTCAAGGTTTTTTGAAATTTTCACCACTGAAGAGTCACACAGCATAGGTGAATCATCATCATCTTTAAAACATCATAACAGTAAAATAATAATAATAATAATAATAATAATAAATAGCTCTCTTTCTACAGCATTTTACAGTTTTCTTTTTCTGTTCTTTTTCTACATTGTTCTACAAAGAGTAGGGCATATTCACAGCATGTTTCTTTTCTGTATAACATTTTGACCTCTCACATCCTCCCTCAGCTCAGGTGTAGAAAAAACAAAGATATATTTTCTTTCTGTTAAAATGTATTAGGAGCAATCCCTGTGCACATGCAAATCTGAAGCAGTATTAAATTATTGTGAAAAAAGTACATTTGCCTTCCCTGTAAAATGTCTTGGTGATTAGATAAAAAAACCCTCATAATATGAGCTTCTGATGTAGACTAAAATACCATTTTTCATATAGGCCTGATTTGCAAATCCCATGTTGTTTTCATAAATCAGGGGTGTAATAATCTATAAAACCCACATCTAATAACCATTTTTATGCTCAAGGAAAGGCTTTTTTGTTTAAAAGATAAAAACTAACTTCTTGAGACTGGACAGACTGGTGTGCCTTGGTCTAGAGGCAGCAAGATTGTGTATTCAGTTGCAATAAAAATGCAGGAGTGGAGTGTGTAACCTAAATTTAATAATCAGTGTAAAGAAGATTAACCAAAATTATCCTACAAATTTATGTAGCCTATGCATGAAGAACCAAAAGATCTGCTGTAAATACAGATAAACGTTTGTTATTAATGAACGTTGATGTAAATCATAACAGAATAAATGGTTTATATTATCCTCCATTCACTCTTTCAGCTTCTTTCATCTTTCAGTTAGTAATTTACTTTATTTTTTTAACTTATAAGATGATGGTGGCTATACTGTAGGTTTTGCAATGTGGGCCTGTTTATCTCCAAATCCCAGAATAAAAAAATTAAACTATGTCTCTAGTTTCATGGTGACTCAATTGCTCTGGTTCAAGTATAAAATGTGGACGGCATTGGTGCAAATCCAGAGGCAAATGGTATGTTAAATGATTCAGAGCACAGCTAAACAATTTGAGGGAAATGCAATTGTGATTTTCATGACAAAAATTGTGATTTGATTTGCGGTCATCCAGATACTGTAGTTGTGGAGAAAACAAAAATCCAAATAAGATGTTGGGACTGACTTTTTTTGTTTTCAACATGACTGCCTGGTTATGGAGTGAGTTTGTGACAAACAAAGTCTTGTTCTCATGAGATAGTGCTGTAAAAAAATAAAAAAGTAAAATATGGTTTATGCAATTTTCCCCGATTTGCTGTTTCATGAACAATATTTTTGCAGTATACATACATTATTATTATTACTACTATTATATACATATATATGTATATAATAGTAGTAATAATAATAATAATAATAATAATGATTATAAACAGGGAATGTGTCAAAACCTGACCCAGATGTTCTGACTGCACATCAGCAGCACACAGAGACAGAAAAAATGTCACAGGATTCACTATGTTCCTTTAGACTTACAGTGAGAGAAAAAGCAGTACAATTAAGTCACAGAGTGAAGAATCAAGGAGGTTACGAAGAAGAAATATCTGACATCTCAGCTTCAAAGATGATTTGACTGCCGCTGTGCGAATTTAGAATGCACAGATGCCACCTGCATCCATTACTGTCCACAGAACCACCAAGAGTGATTGAAATGCCAAAAACTGTCTTATAAATGAACAATTATTATCAGTATTTATCACTAAAAGCAGGAAAAGGCAAAATGCAGCAGCTATTATCTGTAACAGCTCCTGACAGTTTGTTAGTGTATGTGTGTGTGTGTGCGTGCGTGTGTACCTGGTATTCCTTATGTTGTGGGGACCTAAATCTGTTTACACAGTCACATTATGGGGGCTTCTCTTCCTTATGAGGACAAAAAGCAAGTCCCCATAATGTAAATTACTAAATTTTAAGGTGAAGACATGTTTTAAAGTTTGGCTGAGGTTAGGGCACTAGTAATTATGGTTAAGGTTAGAGGAAGTCTCCAGGAAACTAATGGAAGTCATTGCAATGTCCTCTAAAGTCATTGAAACCAGTGTGTGTATGTGGGTGTGTGAGTGGTGTGCCCAAGCCTGACTGAGTTGGATGGTCTTGCAAAGACCGAGAACCACTTGTCTAGTGCAAGGATAATATTTACATTACACGTTTAATTAGCAAAGAACGTAGAACAATATTACGAAAGTTGGAACTCCTAAAAATACAAAAATAATAGATAAAATAATTCCTATAAGGTAACATAGGACATTTCTATAAGCTATCTCCAACAGACAGAAAAGCATAAAACCTGCCAGATAAGTAAGCATAACTATATCCTAAATTGCAGCCTTTGTGATTTGCTAACTGTTTTGTTTGAAACTGTAATTTTTATTTGAAACCAATTTATTGTTCAGCCCTAATTCAGGGATGAAAAGGGTACCAGGATGTGAGACTAATGAATACCAATCTAGTTAACATAGCAAATAATGAATACACAATGATGGAAGAAAAGCAAGGCCAAACACAGTGACACTTCCATCTGCTGTGTTGTTTTTGGAGGGTTAATTTTGCATATTTACAGCTATGCATTACCTAAAATTTGGCCAGAGGGACAGATGGAAGGAATGGTGTGAACTGCAAAAAGATTCAGAGTGTGACAAGCTGTCACTGATGTTGGCATTTGTTCATGATGTGGTATGAACACTATTTGTGTGTAATGCAATCAGTCTTCTGGCCTTTTGTTGTTATGAGCTGTGCGCAAGCTGACAGGAGCCTTACCTGTGGTTCTTTTTGCAGTGTGATGTGAATCCCCCTGTGGCCAGACAAAGCTCTCTTCTCCACGGCATGATGCCTGAAGTGATAATAATCTCCAAAAACCTGCACAAACACAAAGGGAAAGGGAATGAGCTCACCTGCAGCAAATGGATAGTCAGATAACTCTGAAGCTCACCGAGGCATTCATTCCATTTGGACATTAAAGTTCCCTCTCTATCGTCTACATATGAACGTATTACTGTTCTTGCTAGTTGAAATGTTGAGTACCCCTTCAATTTATCACATATAAGACACCTTAATTTTATTACCACCCATAATCATTAATCTTAGCTACAGAGGCACTTTTAAGGGTATCATGAGAGTTGTAGTAGTTGAAAGCTGACAAAATGGTTACATTATCTTTGTTTAAAGCCTGTTGAACCAAGTCAACTTCACTTAAAAAAAGAAGAGGAATAGCAAAAGTGAGGTGAAGAGACTTCAGATTTAGTCAGACCTTCCTATGAATTATGTAGACCATAGAGGCCTAACATGGGTGAGATTTGCCATTGAGTCTTTACGATACAATGTTATCATGATATTTATGCCACAATACAATATAATTCCAATGTTAAAAATATTGCAATATATTGCAAATTAATGTATTTTTCCAACTGCCCTAGCCCCTCTCCACCAATGGCGTGCTACCACCTGAGTCTAAATCAATTATCTGGAAAATACTGGACAAACATACAAATGCATTAAGAGAACGATATCCATTCTCAAAAATGGACACTATCCAGGAAAATTATTAGATGTATCCATTAGAGGTTGAGTCAGAGCTATAGTGAAGCATTCATTGCACCTTTGCCAGTGCTCCCTCACACAAAGAGCTTTTAAGCACATGTGATTGGGTGACGGCTGTCATCAAACTGGCCTAAACCTCAGGGAGTACTTTCTGTGTCAGCCCTGTTCTAAAGTAGCACATTGAACAGCTTGCACCTCCCACAGTGACAGTTTAAGAACAGCTGACCAGAGACAGAATTAATAATACAGACGTCCAGAGATTGGTGCTTGTTGAAAGACAAAAATAGCCAAACAGAAGGTTGAGGAAGACAAAGAACCGCCCAGCCATTCTTCACGTCAGTATCCACATGAGAATGGCCTCCATTTGAAAAGGAAGGACTGCAATCTGTACAGTAGTGCCACTGGGGATTGGCTCACCTTCACAGGCTCAGTGGAGCAGAGGAAGAGAGGGGGAAAAGCAGAAGGGGGAATGACGGCGGAAGGCAAAGAGAGGATAGGAGATGCAGGGTTTGACAGGCTGGCCATGCAGGATGGATGTGTGTGAGGTGGGAAACAGCAGACGCAGCACGATAGTGGAAGGTTCTCCTGGGACTGCAGGCTGATTCTGCAGACTGGCTGTCTCTGAGCCGACCAGACTGAAGGCTGAAGCTCCATGGCCTAGTCTGGCAGAACTTATACACAGTAAAGCTGCCAGCCTAGTGCTGGCCAATTTGACTTCATTTGTAAAATATTTGTAATTAAGACTTGATCACTTGCTGTGATCATTTTCATACAAAATACAGAGAAAATCTGCCTTAAATGATTCTGTGTTATGCAAGACAGATGATATTTCTCTTGGAATTTATGATGCATGCAATTTTAATGCTTTTTCTGGATGCTTTTGTGTAAACAAAGCTGTAAAAAACAGACCAATCCTTAAATTATGAAAATGTGACCAAAGAAAGGAAACATGACAAGCAATAACCAAAAAACTATACATCGAGCAAATATTAATGAATTGTCAGTTAAAGCAACTTCTCTCACCAAAAAGGGTATTTATCTGATAGTTGCTCAACAGTTATGTCTCAATCGCAAAAGCAGCTGATAAACAGACATGAACTGCGCTTCTGCAGTGAGTGATGGACGTGCTAATCAAGTCAGGACTATAAGGAAACTATTTGTGGGTGCTTCTTGACATTGTCAGCCAAGGAGGCGGCGGTGACATCAGACCCTCCCCACTCCTCAGGTGAGCATGAAGAGCTTTCTGAGAGAATGACTTTTGGTCCATATTCCAACTGTAGTTATTATGCCTCTGCCTTCACTCAGTCAGACATAAAATGCATCACTATGTGTGCAGTGCAGGAATATCGCAGGGTGACATACAAACAAATCAATGCTATACTGAGATACATAGTGAGAGTCAGGTGGAGCCGATTGGCTCAATCAGCGTTGTGTTTTTGATATACTAGATGCACTAATAAAGTAGTTACTCTTACCGGTGATTCTGGTGCTAGTGCTAAGCCCTCACTTTATGCTGACTGATACTGTCGGTAAATTAGACGGCGACTCACCCAGCACACACCAGGTCATGACCAAGCCATGCAAAAATAAATGGCCTGTGGCTGATGCAGTATTTTGGTGAGTCAAAGGATTTAACCTAAGAAATTAATGGCACCCTCTTTCACGTTGATTGCGGCAGAGCTCAAAGCTAATTTGTGCTGCACCACGTGGACTTCTCTGTGGGACAAACCCATTTCCCTGAGTGCTGATGTCTTCATTTAGACCAAGAGACTATGGGTTAAATTGGCAAATTGAGATGGAGATAGAAATGTTACCGTAGCTTTTCTTGAGTGCAGATGAGTCACGCCTCTCCATAGTAGGAAACAGAATGAATCATATGGTACGTGTGTGTGTGCCAGCAATAATAACTGAGATCACTGTAGGTCATTAGTCACCCTGACACTATGCTCCGAGTCTGCATTAGAAGCATCCTGCTCTTTACACTTCTCACTGGGCAGTGCTAAAACTTGATATCTCCTGTGTTTTAGCTGTTCAACTCCAATTTCCATCATGTACTGTATATACCTTAATGCTCCCTTGAGGAAGATCTTTAACAAAATTGGGTGTTAAATCTAATTAAAAATATCCTAGGAAGTTAGGCTACAGCCTGAAGACATTCTGATTACAACCACATAAGAACAGAATCCTCACACAACCTGTTAAATTTTAATATTTGTGACTGAAAAGATGCTGATTAATTGCTCCCTAGTAATTAACTCATCAATGATTTCAATAACTATTTTAGTGATAAAGGCAGGACAGCACCAGATAATCCTTTCTTCACAATAAAAGGCAAAAAAATAGCATTTAAATTAATGAATATACCATTAAGATGGGGTTTATGGTAAATTCTAATGGAATACTATTATAAAAGGGTTCATTATAACAAGCAGTATAAAGAGATGGCTTGTGAAATTGAGGTCATTAAGGGGGAGGTGAAGAATCTTGTGGATTTCAGAGAATTGGATGAATATATATTCAAATGAAGAGCATTATGTTGAATAAGTGGTTCACTTAAGGATGACTTTGTAGTCAAACACACACATACAAACTTACACACTTTAATTTTATCCAAAAGAATATTGCAGTGGAGACTGAATTCTCAGATAGTGAAGGCAGGACGGAATATTTGTAAAGTGACCACTGTCGGATATAAATGACGGAGCATAATAATATTTTTTCTATTTCCTTTTTTTTTGAAAGACCTGGGCAGCACATGTGTGGACTGCAAACTTCATATAAATTTTGGGTGAAATCATTCAGAAACCACCCACTTACAAATGCTGCCTTTTGATTGGGGTGAAGACAATGCACAAAAGAGTGTCTCAAAGCCCTAATGCAACTGTTATGTCTTCAGTTGGACAGCCCTCACTTGTGATGGACTTCTACATCTGTGAGTCTACAAAGGCAACGGCAGGACTGCACACTTGGAGATCTGTTATGATGGTAATGAGCATTTAACATGGAAAAATATTCCTCTGTGTCTGATCTTAGATGGAGTCCCCTGTACAGTCACAGGAACAGCTTGAATTCTGAGACTGTTTTTAAAATTACATTATGTATGAATAAGAAACTTGTCTAAATTGGGTTTATCTGGTGGAAGTGTCAAAAAAACAACTTTGAAGTCATGAGAGTGTGCACAGCCGGATGACAGATGGATGTGGGAGCCTACATGGTGGCAGGGGTTGAGTGTAACTGACATGTGATTGCATT
Organism: Brachirus orientalis; assembly: GCA_016785285.1. Taxonomy (NCBI): domain Eukaryota; kingdom Metazoa; phylum Chordata; class Actinopteri; order Pleuronectiformes; family Soleidae; genus Brachirus; species Brachirus orientalis. Next base: position 894,046 of record JAFBJR010000253.1, read on the forward strand.
TTCTGTCAGTACAACAATTTCAGAATCGTGTCAAAAAAACTGCACTCCATTCTAAACATTTTTCATTTTCATCCAACTCACCATATCAGTTTATGAAAGTATTTTCAACATCATAGTGTTTTGTTCCACTGCAAAAGTCAGACACAGAGTGGTAATTAGGCTGAAGACATACAGTATCTACTTTCTAACCAAGTGCTTGTGCACAGCAAAGCAGATGTGTTCCGGACAAATTGTGTTCACATACTGGCTACTACTACTCATGTTATTGGTCTGGGTCTTGTTGATTAAGAGACAAAGTGACTCATGAAGAAAATATGGCATCTGTACCGCCCTGACTAAGTTTTTCAGCATCTTCCAACATCCACAAAATGGTCGCTGAGTTTGTTTTCTATTTACTTCTCCAAGTTTGCACTAGCTCTTCATGGGGCATTTGTATTTCTTTTTGGTAAAAGACACAGCAGTAGCAACGTGGCGGTAGGGTCACGGTCCTTTTCTGTAGAGCCAGTATTGTGCTATGATATCATGAGCACCTCTGTGTGAGATGACTCTATTCTTTTTTATTGTATTTATTCATTTATTCATTGGCTATGGAACAACATATTTCCTTTGTGTCATAAATGGAGGCACAGTTTTTTCCAGCAAAAAAAAACCCATCTAGGAGGCAATCGGAAAAACAAAGTAAAAAGCACGTGTTGCAAGAGAGAAATATAAATGTGGATGACATTGTTTTTAGATCGTTACTGTGTGAGCAATTCCAACATAATAATGACAAGTTAAAGACAAAAAGTTGCTAATCCAGCTTATCTATCAACAGCTATCTTGATAAGATTGTTTGTAATTGGGCGGAACATATAAATATAACATAAATAGTGGATGCACTCTTCCAGTTCTCAATGTGGAAGTAAAAATATATAGAATAGCCACCAGGGGGCACCTACTGTATATTCAAACTGTTGAAAAAGAATGAATATCTATGGGAAAATGAGCTTCTACTTGAATCATGAAATTACTCATATGCCAAAAAATAAAATAGAAATTCATTCATTCTATTAATATACAGTCATAGCTTTCTTAAAAGTAAGCAGTGACATATTTAGGCTTATTCTAATTTATGATTAAATATGAATGTGCACTGAGTCAAATCAAATACTTCCATAATAAAAAAGTTCCTTTCCTCAATCATATTGCAGCCCTAATCTGGATATCAAATTGTTCTCAAAGGAAGCGATCCATACCCCGAAAATGTATCTTTCTATAGTTGTGAGCATGGCATTTTGGTGCCCAAGGCAACACACACACACACAACACTGTGATGGGCCACTTGTATCCCCAATCTCATTCTTTCAGTCACTACCCACAGCTTGTGACCATAGGTGAGGATAGGAACCTAGATCGACCGCTAAATTGACCATAACCCCTTCACCATGATAGGCCGATGTAGCGCCCACATTACTGTGGACGCTGCACCGATCTGAAAAAAAAAAAAAAAATTACAGATCATTTCAATTTGAAATGTCTGGATTTCCATACATTTCTGTCAGTTTGTTTCATGATGGCTTTTGGCACATCTGGGAAATTATGCATTCCCAAAGCAGCTCCTTCTAAACCAGACCTAACTCTCCATTGCAGATCAGAGTATTGCTCTGTTTCACTGCTTTATCAGTTTTGTAGTGGGCAGGTCAGGGAAGTTGAAGTACCCCAAACTTCTTGTTCACTCAAGGTCTGAAATCTATAATCAATATAATGAAAAATAAAGCCAGGGTTTTTTTTTTTTAATGTTGTCAGTCTAAGGTGACATACATTTTTCTATGTTTGGTTTTATTTGCCTCCTCCTCTTTTATTCTCTTTCTCCCTTGCTTCAACCTTTTCAGTGTGAAGAGAAATAACACATACTGTTTTCGTCCTTGAATCTCATCATCAATGTTTGTTTTCAGTGCACACTGTGCACCGGTGCTGGCCAGCAAAAATGGTAAAGATCAGGGTGCTGGGCACTGCAAACTTTTTTTTTTTTCTGACAAATATTATCACATATGGTCATTTGCTAAGCAAAGTAAGGCACCCATAGGTGAATTTCTATTAATATACTCTAAGAATGATGACCAAGGAACGTTTAATGGTGCTAGATTCAGGTATTCTTCAATAGACCACGTTGCTAATTTTGTAAATTATGTTCCCATTTAGAGGGAAAATAAAGTATGGTACTTAAAAGTGAAAACCAGTGTGATTGACAGCTGGTATTTTCCAGTAGGAGCCTGCTTGCAGGTGACGTCTGTGAATTTCTGGTTGCAAAACTTCAACCTGGAGCTGGCCAAGGGCAGGTGCTGCTTAGTGCAGCATCAATAACACATATAGATGCTGCTGATTCCTGAACTGGACTTTAAATATTTTTTTTGCCATACTGCCCCTACACTACCTCCACCATTTGAATAATGCAACTTGCTGAGCTGTAGTCATAATTTGTGAGGCCGTGTACATCAGACGAACCAACGCAGTTTGGACAATCACAGTTCTAGGCACTATATCTGGTGAACAAATATGTGCTCCCATGGTGGCCACCTTGGTCTTAGTCCAGGTCACAGCTCCACGGTGGTTTAGTCACTTTTGGCCAGATGACATTGGTTTCAGACCAGTGGTGCTGAGAGGAGAAATGTGGCAAACTTTCACTGGCCTGTAACCTTGTGATATTTCACAGTGCTCTAAAGTTTTCAAGCAATATTACAGTGATACAAACTGATGTGAGAGAGGAAATCTTATTTTCAGTCTCATCAAACTATTGAGGATAAAATTATGTGATAAGTCATGGTAAATGAACACAATAAAATCAGTGTTTTCTTATTGCTTATTTTCTTACTCCAAGCTAAAATTCTGTTAAGTGTTACATTCAGAGAGTATAGAGGGTGCTGTAGATGATCAGAATATGTGTGTGTGCAAACCAAAATAATGTTTGTATGTGTGTTTACATCTGTTTACATCTGTTTGCATTTCGCATGGGGGCTGAATACAAATATCCATTATTTAGCATTGGAGCTTAAAGGTCCTCTGAGCAGATATTGACAATGGCAGGGCTTAACATTAAGTGTATTCCCTCAAGCTTGAGAAAACTGCACAGAGGCAAATCCACCTTATTGGAATCAACGTCAATCAAGTGTGTCATTCGAGGTAAAACACCGGCCTCAGTGGTAGTTAGAGACAAAGCCATAATAGCAAATTCACTCTACACAATGAGCACATTGATTCACAGCTTGCGATATATAAAAAGGCACAAAACCTAATGGAAGATGCTACGGGAGACACATGACAGTGTGACAGACGGAGCTTGCAGAGAAGCACTCAGAGGCAGCTATCTGAGATAGAAATGTCAGCAGCACAGCAGAGCTCATTGATTTCCACACAGCCCTCCATCCCTTTCTCTTGCTTTACTGTTAATATTTTTTTCTTCTTTTTTTCTTTTATTTGCTATACAATTCACACAAAACACAAATCAATGAGATCCTTCTTTTTTTTGTTGTGTACTTCATATACATGGGCAAATGTGTTGTCCACCGGGTTGGGATATTTGCTCTATAATAAAACAGTCATGTTGGTGACTGAGCTACTGTGCTACCATCTTTTGGACTACTTGTGGTTCAAACTCTAATGTTCTGAATAGTGGGAAAAGCTCATTACTTTCCTCTAAAACAAGGGCTAACTGACTGTTTTTAATTGAAGGATAATTATTTGTTTGCATAGTGGTTCTAATTCTGCATGCTGTCTGCCTCAACTGCAGTCACCCACTCAGGGGACACTGTCTTGTCTTGGGGAAAAATTAAACCACAACACAATAATTTTGGCTAATTATGTGACTGAACAGCAAATATTAAACAAACTGCCTGTGAAGACCATCCTTCTTTAAAAAGAGTAAATAAACAGAGATGGTATGAAAGGTGCGAAACCCAATTCAGGACATTTTTACAAATGTTCTTTAATAAGAACTAAAGATGATTCATTGATGCAGCTAGAAGGTATAGGGTTTCTAAATCACGGTGTGTCCAGCAAAAACCAATTCCTATTCTGGGAGAGTAGGCCACAGTGGAATATAAAAGAAAGAAAGGGAAATGAAATTGAGGCAGGAGAAAGAAATACATCACAGGAGAATTGATGAGTGGTTGAGAAGTTAGCAAACGAAGAGGAAATTAGATCCAAAAGGAATGCCTTACACAGGACAAAGACAGCAGAAATAAAAATCCCCAAATGATGCCTGACATTTGGCAAATGTTACCAAAAAATGAAAAGCCACATTTTGTATGTATGGAAGTCATGTGTTTGCTACACACAAAAATGTTGAATAGATTTCCAGATATAACAGAGTAACAGATAAGGGACATAGTATGTCTCTCTCTCTCTCTCTCTCTCTCTCTCTCTCTCTCTCTCTCTCGCTCTCTCTCACTCTCTCTCACACACACGCACGCACACGCACGCACACTCACACGCACACACACCCCCAAGGATTTTCAAGCTATTGCCTTGAGAAAGGAACACTAAAACTTAAAAAGACCTTGCATGGAAATGCGTGTGTGTATATGCATATGTGTGTCTAAGGGAGGAGAGAGAGAGAGAGAGAGAGAGAGAGAGAGAGAGAGAGAGAGAGAGAGAGAGAGAGAGAGAGAGACATATTAAATATTTCATATCACTTCTTGCCTTTTTAATTTTAAAGCTATCCCACTGGGCTAATTCTTAGTCTCAAATCCATGTCTTGGTCCGAGAAATATTCCAACCAAACTAGTAAACACACAATTTGAACTTTACTTCACTGCGGTATTGAAGATTGATTAAGTCGGCTGCAAAGCTTTAGCACAGGAGGGACTGGTTTCTGTCTGAATATCAACTAATCAATCAATCTAGGGCTGGGTGAAATGGCTTAAAAATTAAATCTCAGATTATCACACCAAACCTGATTTAGGAATTGAATCTTCTTAAAAACCAACTACAAATGACAAAGAAAGAAAAACAAGCTTATGAACAAGAGGTTTGCTCGTAAACTTACTCACTCATCTTCTACCATTTTATCCTCCACATGAAGGTCGCGGGGGGGCTGGTGCAAATCCCAGCTGACATAGGGCAAAAGGCGGGGTACACCCCGGGCTCCTCATAAATTACAAATCAAATCAAACCTTATTCATATACCATTTTTTTACATATAGAATGTACCCTAAGTGCTCACATAAAAACACAAAGACACACCAGCTCACAGACACACTCACACAATTCAGTGATGGACAACAAACACATTCAATTCAGACATAGTATAAAGACCAAAATGGATGATTAAGTATGAAAGTCACATACAAAAAAAAGGAGTACTACACCAGTCCCCACAATGCTAACCAGCTTATTACAGAGCAATGGCCAGACAAGCCCAGAGGTGACAGCAGCAAGGCACCTGTCCATAAACTCCTGCTGTTACCATTCATTAAACAAGAAACATAGACAGAGGGAGCAACACAGAGTGTCAGATGGAGTGGAAGACAAAAGAGGGATGACTGGGGACAGACCAACACTCACTTAGATGCATTGTTTAACAGAACCTTCCCTGAAACTGGGGCCACACGGGACCTTTTCCTCTCACCGTGATAAAAAGCAGGAGATGTGACAGTGTACGATGAAAACAATTTAAGTGGAACACAAAGCACTGAGATCAAACTGGGTTAATTCTTCAGCTTACTAGGAGTGCGGCACACTAAAACCGACATTCCGAACAGATGTAACAGGATCACTGCATTTTGGATCCAAAGAAGCTATGAAAGCAAATTTCACCATCCTTATGAGTGCACACGACAAAGAGCTTAGGCGATGAAGTATTGCATTATGCAAATGAGGAGACAGAGAAAAAGAACGGCTGGGCAGAGAATTAAGAAAAATCTAAACCGCTGCAACTAAAAGTGTTTTTGAGTCAGTTACTCTTTGTAGCATTTTAAGCTGCTGTGTGGTACAACCTGAGTTGCTGGCCTTTAGTTTATGCCTAAAGGGAGAATGTCAATCTGACTGCCATAAAAAAAAAAAAATCTGTTAGGAAGTGAATAGTACACACAAACTGCATTTGCCTCTGTCAAGAAAGAAAAATGTCTCTCCTCTATTTATTTTTCATGTTAATATCACCCTGGTCTCCTAATAGGGCTGTCACCTTTTCCAAAAATCATGCCACAGTATTCCTTTGAAGATATTCATTGCTTAACCATCTACGGTGTGGAATCAGAAATGCTTCCACATGCTGCTTGATTTGATGTTGTGCTCGTCTGCTCCAGAGGACGGTTTCGTTTGCTTGTGTCCTCCACAGAAAAACAACATAGATCACTGTCTCATTTTTCTAATAAGGGCATTCAAATTTGATCTACATTCATAGTACCCTGGACCACACCATAATTATTTCAGACAGTCTAGTGCATTTCTAGGCTGTATATTTATTTAAGGTTCAACTTTGGAACCTGGACTTTTGGATTAAAAGTGACAGCACTGGCTCCTCCTTTGTTTTAACCTGTTCGAAACAGTAATATAGAGTGCACTCGTCCCAAAGAAGGTCAGCCTCCTTTTTGTCCGTACATTAACTACAGTCTATGAGAAATCAATGTGAATTGCACTTTAAGTGTTGTTATATTGGTTTTTCATCGACTGAGATCAGTCAGTCCATCAATGAACAGAAAAGGAGTGGTGGAATCATGGGGAGAGAAACTCAGTGGGTGTACCACGGCACTGATGGACTGCTGCAAATGAAATGCTCAAAACCTCCTCTGCCAAGTACGTGCCCTTCACTTCAAGGACTCAGCACAGGAAAATGAAAGCTGTCAACACCTTCAGGTGTAGAAAGAAGACGCAACCCTATGACATGAAAGAACACTAAACCCTCAAGAGGAAAAAAAAAAATCACAGAGCAGTAAGGAAAAAAGCCTGTGTTCACAAGCCCTCACCAACATATATAGGACATACCTCTGTATCTCTGCCATGTGTGATGGGGTCAATAAAAAAAAAAGATACCCCTTCCAGCTTTCCCTTACAGCCCATTCCTCAGACAGTGGTCTGTTTAAAGGCAGTGGGAACCTCTGAGGTTTGCTGGATTATTCATTTTTCTCATTTCAGCTCACTGCTCTTTTCCACATCACCAATGCTGAACAGACTCTGTCAGGCTTCATCACCCTAGCTTTTGGGAAGTCAAGCCAATAAGTTCCACTTCTATTTCCATTCAGCTCTCATCATGTTAATTCCTTCACTCCCTGTGTCTTTCACTCACACCCCCTGTGACTTCTTCACTGGTCCCATGTATTAATGCTGAGACTTTCAGTGCTTACATTTCATCCCTGTGCTCATGTTGAAACCCTTATTAAAGTAATTCATGTCTCCCTGTTGGCTCAGTAAATGACAGATTTAGGCTGTGTATATGCTGTGAATATGCTTTAAAATGGTATTCTGTGCTCTACACTGCGTGCACAATTATTAGGCAACTATTTTGACCATATCATCATTTTTATGCATATTTTCCAACTCCAAGCTGTATGAACTTGAATGCTTATTGGATTTAAGCATGTCAGGTGATGTGTTATTAGTGTAATGAGGGAGGGTGTGGCCTAAGGAGATCAACAATCTATATCAATGTGTGCATAATTATTAGGCAGCTTCCTTTCCTCCAGCAAAATTTGATTTAACCGACTGAAAAGTCAAAATTCTTTCAGAGTCAAAAGTCTTTCAGAGGGCTGCAGCACTCTTCAAATTGCTAAGATATTGTGGTATAATCACAGAAACATAAAACATTTTGTTGCAAATAGTCAACAGGCTAACCCACATGAAATTAATTTGTGATGAGTATAAATGATAATCATTTGTGACACTGAACACACATTAGTTACTGATTTTTGTTGCCATGAACACCAGAAACACCTTCTAAATAAGGTGTCTAATGCATAAACATTTACTTTTTAAGTTAATGGCAGCCTCATTGTCTTTTGACATGAGCATGTACTTTTGTAAATGTACACATACAAGGGCAACTGTACATACAATGTGTATGTGAGGCTTCTCAGTCATCAAGGTCATAGTCTAATTCAGTATTTACCTGTAACTGAACTGAAGAAGCTTCTTGGACAAGAGTTCTTTAAACTTAACTGAAGCAAGTACAGTTACCTACAGCAAACTACTGAATATATACACACAATGGTTAATTTAAAATAAAATGTATCAGGTGATGTAAGTTGAACATTTTGCATTGTTATTTCACTGCATCAAAACAAGAATTTGTGAAAAAAGCAGGGCAAAGTACCATCTCAACTCTTCAATCATAGCAGTAACTTGCAAAAATCTATACTAAACCACATAGTGTACTGATCGAATGGTTACATGGTTTGAACTGTGAAGAACTGTGATGAATGATGAAGTATGAAAACATATTCTACCACTGCTTGCCGCACAGGAAGAAGTGCTGTTAGAAGAAAAAGAACACTGTCAAGATCACTTTTTCTGAAGGAATGCGGGTACATAAATGTATAACCATGCAACCACAGGAGCAAGCTGACTGCACGAGAGGAGGAATGTGTCTTTGAACTATATGCATGGCTAAAATTCATGAAAGCTTATGTCCTCTCCTTGAACCTCAAAAGCACAGGCAGTTGAGGACATGAAAACATAGCAGCCAACAGTGACCTAAGCTGCTGATGAAATATGACCACCGCTGCTGGATTTTATTAATTTCTGAGGCCAGGCTTTTGTACAGAGATATCTCTGAACTCTTGTAGATGACCCCGGCACCAACATATTAAACCACCTCAACTTTCTGACATCATCTGTTGGTGCTCTATTATGAGCTTTTACAATCACAGCCTACAGGTGTGAACAGTGTGGTCCACACTGGATGTGTGAGCAGTACATCTGCATCGCAGAACATCTTGCTCTCCACACATCGTGAGTGACGACTGTCCACACACGTGTCTCACGTAAGTGAGCTACGTGGCTCTTTTTGGAAATAAACCTCTCATTTCTTTTCTCACCAGAAGCATTTCATAGCAAAACAGACAATGTATATGATCTTTCATCAGATTCAACGTCCACATCTTTCTCTAATGTCACAAACACAACATGTCTTGTCATTTTAAAGAAAAAGCACTCCCTGAATCCATTCTTTTATTGTGAAAAATACTGCAGGATCGTCTAGCAGATACACAGCATCATTTAGTTGAGCACAGGGAAGCATTTGGAGTATTCAAAGGTGTATTTTAAGATTTTTCAAAGACAAACTACATGGAAGACAAAGCAGCTCCGCAACAGACACACTCCCTGTGCATGAGAAGCAACATCAGTGCCACAGACGTCATTTACTGCATAAGCACAAAAGCAATGCACAACTTTAAGGAGGATGAAATGTAATATTCTAAGTATGTTTGTTTGTGCAATTGTATAACTGTTTTAAAATAAAACTTGTATGTTTTTCATAGCCTTAGACCAGGGGTTACCAACCTTTTTGACACTAAGCGCTAGCTGAAGTGTAGAGATTAATATGGAGGGCTACCATATTAACATACTGTAATTGCAATGGCTTTGTACTATTTATTTTAATTATGAAAATCATGCATTGATTTGAGCCATGATTTGAGCTGCATCGTATGCAGCAAAAAACACGGATTTGCAACCTGTTTAGAACAAGAGTCTTTTCCCTCATAGTCCAGAAACAAGCAGAGGTTAATTAGACACTCTAAATTGCCCATAGGTGAGTGTGAATGCCCCCTGCAATGGACTGGTGACCTGTCAAGGGTGTACCTCACCTTTCACCTCATGTCAGCTAGGTATGGCACACTCATGTGGAAGATAAAGCCGTAGACAATGAATGTACACTTTAATTTCAGTGCTTTCTCGCTAAAAATCCATAAGTTTTTTAGCATCTTAAGCATTCAGAATTACTCTTCCCCTCAGTTGTTATGAGGAAAAAACTCTGCAGATGGGCTGCGGCCTACAGGCACAGAGGCATTAATGGTTGGCATATTGCTGCGAGATGCAATCTTTTTTTTCTAAGACGTGAACAATGAGCAATCACAATATTCATCCGTCATTAACAAACTAGGACGATCTCAGCTCTAAGGAGCAGCTTTTTGTCAATGCACTGTGGGTACCTTATTGGCTGCCTGCGGGTGACCATGTGCCCACGGACACTGTATCGGGGACCATTGCCTTAGACTAAGTTTTTATGTATTTTATCAAATCAAGCGATATGACAGGTTGATCCTCTGTGGACTCCATACCAAAGCCCTCCGAAAAAGACCAAGCAGACCAGTGCTGTGACTTAATCTCAGTATCTTGACAAAGCCTGGCAGTAATTCTTTTCTTTTTACTGCCTTGAAGATCTTAGTTCTGCCAACTTCCTAAACAAAACTACTATGTCATTTATGTGCACTCTAACAAAGCTGAGCATCCCACTCAGGGCTATGAAAAAAACACTCCACCCCAACATCAGCTGATGTCTATTTTTGTGTTCAAGCAAGACCCACTGGTAAAAACAGGACGTCACTGATGCTTTCATACCAGCCAGATCCATGTAAGAGCCACTCTAATCTTAAAGCAGATGAGTCAGTTAACAAAGCAGCACTGCTGGTATGGACCATGCTGCATCGTCTGATGATGACTGCAGAGGCCCTACAGTCTCTGACGCAGGAAAAAGGAGCACAATAGGTCTAGTGTATTGAAATCCTCTTCAAAGAAAAAAAAAATCCCCTCTCTTTTGCATTTCCATGAAGTGTGTGTGTGTGTGTGTGTGTGTGGTTTCTCTACAGCATTAAATTGATGCCTGGACAGAGAAGCAGCCAGACTGTTAACGGCAAAAGTAGGGTTGGACCCTATACCACCGGGACATTCGGATATTGATTTTTTTTCGACTAGACCCTCCGAGTTTGTATTCTGTAAGTCATCATTTCTCACAAAGACACCAGAAACTTTGATCCCTTCATCCCCTCTCTGCTCCACTGCAGCCAAGCTGGTACCAGCTTGTGTGAAAGTTTCTACTGACAAAATCTCCAAGAAAAAAAGTAAAAAGAGAGGACAGTAAAGCTTAAATCATCATCAATCCTTTTGTTTTCTTTGCATTTAGCAGGACCTTTCTGTTTTTCTTTCCGGGTTTTGTCAGTATCATCTTAAGAAGAAGAAAAAAAAAAAAAAAAAAAATTTCCTTCTGTTTACTCAGCTGTTTATAACCAACCAGTTTTCTTATCTCTAAAACATAATTAATGAATGTGTCTGGAAAAAAATCGGTTATCTCCACACTCTGCCTCCTATAAGTTTCATCTACAAAATAATTCATCTCTTGTAGTAAATGTGGCTGCTTATCATCCTGTGACACAATATTAGAGAAATGTGACAGGGAATCATCCTCCAGAATTTGCTCATCTTCCATTTCAGCATTTACACTGTTTGATTCTTGCTACAGCACTTTCAGCCTCAACTTTCTGAGTAAATACCCCTCCTTCTTCTGTCTGTTCAATGCTTTCACTCCCTTCCACAGCCTGTCTCTCAGTATTATCAGACTGAGCTCCAGTTCTTCCCCTCACTGTTCACAGTTCTGTCATTATTGAGCATATCAGTGTGCAGGTCATATAGGTTGTAGGCTCTCCGTTTCATTCTGTGCTAGCTGTTAAAAGTCCTTCTGACAGGTTACCGCTCATATGTACTCTTACCTGCAGTGTATTCTTTTTGGAAGGAAAGGATGAGTATTTGTGGTTGACATCACAAATCCAGAAAATCTTCATAGAGGAAGAACAGCAAAGCTTTTTTTCTTTATGTGAATGACTTTTTCATAATAAACCAACCTCCAGTAAAATACCTCCAAGACTTGAGCAAGATCATTCAGAGACACAAAGGCTTGTCTCTGCAGAGACTAAACATGCTGAAGTCTGGTGTCTTTACACTCAAAACAGCTCTAAAGCTGCAGGAAAACTTTCTAAAGCAGGTCAGTTCTCTTTGCAGCATCATTTGGGTTAAAGGGGAGACTGTCAAGGGACAAACAGCTGTGAGCCACAAATATTTCATCCAGCACAAGGCCTTTCCGCATTCAATGTGACCCAAGTGTCTTTATTTTTCCAAGAGCCATATTTTTTCCCTCCACAAAAACAGCACGCAGACAGCGAACCAGTAGTCAACATCTGCAACCAAAAAAAGGCATTTGAAACACAATGCTATTCAACAGCCACTGGAGATTAACCCAAACAATACTCATATATTCCCCCACTTGCACACCCTGCCCAGTGTGCTTTCCAACGGAGGAAAAAACTGGCCAAATTTACACAACAAACTTAAGATTATGTTTCTACTTTAGACAAATTTTGACAGAGGGAAATTCTCCACGAAGAATAACAAATACCATCGAATGAGAGCTAGTGAGCACAATGCTGAATTCATAGGATGTTGAGCACTGAGCTGTGAAGTGGAGAAGCTGACAAAGATGCATTCAATGCATTCATCCCTGGGAATTTTTTAATACTTTTGCAAGGCACACAGTTGAGCTAGTTGTTAAGATTAGAGAAGCAACTTCAACATGCATTTGAGAAATTGTGTACATTTGATCACTTCTGGAAAAACACATGTCAATAAGTCAATTGACCAAATTCACCACAAATTAGGTAGTCATTGGAGAAGAAAGACTTTTTTTTTTTAATCAATACAATTATTGATAAATCTCATGAATACAAACACAACAATCAAATAAACAAAAATGCATGCCTTTACCTAGAAAAATGTGGAAAAGTTATATTTCTGCTGATATATATCTTCTTTGTCCTTTTTTCCAGTGTTCTTTTTATCTTAACTGCAGACATGTTTTTTTTTTTTCAAACATGTCTGTATATAGCCTGTTTCTCTTAGTTTGTCTCATATCTTCTGGCAAAAACAAACCAGCCCCTTCTGTTTCTACCAGCTATATCTGCAGGCAGAGAGCCTCAGCAGCAGCAGAGGGAGGCCGATGGAGGAAAGGATGAACGACTGATGTCTCTGTTCTTCATTCTTTCTCAACTTCACTCAGAGTTTTGATTATTCATGTTACTGTCATTTTGGATTTTTTTCCCAGTGAGATTGAGTGTATGTAATGATTGTGTAGCTGCTCTAGAATCAATATGTAGTTTCAAATTAATGTAAGTCAGTTTCGATCCTGCTCTGTATTGATTGATTTTAAAATAGAGCAAAAGATTAAAAAGGAAACAATCCATTTTATGTACAAAATTACTGCAAACAAATTAATTTAACAGGGAAATACAAAAAATTTTAAACAAACAAGATCTATTATTATACAAAAGGAGTAGGTATTCAACATGCATGATTGTTTTTTTTTGGTTTTTTTTTTAGAGGCAGTCTTTACCTAGTCTTTGCAAAAGCTACTATGATGCATGAATGCTGTCACTATCAAAGAATGAGAGTCTCTAATCTTCTAAAAGCTTTATTCTTGTTGAAAATGATTTGGACAGCACAACTGTGAGACACCTCATATGTGAACTAGACACAAAATGCCCCAGTTCATGCACTGCACATAATGTACTGTATGTACTTAGACTTCAAGAGTGTGTCTGCCTTTGGCAAATACACAGAAAAGCCACAGCAGGGCGCAATTCGTGAGCACACAAACAAATGTTTTAATCAAAGCAAAAGTCAGAGTGCCTTTGGACATTCACCTATGCAGCTACATCTGCTTCTTCACAAAAAAGGTCACAGATTGAGAACTGGGGTATTTGTGTATTGAGAACTGGGGAGAGAGCCTGAAGTAACCTCTGTTTTCAAGCTGTCAAATCTGGTAAAAGCAATGGACTACCATGAGTCACCACACAAATGCATCAGAAACAAAATAAAATACTAATACAGAACCATATATCACTGCTGACATGTATCATTCGTCCATGTTGTTATTTATATTTGCCCTTTCATGTTTTACATGCACATTTGCCACCCACACTAGAACTGCCACAATGGAAGATGAGAATTATTTGATCACTTGTTTTAATAATCATCATTTTCCTTTGTATGTAGTGTCTGCAAGGTACAAATACAGACCATGGCAGTATTGATAAAAAAAAATATTAAATTTTAATGAGCTGGCATAAATTATGCATAGTCTGGCATAAATTAAGCTATTAAACAATGTTTAAATGCATGGCATTCAGACTACTTTGTTATAGTGCAGCTTTTCAATGCAAAAAAATCCATGTATATACTGCAAAGGGCATGACATTTACTGACATTCCATCTCAGCACAGCACAGTGTGATCAGTGTGAGTAAAGGTTTATATACTAATTGCCTATGACACTTTCATAAAAAAACACAAACCTATGTAAGACAGGGAACTGGAATTGCAGGGTTTTTTTTATTATAAGGTTAATAGATAAACAGGGTGTATAACTCTTTCGCAACAGAAACACAAACACTAAACTACCATGTTCACTGTGTGAGGTGCATGCACTGAAAACATGACAGAACAAAGCACTTATTATAGAGTACTCTTGGGCAAGGTCCCATGGTAGTCTTTGTAACAGTGATAAATGGCTGACGCTTTCTGCTTAGCTGCATCAAATGAATAGCATGTTAAGGATTTGTTTTTAGGATTGGAGCATAGTCGAAAGGCTTTTCTGCAAGAAAAGAAGGACATTAACATCCTGGGCCATTATATTTTCTTAACCTTATTCTGTTTTTCAATTTCCTCTCATACATCCACGATAAAGTGATAAAGACAAATACATTTTTCCCGAAGGCTGGATCAGGGCAGCCTGTTGTGTTGCACTGTTAGCTGTTCTTCTTACAAACCTCCTCGAAAAGCAACAATACAGCTGGAAGCAGAATGTGTGTAGGTTTGTGATGAAATCCTCAGAGGAGTTTCAGTCATTATTGACAAACTTTATGAACTAGAAAGGAATTGGTGCTGCGTAGGATGTGCTTCAGAAAGGTGGCCATATCATGTTCCATCAGCTACTATGATGATGGTGATCATTGTTTTGATAAACAAGCTGAAAAAATGAGGGCTATTAATGTAACAAGGTATTTAGCAATGTGCATGGGGAGCTCTCTCTCTCTCTGTGCGTGTGTGTGGCACCAAGTGACATCTGTAAGAATCTAAACTCCCATTTGAAGCCTTCTGCACCTACTGGATGACTCCAGCTGTCCACTTATATGTGCTATGCTTTATTTATGACAAAACTGACATCATGTTCTATTGAAGAAGAGCTGAAACGAGTGATTGAGACCATTCACTCAGGAAAACATTACTGACATTGTAAATCAATTGCGAAGTAGACTCATTTTCCCCATTGACTTCCATTCAAGTTCTTTTTGCAGCCAGCAGAGTCGCTCCTTCACCTTGCAAACCGGAAAACTAAGGCCACTTTTTACATTCAGACTATGTCTGACACAGACATGCTTATGAGGACAAATTTTGATCTTATGATGCTGCAAGTTTAAAGGGTTTTGCGTGTAAAGATTCCTCAGGTTTAGAGTTACAATAAGGTTTAGGTAAAGGGTAGGGTGCAGGGATGAGATTAGATTAGTAGTTAAGATTGTCATGGTTAGCGTGGGGGGGAATACAGTATGTAATGACCTGAAGTATTAGGAGTGGATCTCCTCCTTTGAGGCCGATTTGATCGGTATATGGGCTGCAATACAATTCAGGGCAAATACTTTTTTATTATGGAATGATCCAATTTCAGTTCAATCATCATCTGGGCAAATTGCCGGGTACACTCTGGACAGGTTGCAGGTCGATCGCAGGGCCACATTCTCACATTCACATCTATGGGCAATTTAGAGCGTCCAATTGGCTTAGTCCCCTGATATGTATGTTTTTCAATCCAATCCAATCCACTTTATTTATACAGTACATTTACAAAACAACACAGTTGTCCAAATATGGCAAGTAGCCATCAGCTCATGCTGTCTCAAAGGCTAAGGGGAAGAGATGTGTCTTTAAGACAAACTTTAAAAAGGCATAAATTACTCTCTCAAAATCCTGTTACAACAGTACAAGTTTAATTTTTGCTGGCTGTCTCCATTGAAATAAGCTCCTTTTTTTACTATATAGCTAATTTGTGTGTCTATTATAAGGCTAGAATCCATTTTCACACCAAGTTCACACCGGGGCAGCATCAGAGTTACCATTGCCTCTGAATAACATAAACTATGTCTTTTTCTCATTGAAGCTTAGAAAGTTAAAAGCCATCCATGCTTTAATGCCACTGAGACATTCTAAGGGACAGAAATTTGGCTGTCATCAGCGTACCAATGAAAAGATGCCAGAACCAAGCGGAAGCATATGCAAAGATAACAGTAGTTGCAGAAGTGATGGTGCCAGTGTGTGTGGCTTGCTGTTTTCTGCTGCCAATTTTGCAACCTGTGGCCACTGGCTCTGGCCTCTTGGGCTGCTCATTCACTCCCAACTCCCATCAGGATGGCCCTGTTAACGTAAGGTCATTAGAGAACAAAACTTTCATTTTGAATGATTTCTTCATCTTCCGAGGACTGCATTTCCTCTTTGTGATGGAGACTTGGCTGAGTGTCAGTGAGTCCAGTGCTTTCTCAGAATATTGTCGACTGATTGCACATATTTTAATTCCCTGAGGATGTCACATCGAGGAGGGGGTATAGTGACTGTTTTTAAGAAAAGCTTTCACTGCAGACAGCTCTCGATACCGGCCTCTTTCTCTAGCTTTGAACTGAACTTATTCAAGCTGGGTCGCTCTTAGCAGGTTATGTGTGCTGTAATTTACCAACCACCAAAATAAAATAATTTTTTTAAGTGACTTCTCTGAGTTCTTGGCAGAAATAATGACAAAATACGACCAGGTCCTTATTGTCTGTGATTTTAATATCATGTGTGTTGTTCTGATAATCCGCTACTGAAAGACTTTTTAAATATTATTGACTCTTTTAATCTTGTTTAGTCTGTGGCTAGTCCCGTACATGAACGCAGGAACACACTTGATCTTATTTTATCTTGTGGTTTATCTGTTTCTGACAATGAAATTTATGATGCAGCGTTCTCCGACCACGTTTTATTTGAGATCCTCCACCCCATCATATTCTCAAACCATGCACTCCTGCGTGGTGCTCCACTGAAACTAACCAGGGGCCCTTCTTATGTGGCAGTACTGAGGAGTCAACCTAGTGCTTCCACACCACCTCTCAAAATATAATGGGAATGTGGCTCCATTAAAAACCAGGCGCTCCAAACCTAAGCCCGAGCCTTGGTTAAATGACATCACTCATGCTGCCAGGCACAAGTGCAGGAGAACTGAACATAGGTGGAAGAAGGATAAGTTTCAGGTGTTTTTTTTTGACATTTTGAAAGACTGCTGGCCTCACTATCAGAACACTGTGAAAGCTGCTAACACAAAACACTTTTCTGATATAATCTTATCAAATTGCCACAAGACTCATGTTCTTTTTGGCACTGTTAACACTGTTCTTAATGTTCCTCAGTGTGCCAATTTCGATGTCTCTGTTGAAGTGTGTGAAAACTTTCACTTTTTCATTAATAAGATTTCCTCCACCAGAGCCCTCATCTCACCTCCATCATATGACCATCAATCTTTGCCCCTTGCTCAGCTGTCTTTGACCAGTTTGAGCCTGTGTGTCTTTCCTTTTAAGCTGAGACTGTTGGTCATATTGTGAATTTGCCCATTGTGGGACAGTAAAGGAAATCTTATCTTATCTTATCTTATATGAAGCCCTCTGGTTCTTCCTTAGATGAGATCCCCCGTCTCTTTTTTAAAGAGGTTCTCTCTGTTATAGTATCATCTGTCCTGGCTATTATAAACAGTAGTCTGGCCTCTAGCGTGGTACTTGTGAATCTCAAACATACAGTTGTGCAACCATTGATCAAGAAATCTGGTCTGGACCCCTCAGACCTATCCAATTTTAGACTAATCTCCAAACTCCCTATCCTCTTGAAAATCCTGGAAAAGATTGTGTCAATCCAGTCCATCCTTGAAATGATTAACATTCTTGAGGTTTTCCAGTCAGGTTTTAAAGCCCTTCACAGTACTGAGTCAGCACTCCTAAGAGTTTTCAATGACATCCTCCTGGCAACAGACAATGATTATGTTGTCCTATTACTTCTGGACTTGACTTCCGCCTTTGACACTGTGAATCATAACATTCTTATATCACGCCTAGAGCACTGGGTTGGCATTAAAGGTGCAGCCTGAGAGTGGTTCAGGTCTTACCTGACTGAAAGAAGTTTTTTATGTCAACCTTGATGGTTTTGTGTCCTCCTTTGCATCCCTCCTCTGTGGAGTGCCACAAGTTTAAATTCTCGGGCCTCTACTATTCTCTTTGTATATGCTTCCACTTGGTTTTTGGGCTGTGGGAGGAAGCCGGTGCCTTCTTGCTGCAAAGGCAAGAGTGCTAACCAGTACACCAACTGTGTGGCCTGATTGGATACAATTCAATGCAATGCAATTCTTTGATTATTAGAACAAGCCAAATCAAAGCATTAAGAATACAAGGAATGTATTTTTATCTTATGTGCTACAACTACCAGCATACACAAAAAGTGGATACCAATAATATAAATATGATGTAGTTCAACAATTTAAAGTGCTTGTTAAATTGGTTGACTGTCACATTATTCCTCTACACAATCCACTAAGAATAAACCTACTTTTCTGGTCTCTGATATAAAGATGTTAATCAAAATATTTGATAATTGTCTGCCTTATATCAGAGTAAAGGAAGCTGTGTGAAATAAAAGTAAGTTTTAGTATCTTTGTGCACAGAAGTGAAAGGTTTAAGCCACAAGTGATGATCACAAATGGCTAAAGGCTTCACATGAGCATGTGGGAGACAGGGTTCTTAGTGTGATAAACTAGGCCCGAGGTGGCCCTTTCCAACACTCCCAGCCTAAATTATTGTACCCCTGAAACCATGCTTCATCAACAGCTAAGAGTCGGAAGGTTGTAAGTGCCATTTGAACATTTGATATGTTCTGGGTCACTTGTTTCATTCTTTTATGTCTGTAGAAACCTTGCATCTTTTAAATCGGTTCATGCTTCTCTACTTTCGTTTTCATCCACAAAAAAATTCCAAAGAGAAAATTTAAAATGGAGCAAATGCTGCAATATTATTCCGCATTCCTCTTCTGCTGTTAACGGTATTCTTTTCACTTGGCAGACACTCTTTCTACATTATTCAGGCCGAGTATGAGCTGGCTGTATTAAAGCTACTGCACACCACTCCTATCTCTGGGTGATAACACCCACGCAAACCATTCACCCATACAGAAAAACTCTGTACTGGCTCCATATGGATCATTAGCCACTAATTGCACAAATGTTCTGATTCAAGATTTAAAAAATCCATCTCTTTTACTGTGTAACTTTAACCTATGTATGTATTTTATATGTCAATTTAAACAGAAAAAAACATTAAAACCCATAACTGTTTTACTGTGTTGACTGATGACTTATTCCACCCATAAAGAAGTAGATGGAATAAAACCTAAAATGAGTTCCAAGTCGCACTATTGATGGTTTAGCTTTTTCAAAACAAACCACAAACATTCACAGGTGAGTCACAATATTACAGCTACAGTTATGGGTATTTATCTCTGTGGCTAATCAGAATCAGCTGAATTGCTATTGCAAAGAATTTGCTTTGTGCATGAAAACCCTAAAAAAATAAATTAGAAATTAAATTGAAAAGCAAGTACTGTAAGTACAAAAATGAGTAAATGATTAAACTAAAATTTAGATACAAAAACGAAAGCACCAATATGTACAATACAAAAATAAGACGCATTGTTTACAGATTGTGCCAGAGATAATTATCCAGCAGCGCAATGCAAAGTTGATGAGTGCATCAATTAAATGCAAAGACTCAATGAGGCAGTCAGAGTCAGACCTCTGTGTGTATAAACTGTATATAAACATCAGTCAACATTAATACCAAAAGGCTCAAAATAAAGTAAATTGAAACAATGTTTAGCACAGTGCAAGCACACTTTGAGACCCAACACATAATTACTATAATGCCTCAGATGTGTGTGTTTGCCGTTTTCTGTCTATTAACAAGTTTAAAACCACAGTTTCCTCGCTTAACTCAGGAGCAAAATGCAAGCTGCAAAATAGTGATTTGCAACTTTTTAAAATCTTGATAATATATCTGACCATACTGCCCAACCCTAACATAAAAGGTGGGAGTGCTATATATTCAATTCAATTCAATTTTATTTGTATAGCGCCAAATCACAACATACATTATCTCAAGGCACTGTACATAATAAGGCCAAAACCTTTACAATATTACAGAGAGAAAAGAAACCCAACAGTCCACACAATGAGTAAGCACAAGGCATCAGTGGAGAGAAAAAACTCCCTTTTAACAGGAAGAAATCTCTGACAGAACCAGGCTCAAAGATGTGCGGTCATCTGCCTCGATACCTTTAACAGCCAAAATTGTTTAAGATTTGAAAAGCCCATATCATCATACTGATATTGGTTTTGATAGGATTTTGGAGGTGAGGGAGAAACAGAAGAGAGAGACCAGGAGCAAATATACAACAGTTGTATCAAGTTTAGAGTCAGTTATGTCATGTTTATAGTACAGTGTCATTTATACAAGCAGCAGCAAACATTATTGATAAGAAATTATACTGATGAACTTTAATCGGAGCATATATATACGATTCATGTTATTTTTGTCAATGAATGCTGCTATACACAATTTTATTCAATACTGAAATGCAATTGTTCTGAAAAAACAAAACAAAACATAATTTCAGTTTATAGGCTTTGTTACTGTATATAGTGTAACTTTTGTGAATTTTTTTTAGCTTTGAACACAGCTTTGAACACAGTCTCACTTTCCTTTCTTGGAATCATTTGTTGCGCTGCTGACTGTGATGCCGCTTCCCTCAGGTGGAGCAAACAGCTATGCAAACAAGTGGCATATACAGTCATATACAGTTATTGTTCCTTACTTCCACATCCACATCTATGGTTAAGTCCCTTAAATACTTCCGCATGCCATTTTTCAGATGCTTTGGCATCATAACTGCCTGCTCAGTAGGACGGTTTACTTTATAGAATATTGAATATCTCTATATACAGTACATCTATAAATATTTTATGAAATAAATAAATAAATAAAGATATCACCTACAGATATCTGTGTAGACCCTCATTCATCCAGGTCATCTTTATTGAAAACACACTAAGTGGGTTGCAACTGGACATTTAAGATGTTTTCACCTCTCGTCCATGGAAAAATGGGCAGTGCTCCATCTACAGATGTGTTTATCAAAATCAAAATAAATTAAAAAAAAAAAAAAGTTAGTGTCGTTAGTTCTTAACCCATATGCTAATTAATGTTTACAACTACCATATGAATAAAATATGATGTGACAGACAGAGCAGCCACTGTTAACTCTAAATGGTTTTTGATTAAAAAAACTGATGCATCGATTCTGCAACTTCCAGAAGAAAGCTGTGGGATCACCAACAGTGCCTGTTTCAGGGAGGCCCAGCTGATTTGTTATTTCACTATCACTCTCCGTCTTGTCTCCCTCTTTAAATCCAATCAGCCTGCAATTGACCAAGTGTCACGCTTCAGAGAGGAGCCTGATATCACCAGCCTTGCAGACCTTTTACTTCTCCATTCTTCTTTCCTCAAAAGGTCATACATTACCTTTACAGCAGCACAAAGTACACACTTGTTCTGCCCAACCTTTTTCCGGCATCATATCAGCTTGTCAGGTCCATCTTTAGGATAAAGACGAACAAATAAAAAGAGGGGCAAAAAAGAAACAATAGCTCATGGAGCACAGTTGGAGTGCCTTGCTGCATGTGATGATACATCTCTATAGATGCTTTTGCAGATGGTAGATAAAACTTTCACTTGACTTGTATTTTACTTATTAATGGAAAAGGAATACATTATTTCTCCCTGAGACAATGATCAACACAAAGAGGGAGGTCATTTTTAGCTCCTGGAAAAATAATATTCATATTATCAAATATTCAGTGACTTTTTTGTTTTGTTTTGTTTTTTGCATCTGTTACATAAAGGACCCTTTGAGGTATTAAAAAAGATGCCATGCTGATCCTTAATTGATGCCATTGGACCGTCTGGAACATCAGTAGCATCAAACTACAAAACCCATCAAAAAGTCATCTCAGCCAACGTTAAAATTAGTTAATTTGGCTCGGATGCATTGGAGCAGATGACTGGATAGGTAAGTACTATGTGTTTCCCAGAAGATATGTACAAAAACCCACCTGTTTCAGTTAAAAGTCTGGGCTTCCAAAAAGTTTCTGAAACTGTGGGCATAATACATTCATCTTCTGAAATCTCATCACTGCAAGTGGATTTTTTTTAATCAATATCTCCACAAATCAAAAGATTTTTTTCTTTCATTAAACTGTAAATGCAGTGCAAACATTTCACCATGAACCCCTGCCTATCATCTACCCATGACTCGGTTTCATACAAATTAAATCTGTGTACTATGATAAAATATTCATACCAAATTGAATGGTTTAGAAAAACAGGCATTTTACTATATGAAACTTGAAAAAATGAAAAATTATAAAACACCAAATAAAAGATTCAAAGATATGAAACATTTCATGATAGACACATGGATATGAGCACACAGTGGAGGAAAACTAATAACTCCTTAATAACTTGTCTTGTGTCCTCATTCCCAATACAATTACATACTATTTGTACACTTGCAGGCTTCAGATTGAAAGCTCTGTGCTGTCTATATATAATAGTGGAGCTGGAATACAAGGAGGTGTTGGGCTTTCTGAGAATTTAATAGTGGCTGAGCACTAATATGAACTTTCACTTGTAACCTATGGGAGTCCCAGTTCCCCCCCTCGCCAGTTATGATTTATTTCAAAATCATAACTTCCATTTATAACCTTCCTGATACCCATGCATAATGCATTTCTTTTAGTGTTCCAAGCCAGGATTACACAATGATCACACGAGAAAAGAAAAGATTAAGATCATCAAATTCATCAATGTTAATAGTGGGGGAGGGAACATGGCAGTACAGTGAAAAAGCACAAGTAAGTGTATGTCATATCTGATAAGGCTGGCTCACTCAAAACAGCCCTTTCCTTGGTATGCAAATGCCTTAAGGATCCTGCTTGTGGAGAGCCCTGGGCTGGCTCCAGATCTGTGCAAAGCTTCTTCTTTTTTTTCTACCTGCAGGCAAGGTAAGGGACAAACTCTCCTTTAACAAGAGCTGTCGAGAAGGAGAAGCTTTTTGGAAATTGAAAAAGTGCTTATTATAAACAGTTTGTGGATTTGTTTGTAGATTTTGGATTTGCAGTTTAATTAATAATTCAACTTGGCATTTTGCCTCTAAGGGAATAATGATTACTTCTTGTTTCTTGATGATTCATTTCAACTTTAGGAAATTTGATTCAGAAACAAATTAAAAGACTTTCTTCACACACATTGTGAAATACGCACTGAACAGTTGCCCAGTGTTCTGCTGAAGACTGCACAATGTGGAGCATCAATTTTACCGCAGATGGTTAATATTACTTGCAAGATCAGTAACACTAGTCTTACCATTCATATTTGTGCAATGTGGCGGGAATGGTAGCAGTAATGGCAGTGGCAGTCATTGTGCCAGTTTCTGATTTTCCATTCTGCCAAAGAGGTTTCATCTTGATTATTGCACTTCAAAGTGTATCAGATTGATTCTTACTGAAGCCAATACAATTTGATTATTTCTTTTAGCAGATCAATACATTGACTTGGCATCAGAACTGATGGCACTAGTGCAATGAATGATATATTATACACACGTTATACATTTCAAAAATATTGCTTCTCCAAGTGCTTCACAGCGATTTTGTGAATATCAGTGTGAAAATGTCTAACATAATGACTCAAGAAGGCTGAGCCACTGTACCCAAATATATCTGCATGTCATGGTGTCATTAATTAGTCTGTAAAGTACACCCAAGTGCCGCATATGCAGTCAAACGCCCTGGCAGATATATTTGCTGAGTAGAAATGACTGAGGTGTGACAGTGGTCTAGAGATGGAGAAGCAAACCAAAAGGTCTCAGCAGGAAGAAAGATAGGAGGGAAGTGAATGAAGAGCCTTTTCCCCTCCATCAACATCCCTGAAGCAAATCCTCAATCATACTGACTTATACTACATGTCAGTGGATGTTTAACCACTAAAATGTGGTTGTTTTTCCACTAACATGTGGTTGTATGGAGAGTATAGCAGAAAGTGTGTGCTCATTGTGTGTGGACAATATGCAATGGTCAATTTTAGTTTCTCCAACAAAGGAGAAAATACATTTTATTCCTCTAAGAAAATGCTAAACAGCAAAGACTTTGTAAAAAAAAAAAAAAAAAAGTATATGTAAAGTTGCACATTTCATGCACTTTCCATAACCAATGATTGAATGGGTAAATAAAAAAATAGTTGGTTAATTAACGTTGTTTTCTTCAATTAAACTTTGAACACTATACGTCAGTGGTACATATATGTCAAGAGATTCTAATGAAACAATGAGGCTTTTGCTTGAAAAAGCTGCTTGTGTAACCCTGTCATTGAGTCAGGCTGCAGAGTAACACTCTGATGACACAGGTGTCTGTGGAATACACACTTATCACCTGACTAACCTGGTGAAACATGGCATGCTTGTTTTCTTCCAGTCAACCAGGTTAATAATAACAGGTTAATTCTGTTTCCACACTGTTGGATGCATTTGAAAACTTTGAAAACATGATGCTACAAGGAAAAGCATCATGTCTGTAGCCAGCCACACATCTTTTTCTGCTAATTACACAAGTGCTTTGGTTAATGTAAGTACACAGAACCAGATGAAAATTACCCAACAATGAAAGGAAATGGCCATTGGTGGTTAGTAATTGATATATTTTTAATCAGTTAAATTTTACACGGCAATTAATCTACTAATGGTTAATCCTTAATAACCCGGATGTTAAGTCCAATCTATACCATAGTGTGCACAGTGAATGAACAGCTCCTGTCTACAGTAAAGAACCCTTCAGGAAAATTCCAAAAAGAGAACCAACAAAGATAACACACAATCTGGAGGCATCTATTGTGAGCACAGTGAGTGGATCTCACATCTATAGAGTGTATCCAAATATGGACTTTATTTCTGTTTATGACACCAAAAAAGAGGTTGATAGTAAATGTGTCTGTTTTCAGTGTGTTGGTGTGCTGATGTCTGTTCAGCGATGTGGCAGAATTTGAAATTATTAAATCATACTGTGTTTTTTTAGTTTGACTGAGGTTTACATAACATATTATAGAAAATTCACTAATAGTGAATTATAATTCTACAGTTTTTCTGTAAAGTTTGCAATTTCATATTATTTTTAGAAATGATACTTTATTGTTGATCTGTAAAATAGAGCCCAAATGATATGCAATGTTTGGGGCCAAATCTCTATGTACTGTCCAATATTCATACACTGCTGTTGTGGTTAACACATTTTCCCAATGCGAGTAGTCTCCCTGAAGAAAATAGACTTGAAAGAAGGTAGAAAACGCACAAGCATGGCTGGTCCCATACCTCACAGGAACAGAGAGCAGTCCGATATACTTGTGTCCTCTCTACAAGCTTGATCTATACCATCTGATCTTGGAGAGATTCAGCCACCATTTCCAATAAAACAACAATGCTCTTTCTAACCTCAGTGGTTTCCTGGTAAACGTGCCTACCAGTGGTGTTTTTGGTGCTATGAAAACATGACCACAGACGATGATTTCTTTAAAGAGAGTTTTTCCTCTTTGGAAAAAAAATATATTATAGATGTTATATTATTTTGTACTACCATGCTTCATATCCAGGCCAATTCACAAACATGTGAGTGAAGAACAGTAACAAGAAGAACCTTGATGCTTGCCTGAATATGACAGCACAGTCATTATAACAAGCACCGGGTATGTGTCACCAGTGATGTTGATCGAGGATTCAGATTATTATTTGTGGAATGGGAAATCAGCCCTGTTAATTCACATTAGTGTCACATAGTAACTAAAGCAAATGATCTCATTTGATGGGGACAGATATGTCAAGACATAGTGTGAAACACAGGTGTGAATAAACAAGATACATCTTGATACAAATATAGTAGGTATTCCATATGCACAACTGTTTTCTTCTTGCTGGAGGCAGATGGGCCTGCACAAGGGCTTGAGTGATGCATTAAGCCTGTCAATCTAAAAGACACATAACAGATTCCCTCAGCGATATATTGATGTTGCTTTAATTTGGATTGGATTGGATTTGCTTCTATTATAAAGGAATATGTCATTTAATTTGAGTAAATTAAAGCTGCAGTGTGTATCTTTTAAATATAAATTAAAGTATGTTATATTCACACTGAGGTTACATATTCATTCTCGCCCTGCACACAGGAAGTGATCTGTTTTACGTCATGAATGACAGCATGAGGGCAAAAACACAACATGCTACATAGCGCAACAAAACCGTGACAGCTAGAAAAGGTTGGAGTATGGCTGAAAATGCCAAGTGACATCCACATAAAGTTTAAAAGGTAGATGCTACTGTATTGCTAAAAGAAAAACTGGATGTTCAGCAGTTTGATAGGATGAGTAATTATTTATTGTTATTTATTATTTTATATATGCTGTGCTCCATATATTTTTTATAAAATTATAATTAATACCTTTGAACCTGTACTGCAACCAACTGCAAACAAATTACTATTATACTATTAACAGCAGGCACAACAATAATCAGTTTCATAGGTTAAAGATTTTATTGCTATAAAACATAGCTCTGAGTACCTTTTTAGTAATGATTTCTGCAGATCTCTGGCACAGCACCAGCCTGTTTTTGGAAACAGCTAAAAGGTCTGTGGCTGCAGGGTTCATGTAATAAAGAGGCGCATTTGAATGAGAGACAGCTCTGGGACAAGGAGGGGCACACTTCAGTCAGATCAGATGAGTAAACAGTGAAAGAAGGTGGAATCTAGAGGATAAAGAAAGGGTCAAGATGACAACCGAAAGAGGGGAGAGAGAGCACAGAGCAAGGAGACCTGACCTGCAAACAACCTGCATCTGCAATCTTCCTTTTTTTTTTCTTTTTTTTTAACAAAGTAAGAGATTACAGATTGTTAAGGGTAGAGTGGCCATGAACACATGTAAAAGGTAAAAAAAAAATGTTTATATATATTGCAATATTAAGGATTTCATCCGAAATTAAATTAAGTTCAAATTTAAAGGTTGAATTTAAAATATACAGCCTGGAGGCCCATCAGACTGAATTCTGCTGAACTGATGCAGCTCTGCAGTCCTACCTATTGTCTTAGCTTTTAGGTCCACTTAACTCATTTCATCACATCTAATTCAGACATATCTCAGTTAATGTGACACTAAATCTGCATTGATAATGGTAGTTTTTACAAAAAGTAAAGGTAAACACAGGAAGTCAGGAATGTGCTTTGATCTCGTACTGTAACGCTTATCCTCATCCTTTTCTATGGAGTATGTCTGCAGAAAATAAAACTTCTCAATGGCAACCTAATGCCAAAACAAGCTGTATTGTGGTGCGTGCCATTGGGCTGACAGTCACAGTGGCTTTAGGGCAGAAATCTACAGCAAACCCTGAGAACAAAAAAAACACAGAAACAAAAAACAAAACACACGTATTTCCACAGCTATTTTTAATACAATACTGTACTGTAATTTTTTGGAGAGCCTAAATAAAGCACTATTCCTAACCTTAAAGTGGACCTTTGTAAGTCACCTTTTCTCTACAGAGCTCCCCTTTGTGTCTACTGCTTTATCCTCACTGTTGTAAAAACTCACCACTGTTGCTCCCCCCTCCTGTCCTCTCTCCTGGCCATGTACATTTGTTTTCAAAGTAGCCGGCGAACACAAGCCATAGAGCCATGTACAAATACACATAAATAATAATAAATAAATACACATACTGTATACATAGATAACAGTGAGTTTCTCCCAAAGATACTTATAAGTGCAACAGCAAAAAATGTCACGTCAGCATCCTTTTTGCATGCTTTTGTGTTTTTCCAGTTCGGAAAAGCTGGTCCGATGTTTTATTTTTTGGCCCCTCACTCTGTCACACAGTCGTTTCCTCTTTTTTTGCTTCCTCCAACAGCAATTATCTCTACTTCTTTTGTGTCGGCTCTGTCATCACGAAATGCCTAAAATAACACTGCCTGACTGGGAGGCATGTGTGTGCGTTTTTTTTGTGTATGTAGTGCCGTAAAGCAATTTGTGTTTCTGGCAAGACCCAAGACCCTGATCTTCCAAAGCTGGTTTTCTGCTGAAAAACAATGTAGGAGTGGGAATAGCCACCATTCTCCCCGCAACAAGCCATTTAACTATCACAGTGAATCCAAAGCTGTTAAATTAGGGTAAAAATACTGCATAGTACTGCATACTAACCAAAACCAGTTAAGGCCTAAATCTAACCTTAACCAAAACAATTAAAACCTAAGCAATACGGCTTAATCAGTTTGTAAAAAATTAGGTTCTGCTCCAGAAGAGGACAGCTGGACCCGACGAAGCAATTGTTTATGCCAAAAGGTCCCAAATAAGTAACAAATATACTGTTTTGTTGTGTTGATGTTACTTCATCATTCAAATCAAGTACATGTTATGAGAAGATCATTCAGCATTCATTCAAATGAGCAATCAACATTTGGGTGTAAAAATCTATTAAAGAAAAGATAACTGTTCTTACAAGGGTTGGATTTTGATTAAAATTACCATTGCTAGGTAGGAAATCCACTAACTGTCAAGAGCAATTTAATCCATGTATGGATGCAAGTGTATTCATGTGAGGCTGCAGCCTAACTCACACAAGAAATATTGCATAAAAATATGGAGGGCAGAAAATAAGAGACAAAAAGAAAACAGATGACATTTGTGACTTAAAATGCAGCTCTTTTGAAACTTCTAGGGGTTTGGAAACTCATTTTATGCTAACTTGATGTTGAGGGGGAAATGGTGCTGCAGTAGCCAAAGTTAATTTAATGATAACAATTCAACCTCATATAAAAATAACTGATGTGAATATTAATATTTTAAATCAATAACAGTGGTAGCACTAACGCTAAATCAAGACACAAAGCATTTATATTAATTGAAGAGTAACATTCATACCATAACATTTATTATTTTTATACTATTTTGTCATTTTTGGTGACAGCAAAAACATATATTACAGGATGCAAAATATTTGATTATTTGGTGTGAACTCCAATGATTTTGAATATGGATCTTTATTTACACTAACAGCGTGCATCCTCTGTAGGGCTTCTGTTTTGTATTTTTCTAATTAGTGTTCATTAGTGTTCAGTTAGTGTAGGGTACATACACAGTCAAATGTTTATGTGCTGTATGTATAATTCTGACGTGTGCCATCATTATGTTCAACTTGTAATAATTGTGGACTAATTGATTTTATGTTATGTGGTATATGGATGTGATATTTCAATTTCCCAGCTTGGGATTAATAAAGTATCAATCAATCAATCAATCAATCAATCAATCAATCACATACAGCAACATTTGTTCTCTTTTTTGTACTGCCAGTCACCGCTTTAAATTGTAAATGTTGCATATTTTTGGTATCTTTTCATGTAATATAGGATGTCTTATATTTCTATTACAACTGATTTCTGTTTTATTATTGTCCTGTGTGCCTGAGTAATGCTTTGTAATTTCAAATTTATATTCTGTTTGTAGAGTGACACTGTTGTGTCTCTCCAGGTACCACATGAAACAAAATAGCCTTTTGGCTAAATCTAGCACTTTAACAGAAATGTTTATCAGTGCACTGTAGGGCTGCAACTGACGATTATTTTTATAATCGATTAATATGTTGATCATTTTCTCAATTAATCGTGTAATCGTTCGCTATATAAATGTCAGAAAAAGTGGTGACGTTCTCAAATGTCTCGTTTTGTCCACAAACCAAAAATGTTTTTAGTTTAATGATGTTTTTTCAAAGAAACCAGAAAATATTCAAATTAAGAAGCTGAAAAATCAGAAAATTTGTTTTAATTATTTTAACACTATCATATTCGTTCCATTGATTTAAAACACTTAAACCAATGAAATGACTATCAAAATATTTGACGATTAATTTAGTAATAGATTAATTGAGCTTTTTTTTTTTTTAGCCCTAGTACACTTTCCCATTAAACTAAACTAATAAATACATACACAAATTACTGCATGATCTAAAAAAAAGGACACTCATTTTCACTCCTATAAAGTCCATGGTGGATAATTATTGTGGAAACCAAAAGATTAACCTATTAATGAAGAACAAAGGGATGGAAGATAAACATTGTGAAAGCTATTGTGAAAATGACTTGAAACAATAGTGTGACAGAGGTGGGGAGAAAAAGAGGCTCTGAGGCACTTGTTATTTTCCTTTGCAAGTCTTGAGGGAAATAGAAGACATCAGTGTTGCAGCTCCACAACAGTGTGGTGTGGGTTTATGAGTGAAACTGCAGTGTTTAAGTGCGGGGATATGAACATCTCAGAACAGTATGCACTAGAGACACAACAACAAACACACAGACCAAAATCATCTAGAGAGAGAGAGAGAGCTACAGTACTTTTGATGTTCATTTTAACAAACCGTTACCTCAAAATGAGAATTAAATGAACACACACAGGCAGGCATGCACACAACCTCCCAATCACACTTAAGGCAAATGGAAGTAAGCTAAAGGCATTGGCACTGTCTGATATCGTCAGCTCATCTGACAGAGCTCCCTGTATAAGTCCCATCTGAATGTAAAATAATTAAACCCTCCTTACCCAATGTAGCAAAACTGCCCGGCGCATTCTTAAAAACATCACTGTCACTTCAAAAGCAATTAAACATGAGCTCAGTCCTGATAGGTTGTAACCATCTCACCACAGCAGAAAACCAGAAAGAGAGAGAGATGAGCCAGAGTGCATTACATATATTTAAGTTGTTACATCCCATGCCAATGCAGCTCATTTACATAGAAGTGAATATAGAAAGACAGACAGTGACATACAGTAGAAATGGCCAAAGGGCCAGTGCATCACATTTGGCAGGGTATCAAGCACAGTAATGGACAAAGGCCTTGGACTAAATTACATTCCAACTACCACAGAGCAAGTGTGCATATGCACATATTTGAAGCTATGGTGGTATGAAATTGAAAAACACTGGCGTGATTGCAGAAGGAATATTGGACTTTGAAGGAATATTATAGAGCAATCAAGCAATTACCTTTTACGTCTACAACAATGCTTCACATGACTGGTGAAGCAGATGGTGGAAACTGAGACACCAAAAGTCTGCAAGTTGTTCATTTCAAAAATCACTACAGCCATATGTTCTTAGTGTATTACCGATTAACAAAAAAGACCTAGAGACAGAGACTGAGAGATACAGAGACAGACAGGAGGACAAATAGACGGGCAAAGTGAGAGGCTCTGGCATGAGATGTCTACATCACAGAGCAGGGTGATTCAGTCTATCAACACCCACAGAGCCTGTCCATCCTCATAAAAACAGTGATTCTGACTTGGCTCACCAACAACACATGATGACATTTAGCTCCGAACCCTGAAGTGCTACGCCCACAAAGACACAAAGGCATGATTGGAAAAAAAAACACTACCAACAACAAACATGATTAAACACATTAAATTAAAACAGCTATAACAAGCTCTCTGTGTAACCTTAAACATCAGTGCACACTGGGAAGTCTTGATGACATTTAGACTAGTAAACCTTGGTGTTGAACACATGCAAAGACAGACATGTCCACCTCTCACCCAGGAACATTAATGTCAAACACAAATGGTTCTGCAAATTAGAGGTGAATTATGGTTCAACTGAGACACAAATGAAACTCAGATAAATGCTACAATTAGAGCTGGCAATAAGATAAAAAAATCTTATCACAATATACAATTTTTTATATCATTCAACATTTTTCCTATATCTTAATATAAATCATAACAATATTTCTGATGAGCTTAAAAGTCCCCCTTTAGTTTGAAGTGAAATGCGAAGATAGAAAAAGATTATTTAGGTTCAAATATTGATGAACATGACAACTGTACCATGTTCTAAAAATTAATTTAGAACTTTTCAAAAACATACCATACCAACTGTATAACAAATATGCTACTCTGAGGAAAGACATTCCACTACATGCCTCAGGTAAAATCCTGCTGGTTCTTTTTAATATAAAAATGTTCACAAATTGCACTTAGCTGTTTTGCTTTTGTTTTCTTTTAACTTAAAGTCAAATGCAGTGGTGCATGTGCTTTTAAGTACTTATACTTACATGATAATTTAGGGTTCACTTTTGTACTTTTTTGATTGACACAGATGGAGTGTATAGTACTGGCTCCTCTACAGTTCAGGTAAGGACCAAAAATAAACCCATAAATAAATCAGGGGGGGACAAAAATGGAATAAACCTTGGTTCTCTTCCAAGATGGACAAATATAAAACTGTTGTTGTTGGTAGAAATGATGTATTCTACACAAAGAAAATTGTGGTGTGTGATCAAGGTCACAATTCCTGAATGCAAATACAGACACCTTTGAGTGCACCACCAAGAGTGAGACTGACGGCTGCGTGACTGTAACACCAGTGTTGTCACAGTTTTTTCATCCAGTGGAAGAATTTCCACTGTGCCATCTGTTACAAAACAATAGTTTTTGGTTTCAAAATGATTATTCCACTACCACAAATACATAAAGACAAAACTAAATGCATCTCTAAGCACTGTGGTGAACAAATAATCATTTACATGATGATCCTGCAACACATTAGCAATAAAAAAAAAGATAAGCTCATGTTTATACATTAGCCTTCCTGCTGTTTTTTTCCCAAATGCCCTGTAGAAAAAAATGACGGTTAAATTACATAGCTGTTCCTTTTCCAAGCACTCACCCCTACAAAGCTGAACCTTAAGCCTTGCATAACCCAGCACTGTACTCTCAGAGCACAGACATGGAAAATAGCCTGTAGATCACCCTCTCTCAGCACCAACTCTGGGATTTTAGATCAAAATAAACCTTACTTGGATGTCTTACAGAAACAATAAAATGATAAACCCACACAAAGTCTTATTCCACACAATGGAAAATACTTAATTCACCCCATCCTGCCATCCAGTATTCTATTAGCTATCTTCAACTTTTTGTTGCTCGTGTCTCCCACACTTCACCGCGTCTCTCTTCTCATACTTTTCCAACGGGAATGTGTCAATTATCTCCATTGTTTCCACTGTCTTTCCTATTCTTCTTTAATTATCCATCTAAATTTGCTGACATATTTATCTATTATTGGAATGTCTCTCACTCCTTCCTTTAAAATAGTGCAAAAAGAAGCATCACCTTAGTGTTTTTTTTTGTTTTTGTCAGTTTTGGAAAAAAAACGACATCTTGTGAAGTGCTATGCAGCTAATTACCATAGAAAGTATTTCACACTCTGAAAGGCTTCATGTCATGTACCCAAAAATGATGACTTGCCATATGGCATCAGTGAGTCAGTCTCACACATGCACATTAGAGCAGGTCAGGACCCATATAATAGGGGTGCAGGAGATATAGTTTGTCCAGCCTTAACTTAACATATACAGTTAAAAATATGGCAGTACAAATAGAAACATTGTAAATTGGGTCACAGGGACTCTTTCCTGTGCCTACTTTCAGCATTACAGAGTCATTAATTAGGAAAAGGCAATACTAATCAAATTAAGGCAATACATCTATACATCTCCCTGTTAATTAAGGGCTTAATAGGAAAAGCAGACGCAGTAAAACGTCTTACTGAGGGGGTGAAATGAGGGAAGGAATCGTAAACAGGAGAAGGAAAGCAATAAAAGTTTTTGGGCAGGAGGCTGATCACATAATGAGAATATGAGAGGAAGAAGATTTGCCTTCTTTGGAAGAAGGCAAATCTTGCCTTCCTTTTTTTTTGCTCCATAGCCCCGTGTCTATGGGTGATTGTGTAGAATTTATATGGGTGTTCAGTGGGAGGAATATTGAACCTTTTTTTTTTATCCAATTCACTTAGTCTAAAGATTGATTCTCTATCGAGAATTTACAGAAGCAATTAAGAGTAAACGTCAGTTAGGTTGCATAAAACCTAATATAGGCTTTTCTTTCAGCATGCATTGTAACAACTGCAGCCATCCCAATCAATACTAAATTTACTCCAAATTCAAGCAGAGTGCGAGTCCCCTTACACCAGCTGAGGTTTAAGTCTTGTGGATACAATCAAATATAACGGGGCATTTAACAAAAAGCATGAAATAATGACACACGTTTAATCTCGTCCCAAATATCGCAGACCAATGTGACAACTGGCCAGTAACACTTAGACTACAAACAGTTGGAATACACTCCATGCAAAATTTTAGACAAAACAAACAATAAAAATATAACCCTGAATCAGTTTTGATAACCTCATTTCAGAAAATCTTCTTTATTTGAGATGGGAAGAAAGGAGGTGGGAATATGCATAACCTCCTACACATAGTTCCTAATCCAGAAGGCTGTTCACTGGCGTGTGTAACACTCTGGCAGTTCCACAAAGACGCATGCAAATGAAGGTAAATCTCAAGTGGTGCAACAAGGGAAGAGGGGACCGAATAGCTACTCACTGTCAACTGCTGAAAACAAATATGGAAAAGCTTAGTCCCCGTAGCTTTTTGATATTCAGGGAACCCAACACACCAATGGAGGAACAATAAGTCACTACCCCCTCACTGTGCTCGTTCGTCACATCTTTTGACAGTTTTTTCCACAAACTATGTGGAACAACAGCTCAATAACTTCATTTGACTTGGCAAAATCCAAAACAAAAGAGCCAGCAATAAAATTTAACAACCTACTTTAGAAACAACAATCCTTCAGACCCTAAAATATATGTGAACTGCTGCTGTATATGCAGGCCCCTAGTGGGCAAGACTGAGTGTAGAGACAGACAGATAGTGATGGGACAATATACAATATTATCATTTTGATGAAAAGACCTTTTTTTCCGATGATCATAATAATTGTGAATGGAGAGAAAAACATAAAATATTTCACATGAGGAACTCAAAAATACTGTCTAGCTCACAAGCAGACAGTCCCCGTGATGTATTTTTTAATGTGCCACAACTGGGAGCTGCATCATTGCTGATAATCTTGTTAAATTAATAGGGGTGCCACGATTCTCCAAATCTTTGATTCAATTCGATTTTCAATTTTAAGGTCACGATTCGATTCTCATCTCTTTTTTTTTTCTCTTTTAGCTCAGATGGGTCAGCCATTTTTAGGCTTTTCTAGTTTATTCTAGGATCATTGGTTTTATGCAATGATAACTAATTTAATTTTTAAAATTCCCATTTCGATTGTCTACATGGTGTCATGAGTGGAATAATGTCCATCATTTGTTTACAGTGTACCTACTAACACACTAAGGCCTTATTCTCAGTCAAATTAAAATAATTTAATAAAAATATGAATGTGACAATAACTTATTTTTACAACTAAGTGTAAAAATAAGAGAAGTCATACAGAGTCACGTATGTCTTCGTTTCTCTGAAGGTCCAGCAATCTGGTTCCAGTACACTAATTAAATGTTTAAAGTTTTCCACCACTGAATAAGGTTGCATGTCTGATGCTAAAAACATGACAACAGTGCTAGTTATCACATTAGGACGAGTTGAATTTTGAGGACGTTTTGCTCCAAAGGAGGACAGAAGAGTTGCCTGTGTTAACAGAGTTGTTTTCATAGTTACGTCTATGTCCTTATGATACACGTGGAGATGTCCTGTGCTTTGCTCCACCCATTTATCATAGCTTACACACCGTGCTTTTCTTGTCTACAACACAAACGTTGATAAAATTCCCAGCGAACGCAAAATATGTTCACACCAGTGACTTCAGTAAAGTGGGAGGGGGTTTGAGTTTGGTTGATGTGTCACCTAAACCAGCAGTTGCCATGGTTACTATTAGTTGACAGCAGCTTCGGGTTAGCAGGAGGAGGTGACGTGCTACAATGGCACGTCTGCAGAACGACACACTGGGGGCATAATTAAATCATTGATTCCACCTTTGCTTTTGAAGACCACGAGCATGATGTTGTTTTAATCTACATTGGATTTACAAACGAGATCATGATCATCAATAAATTAATAATTTGCATGCAAAAATATGTATCTTATATGCAATGTTCCTCACCACTGTAGGTGCAAACCTAGGGCGATGTCAGTTTAAGTTCGAAAACAGAAACGAAAAGAAATATATTAAAACTTTTTTTTTTTCCAGTCATCGCAATAATATTGTGAATCACAATATTACAATTTTGGTGAGGATAAATGTGACGAGACATTTTTATATCTTGCTGGCAGAAAGTTTTATGTTGCACAGCTCTAACATGAACCTCAGGCAACAAGTTGCCCACTGTATTTACTCAATACAAATGATTGAGTCACATGAATTGTGAAAAATGATACAACACTAAAAATCACTTTGCATTCAGTCTGAATGTACCATCAGTCTCTAGTACTTGCTTTCAATTAACAACATAACAAACCGTTGTTCACTTGAAAGCATGGGTTTGATATGGATACATTCTTGTGTGAAGTAATAGTGGAGAAGTGTAGCGAGGAATACTGTAAGAGGAACTCACATTGCCGAGGTTGCTGAAACCATGTTCCCTGGCTATGCGGTCAGCCTCCTCTGGCCCCCCGTTGATCTGGACAGCCCAAGTGTTGGTGTAGACCTCTGCCACATCAGTCCCTTTCAGTTCAGCTACCAGCAGGACGAGGACTGTCCACGAGTACAGCAGGGCCACCCTGGCATCCATGAAAAGGAGAACACCTCACAGGGCAGTCTGTTTGTTTGTCTGTCACTGCTTCCCAGGCAGAGTGGGGCTGCTCTACCTTACAGCAGAAAAGTAGACCTGTGGCCTGGAGACAGAAAAACTGAGTCAGCTACTGTATAAACACAAACATGGCCTTCTAAAATAGGTCACTGTTGGACCTGTATTAGAACAAACACCAGTCAGAAAACAAATCAAAGAAATTGCGGCCAAGAAAATAAAAAACAATAACAATGAAAATCACACTCACAGACCATAACATGTATTATATACTTTGTTTTGCTGTCCACAGAGGGAAAAGGCACATCTTGTGCAAATATCACAACAAAAAAGGGCTCAGCTACAAACAGAATTACTTTTCAATTTTCTGTCATCTTCTTCAGACAGGTAATGTATGATAATGTAGTATAGTGTACAATGAGTGAGGCATCAGAGAGACAGAATATTTGTCTCCCACTCAAAAACACAGTTTCTTAATTTGAAAGTTTTACATCCGACCAACTAAAAAAGGACTGTTATTTGAGCAGATGTTGAAACAAAAAAAGTGGACAAGGATATTCTGCTGGCCTTTGATTTTTTGATTTGAGTTGCATGAAAGGAGCCTCTGGGGTCAAACATAAAGATGAGGGAAGGTGTGGAAATCCACTGGGTATACGCATTGATCCTAGGAAAGACCAGGGGGGTACAGCTCTAAATGCCAGTCCAGTTCCACTGCTGATCCCACCAATGTGGCATCATGGTGCCATTCAGTGAGACAATCCCCAAAACCCCACTAACTGATGCGTGAAGTAACTGTAGAAGCTACATTTCAGCTGCTAAGATTTGAACACATTTAAGTCTGTTGAGTTCCAGTATTGCTTTTTCCTGTTGTTTTTCTGAAAGGCTCAAGGTAAGGTAAGGTAAGGTAAGGTAAGGTAAGGTAAGGTAAGGTAAGGTAAGGTAAGTTGTACCAAAAAAAAATTGGAGCAAACCAATTTATCCCATTAGCATGTATAGAAAAGTGCAGTTGTATGGGGAGAACAGCTGAGCACATGGCTGGTTGGTATTCTCATTGCAATGGCAGGATGTACATTAGTGACTGACCAATGACTAAGGCCTTGATTGATTGTGGTGTCAACACATCTAAACTCTCACATGGGAGTTCAATTCTACACATTCTCGGGCATATTTTCTCAGGACAAAAAAACTTCTAGCTCTATCTGAGCTTCGCATCATGCTTTCATAATGACATTAGTATCAAAAACTGATGGTCTCCAGAGGATGACTCATATTCTGTATCTTTTGAAGACCTTTATTTATAATCATACCAACATTAGGCATGAATACATCTGCCTGCTCTCTGCTCTCATGCTCTCTAAAGATCCCTTTACTTTGAGAGCTTGGTGATGTTTTATGTTAACTGTGTTCATGTTTTTTGATCCAGTAAACTGATTAAAGTTGGAAGTCCTTCCTCTGTGGCCACCTCTCAGAACAAATTAACATTTTATCCCTAGCTCCTTTAGACTCTCAGAATAGCAAAATCATCAGTGTGCAGCTCTTAATGAAAACAGTTTTAAATTGAGGTGTCTAATGAAGATAACAGGCTTTATGTTGCCATGGGGTTTTAGTTTTTCTGTTTAATTAACATTTTTGAGAAACAATTGAACTTCTGACAGGTTATACAAACCTGCAGTAGAATGCACTGTTTCACTAACTGTGGTTAAGAGTTTTTACACTGTTCATAGGCTTTAAAATTTAACATTTAGGGTACACAATAAAGGAATCACAGTCCCATCATGCCAGAGAACAATTTGGGTATTGTATATGGTAATATCAGGAATGATTAAGTAAATGTCCTGCATCATTTACCATGACAACAATATACAGTACTATGCAGAGTTTCCTCAACATACGTTTCACTGTGGTGGCCTGATGAACATCACACAAGGCGGATTAACTGATGAGGTGTGAGAGCCAACACTGTATTATGATGATGCCTCATTTTGTATGTATGGAGACAGGGAGATTAATGAACATTGTATTCCATGATCACACATTGGTCAATGGATAGAAAACACTGTTTCTTTGTAAATGTCACACAATACACGCATTTAATTGTTATCCACATACATGTGTCACATGACAATTTGGTCCAACCTTGATTGACTAATCACATCTGTGATAAAGGCTAGGCAAGTTTAAGCTCAAGGTGAATGACGCCCTTCAGGCACCTTCAAGCTAATAGTAACAAAGATTTTGATTATTTCACCAAACAAATAACTCAAGCAATGGTGAGAAAACAAAGCTCTGCAACAAACTGTGGACGACTGTGAATGTGAAGAGTGTGATTTGATGTTTGAGTATTGATTTTCCACTGTGAATATGAGTACAGTCAAATAACTCTTTCTTGAGTACTTGGAAAACAAAACCTTCTAACTCTAATTGCAAGAATGTCTATTGACATATTGACATTGAACAATTTCAAGTGTAACAAGGCAATTGGTTTTCAGCTAAGAATGTTTTAGCCTCCTTATTATCCTTTTCCCAATGCAGACAAACATTTCATTTTATTTATTTATTTATTTATTTATTTATTTTTAACCAGCAAAGTGATTTCCTTCACCCTTCCTTATTCCAAACAACTGTCCCCTGCTTCCAGGAAGTTCAGCATATGCAAAATTATTTTAAAAAAGTAGAAGCTCACTGAATAAATCGGTGTTTTCACAGATACATTTTGGAGTGGGTGTGATTTGAACACAGCAGGATAGGTAGTGGAAACATGACCAGGGGCTGTCAATCTTTCCCATGGAGCAGCTCTTCTGAGCTCATTAGATGCTATGCCGAAGTCACAAAAACAGGAGCAGGGGGTCTGCGGCTACTGAGAGGGAAGAGATGGAGAGAGAGAGAGGGGGGTGGGAATGCCTCCTTTCAGACAGCATTGCAGAAAATAACAAGCACATAATAATACTGTGTCCATAACACCTTCTCTCAAAACAAACAGGAGAGGAGTTAACAAGGGACTGCTTACTCTTGCAATATACATCATCAAAGGCCAAAAACTGAGACGAATCCAGGAGAACTTGACACCTTAACTGCTAAACAACAATGAAAATAGAAAATCAGTTGCATAACCTCTCTTTAGATAAGTAGTGCATTTGATTGTGCGGGCCAGTGGAAATGTAGGGTTGGATAAGTGACCTATGGTAGACAGTTCAGAAGCACTGACTCAGCACTTTGTTATTTAAATTCACCAATAGATCACCACATGTAGCTAAGTGTCTCATGGTGAAAATGCCAGCAAGCGATTTTTGATCATGAAAAAAAATGAAAGATAACACCCACGAAACAGCAGCAGCAGCAAGCTCTAATCAAGACACTTTGCTTAGACACCCTTATAAAATTGATAACGAGCAATCCTCTCTTCTCAATCAACATTGACAGCTGAGGTGACAGCTGAGGTGACAGCTGAGGTGCCCTTGAGGAGCAGCCTTCACCCTCACCCACTTCACACACAACACAACTGCGTTGTATAAGTTAACCACAGAGTGCTTCTTCTCCTTGTGAGGCTGATGACCTGTCCAGGGTGAACTATACTTCTCGCCCAATGTCACCTGGGATTGGTTTCAGCTTCCTATGCCCCTCTCTAGTACAACACAACTCTGTGTGTTTCTCCATAATTAGAACTTGTGTAAAGTTAGTAACATTGGTTCACTGTGCACAGGAAGTGATTCCTTTTATGTCAGTACAGATGGAGGCCACACCAACATTGTGCTAGTAAAGCGAGGCAGCTGCAAACAGTTTGAAGTAGTGCTGCTGATGCATAAACACTCCCTCGGTCTGATAGTATTGCTTGACAGAGGTTGTTTTCAGATGGACACAGGAAACAAACAATGTTACGTCGTTTCTGTTCCCTACATTGTTAAGACTGTATCAATATTTGGTTGATGTTACAAACAATGTTCCAGTTATATGAAATAAACAACAGTTTATCCTGGTTTGAAATTTATAGCCACACAGAAGCATCAGTATGAGGTATACAATTGGCCACCACTGCCTAAAACAGATACAGTACAAACAAAGTCCTGACTACAAGAATTTGAGACCATTATTCTTCTAAATTATTTACAAAATGCAAGCTGCATTTACGTTGCCATTTATAAAGTTATATTGACATAACTAAGACCCTTTCATGCTCACTTGAATAGTCTTGAATCCCTCAAGTGACCTATGATCATTTTATGATTTTTTTTTAACAGAAACTTTACAGTTTATATTACCAGGTGTTCATTTTTATATATCTAAACCCTAAACATATTTATCACAATTTCTTAATCAGATTTCACGCATCCCTGTCAGAGTTTATTAAAAATAGTATGAGCCAGCCTATCTTTAATTCTTTTACCCAAGTGTCCACATTGGCATTGCTTGGCCCACATTTCCCCTTGAGATATTGATTTGGTGAGAAAATAGTTTGTTTTTCAAAGTGTCCTGTATAAAACATAGTCATTATCTTACACAGAGGTGACTGCACTCCGTATTGAGAAGTGGTGGTGGCAGGCTGGCACCTGCTCAGTGAAAACATGGAACATTCCACCTCATAAACTCTCCATCACCCTGTGTATAGTGTTGTCAGAATAAAATCCCTATTTTATCTCACTGTTAGTGGTTTCAGACAAGAAACTGAAGCCTGTGTAAATCTCTTACTCCCTCACACCAAATTTTATAGGGAAAATCAGCAATTTTAGCTCACAGGACATGGCAGTTGCTTGTCTAATGCTGCCTCATATTAGTAAGTTTTAATCACTTTAAATCAAAACAAAAGGTTTCAAAGACCAGAGTCACAAGATAACAACACAGCAGTGGATCAACAACTCTCAATTTTCTCAATGGAGTTTGGCCAAACTATGTGTGTAGGGCTGCAACGAAAAATTGTTTTAATCATCGATTAATAAGTTGATTATCATCTTAATTCATTGACTCACTGTGGTCCATAAAAGGTCAGAACATGTTAATCGTGAGTAATAACTGCAAGTGAAAGCATGTTCCCTACGTGTTAAAATCACAGTGGAAAGATGTTATACACATAATATGACAGAATTACAAATCTAATTCTGCTGGGGATGAGCAAGTGATTTTCATCTGTAGGTAAAAGGCATGGGATGCAGTGACAGAGCACATGCTGTAAAGTAAAAGTAACAGACAGCCAAGACACGTGCGACTACAGCTACATATACTTGAACTACCACTGACAGCCAAGTATCCTCTCCTGAGAGTGAAAAAATTTGCTGCACGTTAGAGTGTGATTGGAAAACCAGAAGCGCTGTGCGGCATCTTGTGCTCAGACAGGACAGCGGTTCACGGCAGGAAGGGGTGATTATCTGAGACACACTGAAGTGAGTGAGAACGCTGTGACTGAGTACCACTGAAGACCGATCCATCTGAGCTCCCACTGTCTGCAAACCGGAGAGATGGAAGTACCAGGCAAAATGTTGTCGAGGGCAGCAGCAACGCGTCCCGCAGAAATAATCAATTCTGTAGGTGATGTGATTCAACCCAGTTTTTAATAGCCATTTGAATCTTGGCATCATTCCAAGATGTTAGTGTTAGACTAACCCTCATCCACAACGCTTGCTGCCCTGGTTTACATTTGAGTTTCACTGTTATAAAGTTTGTCCTCCTGCTTCTGTCACCTCCACTGCATTCATGTGTTATTCCACCTCCAAAAGGATGCTCCTAAAAGCTCACACCTGAAGAATTAGTACTGTCAACCCAGTGCTGGTGACAAATTAGCAGAAGTGGATAGGAGTTGTCCAGGGAAGAATGTGTATGTAAAGCATTCAGTCACACTACTTCTGGCTGCATATAAAGAAAACAAAATAGCGTTTATCTCTTCAACTGGCCTGGACAAGATTTTGGCCAAACAAAGAAAGGCAAAGAGGATTTGTTTAATAAAGTAGCATAAGATATGGTGGAGTGGTGTAATCCAATTGTGGGGGAAGCCCTGGAGCTGTGGTGCCTCAGCTGCCGTGACCTTGATTTCATCCCCTGTTGAGATCCTGGTGGGACTTGCACGACAGGCAAACAATAACAGCAGCAACCAGAGGACAAGGCAGGAGGACTCTCAGCATTTTTTTCCCCAGCTTGTTTGTTAAAAACAGAGCACTCTTGGCTTTTCTTTGAAACAAATATACTGTACATGTGGTGCCAGTACCAAGCCTGTCGCCATGAGAGGTCAGAAGGGGGCTTTGTTCCCTCAGTTGTATCCTCTGTGTCTTTTGTTTGAGCATTATGCTTCTACAGAAAACAAATGAGCACACCAGAATTATTGAACGAGGTACATGTGACAACAGGACTGCATTGTTGTACTGAAACAGAACGGAGGACATGATAAATGGGAGTCACAATCTGCTGTTTCTATGCACCTTCCCCTGCTGACTAAAAGTAATTTATAAATATAAAACAACATAAAAGGTAAACCACTTCATCTGTCTGCCTGTTAACTGTGCTAATTTTGCTAGTTTTAATTTAATTTTTCTAACTAATCTGTCTCAGTTAATTAGACTGATCAATTATTACTTGTAAATGTAAGTTTTGTTTTCAGAAACTTTTAAACATTTTGGTGCTAAATGCACTAAAACATTTTTCCATTAAAAACTGAATTTTACAGTTTTAATACTCATTTTACGAATCAATATTTAGTTTTTTATTTTGTATTACAAGTATATGAGTGCGAAGACTGGGGAAGAAATATTGATACATGTTAAGCAATTTTGTGTCATCATTTGTTTTTATCAAAATATTAAGCTTTGTTGCATCAAGAGCAGTGGTTATCCTGATTTCTAAGATCTGTATCAGCATCGGCCATATCAAATAAAATGTCAGTTTATGTTCTCCTGCAGGTACCCTATTCTCCACT
This sequence comes from Brachirus orientalis, assembly GCA_016785285.1. NCBI lineage: Eukaryota > Metazoa > Chordata > Actinopteri > Pleuronectiformes > Soleidae > Brachirus > Brachirus orientalis. Next base: position 937,807 of record JAFBJR010000253.1, read on the forward strand.
TAAGGTGTATTTAACTTTGAAACCATCTATAACATTACAATAACTATCAATCCTTTCTGAAGCTATTCAGAAAAGCTGTGTAGGGTTAGCAACTAAAACATATTCAGTCAATTATTTTCTCTTAATTGATTAGTTGTTCGGCGTCAAAAAATGTTGATCAGTGCTTCCCAACCTTCAAAATGATGATGTTCTGAAATGTCTAATTTAATAATTTTTTTGTTATTTGGAGCAAAAAAATAAAATATTCACATTTACCAAGCTGAAAAAAGAACAAAGAAAACCTATCAAAATGATTGTCAAAACAGTTGACAATTAATACATTAACAGATTATAATCAATTAATCGATTATATATTGTTGCATCTTACAACTGGAAGATTGGATTTGATCCCCGCCTCGTGATGTGTCCACGGGCAAGACTCTGAACTCCAAACTGCTTCATGGTGGCAGCCAGCAGCGTGTGAATGGGTTTGACAGATGTGTGAGAGACAATGTGCTGCATATACTGTAAATGTGCTGTATAAATATGAGCGCGCCTGACAAAACTGGTACAAGGAACTTTGACTGGTTATCAAGACTCGAAAGGTAGACCACTTAGCACCATGTGGTCAAATTGATTCATTTTATTTAATGGGAAAAGAAAAGTTAGCCCCTCACAATTATTTAAAACCTTCCTCGTCAAGTGACATATTCCTAATCCTGCTAAAGAAAACAGCAACTAACTAACTAATACTAATAAGTATTAGTTACAGGCAACCAACTGATACCTGTCACAGCAATTCCCACTTTACAAAGAGAAAAGTAACTGATGAGGAGTTCGCCCTTTTAAGGCTGCAGAGTGAATGAGAGAGAGAATATTTAAGAGGAAATGCATAAACCCAAATGAAGAGAGTGAAATAAAGAACAGTTGAAACAAAAAGCATCCATGTGTCCTCTTACCAACTTGAGGGAGGGGAAGGTAAAAGCAGCTCAGGTAAGATGAGTAAAGTCCTGTAAAATAAGATCCACATGAAGTGGATTCAGAAAGACTATCGTCCAGACTGAGGAGGAGGAGGAAGATTCACCTGACTGGGGAAACAGCAGCTCACGCTACAATATGCTACAATAAGCAGCATGCTTTCTGCAAATACAGTCCCGTTATTCCCACCCACCCACCCACACTGCCACCACCGCTCCCCTCCCAGCTTTTACACGCAAAACAAACACTCACAACTGGAAGAACCGACGGGTAACTCAGTCCTACCTTCGCCCAGTTAGACGCCGACAAGCACCGAGACGGGAAGCATCCTCATCTTCATCTTCCTCCGGGCGGAGACTCCCCTTTTTCCTGCGGCTTCACTTTCAACTTTACACCGAATGATAGGGACGCTTTCCGCACACGCTCATCCTAACAAAAAGTGAGCAATTCAACTATCCCGTTATGCTTTTCACGCACCGCCAACTTGCCGCCGTCACTAACGCCACCATGGTTATACATACAAATATCTATATATATATCTCTATATTTTTTTATCAGACAACTTCAACCGTCTTTAGCATTTTTTTTTTCCTCCGAATGAGCACGTGCCTTGTAAGCTGCCTAAAGCATTTTGGGTAGTAATTCACACATGCAAAGTTAGACACACTCGTGTAAAATTATTTTTAAAAAAAATAGAAAACACGAGTGGAGCTGTGGGGTAAACGGTCTCCAACATACTACTAACGACGGCTCACCGCTGGATCGAGATGACAACAACAAACTGACACAAGAACGCTCTCTCCAGGAAATACGTCACGATTGGAGACCACTGGACTCTATTGCGTGTGCTTGATTTGTATTACCGGAGTCGTTAAATATACGAGCGGGGCGGGGTCACAGTTTTTGTAGCTTGTTGAATGGATTCGTTTGGTGAAGTGTTTCCCAACGTGTGTGCCGCGGTTCCCTGGCGGATCTTGGAGGTAAAATGGTGAGAAAGAAAGAAAGAAAGAAAGAAAGAAAGAAAGAAAGAAAGAAAGAAAGAAAGAAAGAAAGAAAGAAAGAAAAAGAACATGTGTTCCTAAATTAATTGAAACATAATGTATATTTTGTGTTCTCAATGAAAAATAAAATCTAAACAACCTATTGTTTGTTTTTTCCACATTTATAGCCAAAATGGTAACCACAATGATTTAGACCAGTGGTTCACCAACTTTTTATACCCAGTACCACCTGAGAAAATATCAAGGTCTAGAAGTAACACTATTATTGCCAATGTAAAAATACAGCGGTGTAAATAGGCTGAGCAGAGTCAGCTACAGACTTTTCACAGGAGGCAGATTTATTCCCAATAAGATCATTTGCTCTCTCATCATCCTCCTCTTCCTCAAATATACTTCAGACACTGGTACAGCCACATTAATTAAGATGGCGTGAGAGATAAGGTGACTTTAATTATTATTACTATTATTATCATCTAATTTATTAATTCATTTATCTCACATATACAGTAGAACATTATTTCAGATTTTCCTTCATGTACCACCAGAGGAATTTTGTGTACCATTGGTGGTACATGTACCACAGTTTGAGAACCAAGGATTTAGTTCAGTACTGAGATAAGAGGTCGACAGATATGGATTTTTCTGTCAAGTTTCCCCCCAATAATAATGGCAGTTTTTTTTCTACATTAAAATACCACATCTCTATACTAATTCAAGGAATGCCTATCTGTCTTTACTGTCCAACAATTCACTTGACAGGCTTAAAACTTGGCAAGTGACTTACTGTGGGCACCAATGAGTGCAGTGCCAACTTGGGCAGTAATTGAATATAGAGAGCGGGTACAGGTAATGCACTAGCTGTACTGATAACAAATGGTACACAAAAATGATTAAAATTAATAAACATTTATTGAAATACAATAGTGGTCTGCCTTTCCAATTTGCATTTTGTGACTGCACTGCAGTGCACTTGTATATTTTAAATTAAAATAATATATAAACTGACCATAAAATACATGAAACGGGCAATCAAGGAATTTTACGCTTTCACATAAACATTAAAGCCCTCTTTTACTCTTTCACATAAACATTAAAAAATAACCCTTAAAACTAACACCTAATCAACATTCTAAGAACATAAATGGTTGAACCTGCATTAAATAGTAATAATTAGCCTAGTGATTAAACAATTTAGATTAAAAACAGTATAAAATATTGACCAGATTAATTGGCAATTTGATTAACTGAAATTATGATTATTTACCAGTATTTATAGGTAGATGGGGACAGACCATTCTAATTTCAATGGTCTGTGTTGACTTCAGTGTTGTGTCACATTGTTATGATCTGAGACAATTTTTAAGGGTCCATAAAACTTTGAGAAGCTTTTCTGGAGAATAATCTTCATTTCAATTTCATTCAAGTCATTTGGTTGATTTTATACATATGGACAGACTTCATTAATGCCTCACCACTTATTACCAAGCATTTTTGTTTTATTTATTTACTTGTCAGAATCTGTTTCTGTTGTCTGAATCCGAGGCCTGTACTATAAAGGAGAATCTGCAGTAATCCAGATAAACTTTGGATTTACCCCCAGGATTTTGATCCTGTGAAGCTGGTTCACTTCTTATTGAGGTACATCTCCATGGTAACATATGTGGATCCTCTAACCTACTTCAGGTAATGTACTGACAATCGGATCAGTGAACCAGAACATCACTCTGTCAGGACACTGACAAGGACAAAAGAGTTCAGGGTAAAAAGGAGAAACAGGGATGAGGTGATAGTTTTTAACCGAGACTTTCCATGTGTCCACGCTGCTTATAAAACAAAAAGATGGAGAGTCAATCACATCAATATATTATAAGTATTACAGATTCATTTTATTCCTGACAGCATTATTGCTGTGACAGGTTCTGTCAGTGCAGCTCGGAACAACATAAAAAATAAATTCTAGAAAAACAGATCAATATTTCACATCAGAGATGAACAGCTCATGACACATTAACTACCTCTGTCTGCATTGGCAACACAAACTGCATGACATTGTGTAAGCACACAGTTTATCTTTAGATTCTTTTTAAATATAAGTGCTTTTCAAATGGTCCAGTCTAGCTGGAACCCAAATTTGTCCCGAAACATTAATTTATTTGATTTAAAATAATGCAGTAATATACAAAGCATTCATGTTAGGGCTTGGCAATAAGTATAATATATATAATTTAATATTAAATTCCTGTATTCTTAGGCTGTTTCCAGTTCACTTGTAGACAAAAAAAATTACATTTGGCTTATACAGTAATGATGCTCTGAGAATGTTACTGAAGAAGTTTAGATTAATGATTCACAAAGAGTTGGTCAGGACCCACTAATTGGTCACAGCAGATTATTTTGGCATCCCCAAACAAATTTGCAGAATTTTCCAAACCCAAACTTTTAGTCAAGATTTATGTGCATATATAACATGCAGAAAATGAGGTTTTAATGCAGTTACCAAACATTTCTTCACCAAAGCAATATATTAGATATAGATACCAAAGCAATATATTAGATATTACAGATCTGGCTGTAAATTATTGCCACAATTTATATTGTCATTTGGGTCATGATTGTTTGCATCTTTGAAAAGTTGGTCCCCATATAGTCAGTTTGGGAAACACTGGTCTAGATGGTGCAGTGCTGGTGACTTGTGTCAAAACTCCTCAAACTGTTATAAGGAATCTTGATGTAACATAATGGTACATGTATGTCACACCTAGGATGAAATAATGATAACTTTTATTAATGTTACTGATTTTTGAAATGATCCTGGTTTCTATCTTCTTCTCTTTTCTCTTTTGTGTAAGTGTGACGTTTTGTTTGTAATTTGCTGAACCTGTTTCTGTACACGTGACACCTACTGCACATCTGTCTGTCCTGGGAGAAGGATTTCCCTCCTCTGTGGCTCTTCCTGAGGTTTCTTACATTTTTTTGCCCCTGTTCTTGTGGAGTGTTTTCCTCACTTGATGTGAGGGTCTAAGGATAGAGGGTGTCACCTGCTGTACAGACTGTAAAGCAAATTGTGCTTGTGATGTTGGGCTATATAAATAAAATTGACAGGATCTGATTCAGGACACCAGTCACAGCTGTAGAGACGTTGCTACAGATCCCATCTGTCAGGAATATCAATGTCTATATTTATACACTTGTATAGGTACTGTGTTATTATGAGTTTCTTAGTGCCTTTGGAATATTTGATGCATTGTATTTATGTTTTTTTTCTTTTATTGGACTATGAGTCATAGTAATAATCTGAGTAGTGATATATAATATACTGTATATTGTCAATTTATGTGAATGTACTAATTTAATTCAGGGCCATGTGTGAGATGTAACAAGCACTATAATATTGTGAGCAAAACTAAACATTTTTTTCTTCCCCGCAAAGCACAACTGTGAAAATAATCAGAATAACAGGTCACACAACATTACAGACAGTTGTATATCTGCAATATATCTGATTTTTACTTTATACAGAGCCACCTGCTGTCCTTAGTTCATGATTCTGTTGATTTTGCTTCCAAGCTTTGTTGTACCAGTTATTCAGATGGCCAATGTCATGTTATTTCAAATTCAATTCAGTTCATTTCAATTAAATTTTATTTATATTGCGCTGAATAACAACATACCATACATTATCTCAAGGCACTGTACATAGTAAGGCCAAAACCTTTACAATATTATGAGAGAAAAGGAAAACCTGTTCATATAATGAGCAAGCACTAGGTATCAGTGGAGAGAGAAAAAACTCCCTTTTAAAAGGAAGAAACCTCTGACAGAATCAGACTCAAAGACATGCGGTCATCTGTGTCGAATAATAATAATGACAATAATACTACTGTTAGTGATAACAATAATAGCATCAAAACTGGATCTGGATCCGGCAGCCTGGAAGATGAGGACAGAGAGAGAGGACAGGAAGGAAAGGCACAGACTTGGGAGAGAAAGAACAAGGTTAATGACATGTAATTAAGTCATATTCATACCCTGAGTGTGAGAGAGTGAGTGTGAGTGCACCACAGGAAATCCCACAGCAGTCTATGTCTATAGCAGCATAAATAAGATGGTTCAGGTTTCTCTGAGTCAGCTCTAACTATAAGCTTTATCAAAAAGGTAATAGCCTTTAGCTACAAGGTTTTAAGTTTAACTTTAAATACAGAGAGAGTGTCTGCAGCCTGAAATGAGACTGGGAGCTGGTTCCACAGGAGAGGAGCCTGGTAACTGAAGGCTCTGCCTCCTGTTCTATTCTTTTGGACAAGTAAGCCCGCGTTTTGGGACCGAAACTACATCTTTAAGATGTAAGGAGGAGGATTTTGAATTAAATTCTAAACTGTATAGAGAGCAAGTATATAAACAAAAACATATTCTGGGTTTATTAAACTCTTCTCAAAGTTCATTCCCTTGGAAACGGCTGACATCATTTTCTGAGAGTTGTTGAATGATCATCAAAACAAAGGTTTAGGGTCTGGATCCACGTCTGCAGCTGAGACTGAATTAGTAGACAAACAAAGCAACAGCACCACATTAAAAAAAAAATGGACACACTATTGGTGTGTTTAATGGTTTACATCAGGCACAATTGATCATTCCTTACCTCTGCAAAAACTGGAACACTATGGCTTAATAACAATATAACAAATTTGAGTAAAGAGTAAACTGAATTATTCCAGTGTTCGGTATTGGGAGCTAAGATATTTATACTTTAAGTTAATTATATTTTTACAGTATCTGTTGAGATACTGTAACCCTTTTATTTTGTTCAGGGGATGACATACAAAAATTGTTAAAAAACAAAACTGTAGAACTAAAGTAAAACTAATTATGGACTTCAGGAGGTGTACAAGAGCAAATGGTGAAATGAAACCTTATAGAATGGATGTGAAATTGAACGATTATAGATCATAATCTCTGTTGGAAGCTGTATAACAAATACAATGTAAATTAAATAAATCTACTGCTGTTCTCCATAAAAACAGGGGATCTGCAACATAAGAAATGTCAGCATTTATTGTACTGCTCACGTATTACTATATACAGAATATCTTACTGTGTTGAGGTTTGGGGACATGCTTATAAAATGAATATAAACCTCAATAAATTCTATAAACAAAGAGGGTAACTGTGAATCAATACATAAGTAAATTATTGGGATAATAAAGATAACAAATGAATGCATTCATTACAAATGGAAAAAGGTGAGAAGCAATGCAAAATTCAGATGTGTGCAATATTTGGGAGTAAAATAACTGAAAATGTTAACGCCTCTCTGTTTAAAACAACTTGCGGCAGTTATTCGGAGTACTATGTCTTATTGTTTGTATTTCATGCAGATGATAAGTCTGAGATATTTTATGGATTGTATCGGAATTTGCTCGAATACACTGTGTGACATGGATCTTAAAATATGTATGTTTTAGGTTGCATATTCACACAAATGGTGAATACAGATTGTGGCGTTTATAATGTATAACCAAAAATAAATCCACACCACCATTATCATCGTGGCTGGCATGTTTGTTTAATACATACAAAGGAATTCCGGGCGACGCCAGTGTTAGAAACCAAACGCATCCTGTACTTGCAGACAGCCGCTTTGTGCTTGATTGTGCCGCTGTGTGTGACCGCCATCTTGTGGATATTTACTGACGTTACAGCCGTTGACGGAGACGAGGAGCCGCCACACTGTACGGTAGAGGGAGCCATAACACAAAGCTCCCAGTCTGACCCGCATGCTTGGTCTATCCTACTGCAGCTTGGAAAGTGAAAAGCAGCCCGCTTTCAACAGCTCCCCCCCCGTTAACACGGACCAAAGTTAGCCCGGAATAAGGACAGCACGCATGTGCCGTCAACCCGGATGTAGAAATTTTTGTCCGCGTCTCTTCCCCATTTCACCAACTTGTGACATATTTGTGTTTCTGTATTAGTGATATATTTTAGCACCGATTTGGACAAAGCACTGCTGGTCCAAATCGTTCCAAACCGGGTTAACGGCCGCCGTGACATGGGTCGACCTCCGTGGATGGCACAAGTGTGAGACAGCTCCACAACCACAACCATTGTCCGAAGAGATGCACTTTTGATTAACGGTGAAAGAACACAGGTGCGTAAAAGAGCGCGGCGATATTTCAGTTATTTAATAAACTAAGGTCATGGTTAATACATTAAACCCCAATATGTCTTTGTATTCATTAAGGTGGGATGGTGGGTGGACTGCTCATTTCTAATGCTTAGTTTCAGGGGCGGCAGTTATATTTTTAAGGGGGCGCTTGATTTCGGGGCGGTGTGTGTGTGGGCGGTGGGGGTGGTTCTGTTCCAGTGCTTTCATTTTACAGAATAAAAGAAATGTGTGGTAGGCTAACCATTAAAACATCTTGTAAGTAAAATTCACGAGTTAAGAACAATTCATATGTTATTCATTAAGAACAAACAATTCACTGCAGTATTGAATTTCAACATAATAGCCTTTAGCCACAAAAACAGCATGAAACTAGAACAAAAACAGGCATTTTCAAGCTGTTGCAATACACACCTATGCTTGACCAAACATGCAACCTCTCCTGACAAATGAATGACGGTGTTTACAGGATTGTAAAGACAGATCACACCCAGCATGCCCCTTTTACCATTCATTAGTGCCAAGTAGAGGTCAATAAATAATAAATAAGATTTTTCTATGGTTTATTTTGTTTTTTTTAATAATTATTATTTTTTGGATAATACACAAACTTTACTGTCATTAATTACATTTATTGAATGTTTCCTATGCTCTGTCCCTCCTATTCCAATCTGCAGTTAACTGCTCTGTCTCTACAGTGCTGCAATGCAATTTTATATGCAAATAAATTAATATATCAACTACATGATACAGGTAACAAAAAGGTCAACTTTGTCAAATGAACTTGGATCAGGAAACACAGCTTTAGTGCAGATTTATTAAATGTCTGAGAACAAAAACCTTTTATAAATAAGTAAACATTAGGTAGTGCAGGGTAGAACTACCTACTGTGCTTCCGCTCTCCTTTGTATTTCAGATCCTTCAGTAACTTGTAGGATGGACTTTCGTGGTAGGAGGCATGAGCGAGGCAGCAACTGGACTGACCAGGAGATAGTGGAGCTGCTCCAGCTGTGGTCCGACGACTCAGTTCAGATTGAACTAGAGAGCTCATTGCGCAACCAGCGTGTGTTTGACCGCATTGCCCACATCCTGCGAGAAAAAGGCATTTTCCGCACAGGTGACCAGTGCAGGGAGAAGATCAAAAAGATGAAGCTGGAGTACCGCCGAATCAAAGACAACCACAAGATGAGGTCCTGGAAGTTTTATGATGTGATGGACAGAGTGCTGGCCAACCGTCCATCCATTACCTATTCCTCTCTGGGTGGAAATGTCATAGCTCAACAGGTGTTTCAGAGCCCTGTGGGGCCTGATACGTACCTGCAAGGAATATCAGCTGGCTCCTTTGGTCCTGCGTCCTCAGGTGGGTTTCTGTTTGGTCAGCCTCCAAAAACAGATCCATTGGATATAAAATGTGAAGACGAAGAGCAGAGCATGCTGAACGCAACTTCTGCGCCGCCTGAGATGTATTATGGGTCTGGAGATGACCAGGAAACTGATGGGCAATCTCTACTGGGGCCAGAGGACACACTGGGTCAAGGAGAGAGCTCCACACATGCAAGAATCTCACCTTCAGGTTTGTAATCCAAGTATGACAACAACCACTAAAACATAGGTTTGTTACAACATTAAAATCCCACTGAATTACCATGGTAAAAAGTCTGCATTATGTTATTTTTGCAATATTCTGATTTTTATTTTGCTGTGAGTTGCTGGCATAGTCCACCCATCTTTGGTGAGTGAGATGTTGTCTGATTGCTTTAGTCTGTGTGACTTCAGCTCTTGTCTGTGTAGAGAGCTGGTATTAGTGTTTGACCAAGGTTTGTCTTTGATGGGATCTAATACTTCAGTGTGTTTACTCACCTTCTAAATCCTTTATTGTCCACTGAAGAAAATGGCCATAGGTCTTTGCCTTTGTATTCAGTGACATGCCTTTTGATCTTTTGAGTACTTTTGCTGTCATGGGGAAGAAGGGTTCAATATATAACAGTGTCTACATACTGTGTTTTTTTTTGTCAGTTTGTGAAACTGAAATACTTCCATATATCAGATTTTTAAAAGAATGAAGCAGAAAAAAAGAAGCAGTGAGCAAAGCGCATAGGAAGATGGTCACATATGGGACAATGGTCTTTGTAGTTCTCAACTCCCTCCAATTTGCTAAAACTAAAGTTCTTGCATGGTAGACCTATTGTTCAATTTGGTTGCAGGACAAGGGCGGTATTTAGATGCTTTTGTTTTTACAGTAACATCCGTCCTGTTACAAACTGTACATCATTATTTAACGTAATAGCATTATGTAGCTGAAGATAAGGGTGTAAGAAAAGTGTGATACAATTGTAACATTCCTTGGTGTAATTCTCTATAATTTCTTTAAAGTGACATATCAATATGTAATTATTCTTGACAGGGGTTTTGTTTTATATGAAAGCCTCTTTTTTTTCTAGTTGGCAGCAGGCTTTAGGCCATTTGAATATGTCCACCTCCTTCCATTCCTTTCAGTAGACAAAGAAAACTAAAATTGTTTTTGCATGTAACTGTTATTTTAATTAGTGCTTCTAGATTTTTTTTCCTAAAACAGACTCATTTTGTAAGGATTCTTTCAAATATGCAGCCCTAGTTCAAAAGATTTTTTTCCCTATTCCCAGGCTTTAGTGATGTGAACCTTACCATTCCCACCACAGCTGCCTCCCAGACTGTTGTTGTTCCTGTAACACTGAACACATTTGAACAGCCCAACAAGGAAGCTCCTCATTCCCCAGCTTCTGTGAGGCAGAGAAAGCGTCGCCATGGTGGGAAAGGCTCACGGAACCATGGAGGTGCCAGCGGCAGTGGTCACGGCAGCCTGGATAAAACCCTGGTTAGCTTCCTGAACTGGCAGAAGTCTGCAGAGGAGCGCCTGCTCTCTCTGGAGGAGGTGAGGTTTGAGAGAGAGCTGCAAGCTGAGGAGCGCAGAGAGCAGCGGGAGGAGAGGAGGGCGGAGCAGGAGCGCCAGCATGAGCTCCGCCTGTTCAGCATGCTGACAGGAGCGTTGCTTGCTGTTGGAAAGGCTGCTCCAACCACTGCCATGACACAGACTGACCCCTCTGTCCCTACCCAAACTCAGCTAACCGTTTCACAGGTGACCACAGCTGCCTCTTCCACCACAACATCTCCTCAGCTGCCCACTGATGCTCCCACATCACAGGCTTTTTCCACTCAGGAGACAAAAGCATTAACACCAACCACACCTGTCAAGGCCTGCAAAGTGTCCCAGGATGGTTCAGCAGAGACTCCCTGCCATAGCATATACCTGTCCAATCGTGGTAACCGCATCCGACAGCATCAGGGGATTCTTCAGCAAGGCTTTGCTCAGTATGCAGTGAACACATACCATGAAAGAGACAACCCTGATGTAAGTAGACCATCTTGATGTTGATTATCTCTGACGTGTTGTTTCACATTATTATGACAATTTACAAAAGTCTTTTTTCTAATGTCTAGGGTGTAATCAATATGGGAACGAGTGAAAACAAACTGTGCTATGATCTTCTTCACAAACGGGTGAGATAAACAGCAATTTAGTAGGCTGTATAGTTAATCACAGAAAAATATTAATTGCAACATGTCCAAGTGCAACATCTAATATGAAAGACACTACAATTCTTTGAGTGAGATAAAATGTCTAACAAAACAACATTACAATAAAATTCTTGCTCTTCAATTGATAGAAAATGTTTTGTTTCAGACAGATGCCCAAATAGGTTGAAGCATCATGATTGTGTAAAAATGATAGTTAAAGATAAAAGATGTAACGTTTGTACATTCAAATGTCCATAAACAAGGAATACTAATGTTACATATTTTTTGGTAGTGTACAAACATTAGCCAGCAAAACTTTAAATCCATAGAATTGTGTGTATTTCTATTGATGGTAACAGACTATTTCATTTGTCACCTTTTAATGATGTCAATTTCTTTGTGGAACTGCAGCAATGTTTTACATACAGATCGGCTTTGAAAAATGCCAAAGATAATAAACTTTTAATGCTCTAAATGCTCTCTGTTCTCAAATAAATACGAGGGCTCTTCACTGTGAATTGCATACCTGTATATTTCACAATAAAAGCCTTGTTTATTATTTATTTAAATTTTGGGGAAAAGAAATGCTAGAAATGCTTTTATTTTGAAATGGGTAAAGGATGCATTGTGTTTGTGTCACATTGGACAGATAAAGGCACTGACCTTATGTTCAGCAGAGCTGAAAGCTGTTGCTGCATCAGTAGTCACAGCTGAAGTGAGGCTTAGAGAGCCAGGAGTCAATCACTTAGTGTCACACTTAAAAAAGCTGATTGTTGTGTGGTGTATCTAACTTAAACAATAGCTGGAACACAAAGTGACCTGGGGGAAAAAGGCAGAATGGATCGCCAATTAATCAGGAAATGAGCTGAAGCTCATGATCCCACCACTGCTTCCCAACATCATTACGCTTGGGCTTTTGTTATGGTTTCCAGTGAGAGAGAGAGGGAGAGACCATAACTAACAGAAATGACATACTGTGGGTTTAAGGTACAAAAGTTATCACTCATAACTCAATTATGATTTATATTGCAATCACAACTAATTAATGCCAAACTAATTTCAATGATGATGATGATTTTTTCCCCACCACATTGCTCTGCTGTAATTAACTGTCTGGTCAGATTCTCTTGGTTTAGTAAAAATTATTATTACAAATGTTGCTCACATGCCAGAATAAATGTCATTGATATCTTTTCTCTTTTGCAGCTGACCAAGTCTGACATGCTGCATATTGACTCATCTTTGTTGCAGTATTCAGACTGGAGGGGGCACACATTGTAAGAAATGAATGTGGATCTATAATTTCATTAGACAAGTGCTTGTCCTGTGGCTCATGGTGATGTCATACCTTTACTAGATAAGCAATTTCAAAACTGTTCCATTCTCCTCTGTTTCAGCCTCAGAGAGGCAGTTGCAAAGTTCCTGACTCATTACTGCTGTTCTCCAAACCCACTCAAAGCTGATAATGTAAGTTCAGGTTGTCACTTCAAATGCCTGAAAGTAACACAAGCAACATGAATAATGTGTGGAAGAAAAATGCTACTAAGGGTGGATTCTAGGGATAAAGCAGTCCGAGTCTCTGTTTCCAGAGTCTTCAGATTTTTTTCTAATTTACGGTTGAGATCATGAGTTCGTTCCACCAGCAGGTAAAAAGCCAATATCAGGACTCAGTTAATTTATTTGATCTAGCGAAACCAATGAGAGAACCAAAACCTCCTCCAAGGCTACAAGGTTCCACACTGAATCAACACACACCCCTATCTTATCCCCTATCTTGCTATCTTTAAAAAAGTCCTGAATCTGGCTCAATGTCTATGTCACCACCAAAATTCAAGGTTGGATCCTAATCTCTATTCCCCCCCAAATTTAATTCAAGTCTGTTTTTTTTTTTTTTTTTTTTTTTTTTTTTTTTAATTATGTTACTCCATCAGACAAACAGAAAACCCATCCAAAAATATAACCCCATTTTGTGGAGGTAATAATTTACTAATGATTATAAACTTAATAAGCAGACATAATGAGAGACTGTGTATATGAAAGTATCAGACCTCCTTCTCCAAGCTTTAAGTAGGCCTTTTGTGTTGTTGTGTTCAGGTGGTGGTGATAAATGGTTGTGGTTCCCTCTTCTCATGCCTCGCTGCAGTCATTTGTGACCCTGAAGGTAAGTAACATAAATGTACAATACATCTCTATCTATTTTTAGATTTTTATATTAAGCCCAAGATTATTGTAACATAATTATTTCAACAAAACTTTTTTTAGGCAGCTAAATTAATTCGTGTTTTTAGAGCCAGTGCAATGCACTGAGGCACATTTTTTTTGCGCAGTACTTATTACTAAGTCTCAAAAGCAATTTATATCAAGTGACTTTGATTATAATGATGCCAAATCATTAATTTATACAGTTTATCTGGCAACATTAGAGTAGCAAAGTGGACTAATTGTTGGACTTGAAATGTAATTTTACTGTGTATGCATCGTTATGGATTGGTCATTTGAATTTACAGGTTTACAGATAGATAGATAGATAGATAGATAGATAGATAGATAGATAGATAGATAGATAGATAGATAGATAGATAGATTCACACATGCACACATACTATAAATACGTATAAAGCATCACAAAATAAATATGCAAAAAGGGATATGAATTGTGAAGAGATGATAAGTTATTATACTATGTTGTCACATGCTCATTGTGTTTTTCATGTTGCAGATTTCATTCTTATTCCAACTCCTTTCTACGGTGCAATCACAGAAGATCTATATATGTATAGTGATGTTAAACTTTTCCATGTTCCACTGGACTGTGAGGTAGGAAATTGTGTATAGTATTTATGCTTGTATGGTTTGTTCCTCACTGACTGTATGTACACATTACAGTCATAATTCATGTTTTAGTGTAAATTCAGCCTTACATTCATCATGTGATATACAGTAGCATGTGCTGTCAACTGTCTAAATTGGATGTTGAGTTTTTTCTTTCTTTTTTTTATTTATAGGTAGACGGAAGTCGGCCCTTTCACCTCACTGTAGAGAAGCTAGAAGCAGGTTTGAAGAGAGCCAAGCAAGAGGTAATTCATGAAAGCTTTCTTATAAAAAAAACATTACTACTTCAAAATAAAGAAAAAGAGTTTTCAATGTTGTTTTACTTCTATAAGTTATGCAGTATAATTTTTAAATACAGTCTCTACCTTCCTAGAAATGTGCTGTCTTTGTCAGGGTTTAATGGTCCGAGCTGTCATACTAATGAACCCCCATAACCCCCTGGCTGATGTCTACACCTTGGAGGAGATGACTGCGTTTTTGGAGTTTGCCAAAAGGTATTTTTACTCTACTATTGTCTCATGTCGTTGCCTGTAACAGTGTAATCTCCCACAGTCTGCATTTCCCCTGGCTCCTGTAAACACACTGCAAAGCCACTGTTAGCGGTTCCTAGTGTGAACTCTTTTACAGTGTGGCTGAGGGCACTGTCTCGTGTGGAATATCATTCTCTCTTGGTGTTCTTTTATCACCTCTCCTTTACCAACAGCATATTGTCAAGTGCAGCCATGTGCCACTGAGTCCCCTGCATCATTTACTGTTTTCCAAATGAACTTGCCAGACTAACTCTCTCTGTAGACACAGAGCTGTTGTATTTGTAAACTTCTGTGCTGTTATGCTGACACTGGATGTTGATGGATTCATTTTATTTTTATGTTGCATTTCTTTGTTGTCACCAGTAATTAAATAAATAAAACCATGGTTTATTGATGGTTCATGCTATAAATTTCTATTATCTATCTCTCCTTCTTTTCCTGCTTTTAGAAATGAGCTGCACGCCATTGTAGACGAAGTGTACATGCTGACTGTTTTTGATGAGTCTGTCACCTTTCACAGTGTTCTCAGTGTAGACAGGTACTGTGTGAACCCTCATTTATGCACGATTACTTTAGACCTTTAATCATTACAGCTGTGCCTGAAGACAGAGTCTTAGCTGCTAACAATGTGCCTTTATTTCAGTTTGCCCGATCCACAAAGGACGCATGTAATGTGGGGGATGAGCAAGGTACATAGTGTGCTGTGCTCTACAAGAGCCTGAGTCTATGAGATGTTTGTATCCCCACTAACAACACAGTATAATCTAATTTTTCTCTCTGTTTTTTCATTCACTGCTCATTTTCATTTACTTTGTCTCCCTCCCAGGACTTTGCAATGGCAGGAATGAGAATAGGCACGCTGTATACTGAGAACAGAGACCTGGTGGAAGCTTTGGCCCAGTTGGGCCCATTCCACGGTATCTCTGGTTCCATGCAGCAACAGGCAGCACAATTGCTTCAAGACAGAGGTATGGCTCCAGGCTTTACATGTGTTCTCACAAAAACACTATAGAGAAGTTACGTTAGGTCTACTATCATCTCCGAGCTTTTAAGGTAAAGATCCAGTGCCTAACATTTCAGAGGGTTGTTGAATACACTGCCTACAAGTGTGTTTTCATGGATGTATTATTGATTATTATTAAAATAAAATCAATAATACATCCATGACAAGAACATGACAACAGTTTTTATATCCTTTTTGGTAGAGGAGTCCTCTATTTGTTGCAATCTGCAGTCTTACAATTAGATATCAATAATTCTTACACACTGGACCTTTAATTTTAACTATAACTGAATATTAACAAGCTTTACCTCAAATTCAGAGGTGCTTCCTAGCACTTACATTATCTCCACTTTTTAGGCCTCATACAGACCTGGTATTAACATCTATTCTGAGAAGTAATAGACAGTAGATATCGTTAAGTAACACTTATAACACATGCATCCTGGATGCATGACTATATGGGATTAGATCTCACATCTGTGTCAGTGTCCGTGTTTTGAATCACAGGTAGGGAGTGAGAGAAAAAGCGTCTGGAGGAGCCGATCAATTCAAGGCACTACTCTAGCTCCTGTAAGCTGATACAAGATTTGAACAATTAGAAAAAAGGAAATTATATGTTGGACAATGTTAATATTATGGTGGTGGCATAAATAAATTAACTTTTGGACCCTGAGAATCCATCCGGTCCCTACGCAAACAAATGCGTGCATACAGTACCTCCAGTTTTGGTCCATGTGAGTCCTAGGTGCTGATCACACATGCTCCCTTTGCACAACACTTTCCAGTCCAATTGACAGTTAGACAAAAGACATGATGAAGAGGATGTAACCATGGAAGCTTGCTTTCTTGTGTGGAATGCTTGATGTGGTAAATATGACCTGGCCCTAAAAATACTTTAGATTCAGTGTGGGGAATCTAAATCTAAACCGCTGGGGTCAGAGAACATCGGTTGAAGAGGTGGTTTTGTAATGCATTAACACATGAGTGAGAATAGGGCCATATTTAAAACCAACTCTGAATATGGTTGTTGTGACTGGATCTGAAGATGCACTCAGGTGCATTAGGTCCATTCAGACCTGGCTGATCGGATCACTCTGGATAGATGATAAAACCAAAATGGCTGCCCCCACTTTCTTCTGTTATGACAGAGGTATTGCTTGGAGCTTTGCTGTGCACCAAGCTCCTCAAAGATTTGTTGCATTTAATTTGCACTCATGCATTGTCACTTTATATATATCACATTGCAGAGTGGATCAGTGAGGAATTTCTCCCCGAGAACAGAAACAGACTGAAAGCTGCTCACAGCTACGTGACAGGAGAGCTACAGAGTCTGGGCATCCCTTACCTGGACAGTCCTGCGACCCTGTATGTCTGGGCTGACCTCAGAAAGGTGACGACAAAAAAGTTAGCCTGAGATGTTAAGGGCTGCTAGTTTAACTTTTAAATTGTGTAGAGGAAATTGGAATGCTGATAACAGAGTCATTTAATTCTCTTTAACTTAATGACTCACTTGGTAATTTCTTCACAGCGTTGTTTATGTTTTACCGCAGGCCAGATGTGATGCATCTGTCTCTTCTTTTGTTAGTACCTCAGAGAGTCGTCATTTGAGGAAGAGTTGTCAATGTGGAGGAGTTTCCTCAGACACAAGGTGGTGTTGAGCTGCGGCCAGGCCTTCCACTGCTCCACACCCGGGTGGTTCCGCATCATCTTCGCAGACCAACGTAACCACATCCAGCTTGGTCAGTTTGCGTCGTTTTTTTTCTTTAACTACTGTGTGTTTAAAAACTTATTTTTCCACTACGAGACAATTTCTTAGGTGTTATATGTAATTGAGTGTCCAGTGTGTTCACCTGCTGTAGCTCACCTGCTTAAAGGTTTGACATGCTGTGTGGTCAAAGATGGTCTTCTGCAAACTTTGGTTGTAACAAGTGGTTATCATTTATTTTTTATTAAACTAGGAAAAGTCCCATTTAGATTAAGAGCCTCTTTTTCAAGGGAGGTCTGGCCAAGACAGGTAGCAAGCAGCACAAATGAAACCTCATGTTGTAGACATAAAAGACGACAGAAGTCAAAGTAAAAAATAAATACCTTAAAATTACATAACATTCAGAACAACAATCTAAAAAGACTAACCCTCTTTTCCACTTTCCTTGTGGACATTTGTGATAGACAGCCAAAAACAGCCCTGCAAACTTAGAGAGAATTTACCAGTACTTTTGTCCAAAAAACAGACACAAAGGTAATACAGGAAGAGGCCTGTAATCGCCTTATCATCTTGAGTGAGTCTGGTCATTCTCCTCTGACCTTTGACATCAACAAGGCACTTTCACGCTATCAACTCCAGCTCACTGAATAATGGATCTTGTCTCTTTTTTTGGACCATTCTCTGTAAACCCTACAGATGGTTGTGCACCAAAACCCCAGTAGATCAGCAGATTCTGAAATACTCAGACAAACCTGTGATACCAACAATGATACCAGGTTCAGAGTCACTTAAATCACTGACATATTTATATGTCTAAATGCATTGAGTTGCTCCCTTGTGTTTGGCTGATTATATATTTGCATTAACAGGCAGTTAAACAGGTGTATCTAAAAATGTGGAAGGTGAGATGTGAGATATGCATTATTTTATTTATCAACACTGTGTTGTTCCAACCAATGTCTGGCTTTGTATATACTGGAGAATTCCTGACTTGTTCTGGTAATGGTTTGTATTATTTCAGGCCTTAAGCGATTCAAAGAGGCTTTGAAAGAGATTGAAGAAAAAAGCATGAGCCCGGATTCACACTCTGTCAAAGAGGCCAGTGAGGAGAGCAAAAAGTCAGTGAAAGAGGACAGTGGAGATTCGGACAATGCTGTGATTGTTAATTCAACATCATCACCCCAGAGCAAGTCATCCGACCAGCTGAAGGAAAAGGATAGCCCTGTTCCTGACACGGGTTTGGTGGCCTCTGAGGAGTTTGTGTTCCTGGACTGCCAAGCATCAAAACACACGGACAGTCTGGAGTCTCTGATTGGTACTCTCAAGCATCAAATCCGCTCCTCTGATTGGCTGGAGAAAAAAACTCCAGAGCTGTCTCCTGGAGAGGACCCAGAGATTCTCGATGTATTCCAGGCCCTGCTGCAAAGGGCCAGAAAGTGAGCCTCAGATAAACAGACGTGAATGTCACTGCCAATGTTAAAAAGGCAGCACTCAATCATCTTCCTTACTCTCTGTGTTAATGGCAAAACACTCAACACAAGCTTCTGACACAAAGTGAAAAAACTAATTCCTATTTTTAAGTGAAAAACAAACAGAGTGGAGAGCAACGAGAGAAAGAGGATAAAGTACTTTTCTGTCTGCATCTTGAGGCCTTATTTTGAAGCTGCTCATGGGGGCGGCCTTGAATTTATTTGGTCTTTTGATAATCCAAAAGTCAGGTGTTTGTTCACATTCAAGTAAATGCCAAATATAACTAAACCAAAAGCAGTCCTGTTCGATTTCCAAACCTTTTGCATCTCTTATTCTAAATTGTACTTTTATTTCTTTTTTTAATATTCATCATATGCACTTTATTTCAACAGAATGTATTGTGGTTTCAGTAAAGAAGTTGATTAAATAAAGGAATCATTCATTGTCTTTATTTAATGTCTTTCCTTATGATTAATTCTCAGTTGGCATGAAATAAATATTTTGAACTACAGTTTTCTAAATGTAGAGGAAAAAAGTTCTGCAAACCTGAAGGTGTTTGTTTTCTTTATATCTGATCTTTGGTGACCAGGGGGCACTGTTCCATTGCAGCACAGGAAAGTGAGGGGGTTGCAAGCTATGACGAATGAGAGAGGTGAAAACTTCAACTACACATTATACCACAGTGAGAAATAAAGAGTGGAATTTCCTTAAATGTTTTTGTCATGCATATTGCCCACTGACACTCCCCACACGTGGTTTCTGTGAGGGTTTTTTTTTTTACTGTTGAGAATATCTCAATAGATGTTAAAACTTTTTAAAATTCCTTTAACAGAAACTTTCTTCCTCATTGTTGAATATTAAAAGCTGCTTCCTGAAATAGTGAGTTACTGGTACTTTTTTAACGCTTTCATTTTCTTTACAGTTCTGATTGGTGGTTGTGGTGGAGAATACACAAGGGGGAGTTTCCGTTGCAGCAGAGGCAGAGTGACACTGAGGGGGTTTGGTGTGCATGTGAGGGCTTGTGGTCATGAGCGGCACAGTAATATTGTGTCAGGGCGTTAAAGGGTGTTTGCTCAGTAGTGTTTGTACAGCGGTAACCACTGGCAGCTCCTGTTTTCTTATCCTTGCTCTCCTGTACTTGTATACACACCAACTTCACAGCTTTATTCCAACGTCAACAGCAAAGGTAAGACAATACTTTCGTTATAATTCTACATTATTGATAATAAGGGTTTTTTTTAGTGCTTACCTGCTGTTGCTCAACATCAGTGTACTCCTACTCAGCTATTTCCCCCTGTCTTCTCTCTTTCCCCAGCTTTTTACACACTCTCAAGTGGTGTAGAAATATGAAGTTTCTGGAGTTGGACAATTCCATCAGTCGTTTCAGGTTCACCCAGTCCTGTGTGGGGTTGGCAGGTTGCCTGTGTGTGTGCTATGCAGTCTGGACACCTTTCTGGCTGAAGGATAAGGGACTGTGGGCAGAGTGGAACAACACACAAAGCCAGCAGATCAGTCATAAACACAGCTATGTCTTCAACGGTGAGCAACACGTGGCCTTTCTTCGAATCACCAAATCACCCTGAGTTAGGTTAAGTGTTTTGTCGACGAATAACATGTGCCTGAAAGGGTAGAATATATTATTGAGGTATGTCATGTGATGGAAAAGACACTGGTTCCACTAGAAATCAGCCGCAGGCAAAGTTATTTTACACCTCTGAGTCTCCCGAGAGGCTCAATGTCAGGAGGAGCTTTTGAAGTAAGACTGTGTAGTGAACAAGTTTGTGCTCGCTCCTCTTCCACTGAAGTGCATTCTTTTTATCTGCTGAAAACTCTCACACTTGGTTGTCAGCAAATGTACTGAAATCTGCTGAAACCTGCTCTTTGTCATCCAAACCTTGGCATTCAGGAATTTGGTCTCCTCTCAGTTTGTTGGTATTCTATGAATGCTTTTTTTTTTTTTAGCAGAAACGCATGTAATGCGGGGCATTTGCAGTGTCCATACTGTGTGCATGTGCACAGGTGTGTGAGGAATGAGTCTGCTTCCACTAGAGGCTGAGGAAATGCTGTTCTAATTGTTTCATGTCTTTTTACTGAACGTTTTTGTAATTCACTGAAATCTTTAGTTTACAAATCCGGGGGTGTTCCAACAGGGCCGGCAAAGCAGGCAATGGCCTGGGGTCCCGAGGTGAAAGGAAGCCCTCAGAGAGGCTGGTAGTAATAATAATAATCATAATACTTTTATTTATATAGCACCTAACAGTACAATATTTACATAGGTAATAAAACCTTTAATGAAAGTATAAAGTACAAAATAAATAAGAATATACACAAGGTTAGCTTCAGACTAGTTTTTAAAACAAGCAGGAAAACAGAGGCATATTCTTACTGTGTCACTGAAATTAGTCCGGATTATACAGGTTTTTAGCTGTTTGTTAAAAATATCAACAGAGCTTGAGTGGCTGACATTTTTGGTGCATAGAAGAACCGGCCCGGCACCTTCGCGATGTGACGTGTTGATGTGGGCTGATGATGCCACAAACACTGCCCCAATGAGGGCTATAGACGGCCATCATCTGCCTGACCATTAGAGCACTGTGTTCCAGGCTTTAAATTCAAGTGTACATAAGTCCTGGATCCACTCACTTATCCAGATCCATGCCAAAATGTCTATGTCTTTCTTTGGCCTATACCCCATCCTTTCAAAAAAGTCTAGTTTTTCCGTAATCCCGTTGGGAAACAAACAAACAGACACAAGTGAAAGCGATAAAAATGAGAAAGATTGGTTTATCTGGGGTCTCTTGGAACACCCATGGACAAATCCAATAAGAAAGATATATGATTCTACACAATATGAGTGACAGTAAAGGTATTGAAATGTTTGTGGTTACAGTAATAATTTAGATAATATACATGTGTGAGATAGTTTAGCTGACCTTTAAGCCAAGAAGGAACTAAGCCCTGTATCTGTAGTGAAAGACTAAATTTAAATCCTCGTAGGAAGTACAACACTGTCATTAATATATTAAACAAATTAACAAACACTGCATTATAGGCCACCATGATCATCAGCCAACACAGCAAAGCAAGTTAACAATCACAAATCGACAGCTGTATTTTCCATGTTTATGTGGTCACAGAGAGGTGATAAAAGCAGGGGGTGTAACAATGTCAAAGTGCTACAGAGCTGTGCCAGAACAGGTTGCTAATGGCAACAGAGCCACTGCTGGTCAATGTTACCAAAATAACCCAAATAACTAAAGGTCCTTGTCAGCGTTTGCGTCGTTCTAATGTGTTATTATTTTTAATGCACAGACACATTTTCAGACGAAAACTGATTCCAGTAATAAAAGAGCACAACCTCTCGTTTTGACTCTTCTGGTTTCAGTTCCACAGCCACATGCTGTGCGGGGGAATCTGCTGGAATGTATCATCCCTTCAGTGTGCTGCTTTTCATCGTGCTGACTAATTACTGCAGAAATCAAATGTGACTAAGGCAGTTTACAGCCAGTCTCAGTCCAGTTTACCCACTGTGTATAAACATGTGTGTTGTTTTGTGTCTTCCAGCTGTTGAGGCAGAGAGAGTCTTTGGAGTTCTCTCCTCCATCATGGCTGTGAGCACTGGTGCTTTGTGTTTGGTGTTTGCCCTCTGCTGGACATCTCAGACAGTGCGCTCCTACTCCAACACTCGCTCTCTCCTCATGGCAGGACAGGCGCTTTACCCCACCACCCTGCTACTGCTCACCATGGCCTCCACAGGTAATGGGCAGCATGTGGAACATCTGCTTCCCTGAGAGTCGGGCACAGCATGTTTTTATTTTTCACTTTATTAATTACACTTGTTATTTTGGGAGGGATTCAATTATACATGTAACCCAAGTAAAGTAGTAAAATTGCTCCAGTTAACCTCCAAATAACTTTTTGCTTTGTGTAGTTCTATCTGACCCTCACCTACAAGAATTCTTTTATGTACTACTCATTTACATAGCCTGCAAGGCAGCACTTTTTAAAGAGACTTTTTACTTCCCTGGAATTGCAGTTCATTATCATATAAACTCGTTTCTAAAGCTCCAGGCTTGCAATAATTGACCTTAATGACTTTTTATTCCCTCACAATGATACTTGATTTAACTGGGGTTTTTTTGTCTTCTGTCAGGTTTCTTCTTCCTCCTTGGCTGGGCTCTTTTCACATATCAGCACCGAGAGGAAATCCATCAGGACTTCTCTCAGCTCGGCTCTTCCTACTGGCTCGGGGCTTTAGGCTGGGTCCTGCTCCTGGTCGTGGAGACTATAGTCTTTATCACTGAACAGATTGTCGTGCCAGATATCCTGCCTGACTTAGAGAAGGCTGTGGAGTCGTGGCGGATCTCCTCTCAGCTTAAGGCTGCCAAACGCTCTTTCAGTGATGGGTATCACCCTGGCAACAGCCAAAGCAGCATTATTCCACAGAGGTATATGTCAGCTCCTTGAATGGAATGCAGCGATTAGGAGATGACATTGAAAAAGATGGTGATGAATGTGTGAGTTACATGTTAATGCACTTGGAGATCTGCAATTTGTTGCTGATTTATTTAACAGTAGAACCAGGCTGAATGCTGATTAACTGAGGAGTTAAAATGTGGCTACACAAATTAAAACTCCTAATCCTGAACATCCAAACACAGTAGCCCAGCAGTAAATTACTGCGGCGGTTGATGCTGCAGTTTGTCTTCAGTATGAAAAGAACACTAAAGACCTAAAATTACAGCTGGGGAACAAAGAGTGAGATGCTCTCTCGTCAAGTGATCAAAGAATGTATGTAAAAAAATGTATTTTGAAAAGTGAAGCTAAGGAAGTAGCAGTTAACCACTAGGAGTGACTCCACTGATTACAAACATAGGTTGTTTGTAGAAAAATGGATGTAGTCTTCTCATTTCCTTTGGAAGTCAAAGGAAATGAGAATATGTTGTATAGCCACCAGGTGGCGACTATGCTGTTTAAATGTAACTGGTAAAATTAGTTTATTTTTCACATGATTTATATAGTAAACATTGTAATGAAGAATGAAGAGGTCTTGATAGCTTGTTATGGATATTCTTCAATAGCACATTATGTGGATTTTTATTTCCATTTAGAGGAAAATTGACAGTAAAATACAACACACGTGAGTGGACACAAGTGTGATTGACATGTGGGTGCTTGGTTGCATGGGACATTTTTTGTTTGGTTCCAAAAAGTGTTACGATTCTGTTCAAATCGTGAATCTTGTACACACACACGCACACAGTGGGATTTGGTTTTGCAACTAGAAGACAACCTCCACTTTTATGTGCAATCTGTGGAAATGACGGACATGGATTTGAAATTCCTAACTTTGAAATCCAGATTTTTAACTTTGAACTTAAAACAAAAAAATGTCAAAAGGCGCTGATGAATGTTCAACCAGTGCCACTTTGTGATTACCAGAGAAAGAAAAGATAACTTTAAAGGTAATTTAAGACATTTGATGTATGTGATGTCAACACACTGCCATTGTAAAATACTAACTTCAACTATGTTTTATTTTTTGAGCAACAGAATCCTCAGCTTTCAGTCCTAATAAACGTTTTGTGACCAAAATGTTGCTATTGCCCCTCTCTCTCACTTCCTGTGTGCAGCAGAGAAATGTCGCTGTGTGAGTCTAACCACAACTATACTGAGAAATCCAGGGTCAGGCGGAGTTGACGGGCTTAATCAGAGTTTTGTGAGCTTATTTGGAACTTGGAAAAGGCTTTTCAATATGCTGCTCCTTCAGCATGGAATAACTCACAGACTGGTGTGAAATTGTCAGAACTGATCTATGTAGGGAGAGTTTAAGTCGACATTGAGGGACTGAAAGGGAAACTCCCTTTGTGGGTGTGACTGCTTCTAAATTCTTCGTAGGATCATCTTAGAAACTGCATTTGTATCATAACTGGTTTTGTCCTTGATTCTGTATTATATTGGTTGGGTGTTGTGTTTAATTCGGTTGTTGTGTATGATAGTTGCATATGTCTGTCTGTGACCATGCCTTCTCAGCCAGGTCACTCTTGGAAAAGAGATTTTAAATCTCAGTGAGGCTATTTACCTGGTTAAATAAACGATATATATATCGAATTATATTTAAAAGTTAAAGTTTAGTGTTTTAAAATAAATGCACTGCATGTAAAACCCTCACTCTGCTATAATTAATGAAACCTCCCATCCGTGACGGTGCGAGTGGCCACTTTGATACTGAATATGGGTCACTGTATGGACAGTTGTCCTACATCTGTAGCGAGTCCTATGTACTAGATGTCTCCCCTTTAATTTCCATTCAGCTCCACTGCACGGTTTCCAGCTCTGTGGAGTTGTTGGACCACCAGACAACAGACTGCCTCCAAAGTCGTTATTTACTTTTCTCTTGCACATTCCCATGAGGACAGGAAGCACTCTGATCTTGGACTGCTTATGTTTATGTTCTCAACCTGCCAAAGTGGAGTAAAATTAAGTGGCTCTGGCTCTGTTAATTGGGCGTTAATCAGGTGTTGCTCTAATTAAAAGGCAGTTCCGCCCTGTTGGGCCCCTGGTAATGAGTTTGTTATTAAATCCACAGTGGATTTTTGTCTCTTTTTCAATTTACCAAGAGGATAGGGCTTAATTGCTGTGTAAATGAGGAGAATGTCCTTGAAGGTCGTTTTGCATCAGCACGCAATCCATGAGCAGAATTGTTCTGAAGAGCGTCTCAGTCCTAACTTCAAATCCATCCATGTGTTGACCCCTCATGTTCAACAGAGCCACATAACTGTGTAAACTGTGTAATTTTAGTTCAGTTCTCTTAAAAAAAAGAAAAGAAAAGGGGAAAAAAATCACTTCAGAACTTATTTGCTAAATTAAGAGAGCAGGTAACCCACTTTCTTTTGTAAATAACACCACTTTTAAAATTGATTTCCTTTCCATCTAAAGAGTCTTTTATTTCCCCTGGTATTCACTGTCTGGGCCCTTGAAAGGACCCGGTCTTTTATGGCTGCCCGTGTCTCATAAACAAACCCTGCCACTTTTTCACCTTCCTGAACCACAAATGCTGCTCTGTTGCCCCTCCAGAGAGAAACGGACCAAAGGTTGAGGATGCCTTCGGAGTAGGATGGCACCAAAATCAATGTGGAGATGGAGGGAAAGAGATAGAGAGATGTTTGGGCACAGAGCAAGAAATGGCAGATGAATGGTGGGGCGATGTTACACCGAGATAGACTGGTGACCTGATAGACACAGAGAGATTTGCTGGTGCACAGTGTTGAAAGGCATTTGCCACAGAGACATCAATCAGAAGATGGCACCGAGATACCAAAACAGCCTGCTGGCATTTTCCTGCCCCAACCGGCAGCTCGTGTAGGAAGCAGCCTGAGCTAAACCACTGCTCTTCATATCAATTAGACACCAATTATACAGTCATGTCCTACTAATTATGCTGCGCTGCCACGACGCTACCCCTCAGTACAGTGTGCGAGTGTGTTCCTCTGTGCTCCTGTGTGTCTGCGGTTGTGTTCATTATGATAAATAAATAAACTTGCCAACTGCCAAAGCGAGGCATCCTTTAATCTGATGCTCAGAGCTGTTAGTTAGTATTTAGGGGCGAGGAAAAAAGGGGAAAGAAAGTTGTTGTTTTCTCTTTTACCTTTTGGTGGTGCTGGTGTAACATTTATTCCTTTGCCTTCTTGGAATCTAATGAAAGTCTTGCATTTAATGAATTAGATCACCAAAACAAACAAATAAATAAATGAAAACCGTGCATGTACTATATGTGTTTGACTTTAATTTGTGGAGCACACAAAGTGTGATGAATACATTTTGATGATTTGGAGCCGGAATGCCCTGGAATACTTAATGAGTCTAATTTTATTTGGCTCCATGTGGGAACATGATGAATTATGACATAAACGTGAGTGAACGCGTTGCTTTTTGCAGTTTTGTTTCTCTGTAAGTTTACATAATTCAGAGCATTTGCGACTCTGCTGACAGATTAATGCTGCTTGGGTTCAAAAGCGAGACACTGAGGGAAATGTGCAAAAAAAAAAAAAAAAAAAAAAAGAGACAAGGCAGCGGGGAAGAAACCGGCATGAGATGAGAGGTGGGAGAGAACAAAAGGAGGGGTTGGGAGAGGAATTGAGATGCCACAGCATAGTTTCACACTGTCCCTGAATTCTGCACAGCAGCATGTGGTGTCAGATTTTTATGAAGTTTGTGCCATATAGACTTTTTCCTCCATCCTTTACCACCAGCTCTCTGTAGCTTCACATGTTACATGATGTAGTCAACTACTGCGGCATTGTTCTCTCCACTGCATTGTCATCGTTATAAGTGGACAATTTTCCTCGTAGAAAATGGAAAGGTCGGGGAATTTGATGTTTGCCGTCGTACAATCTCCCAACAAGCAGTCAGAAGGAGGGAGAAAGAGGTTGAATAGGAGGGAAAGTATACCTTGTGTCCTTTTGTCATTTCTCTTTATGATTGACATCCCACGCAGTTGATTACATTGTCCAGCAGAACTGGGGAGACGAGGAGACAGACTGAGGAGAGAGACATTGCTTACATCAGGGAGACAGACAGACTGTATCCCTTGTATTTTTGCTCCAAATAAGAGCAGAAAAAAAAATCTGCAGTATATATTTTGGTGTCTTTTGGTTTAGAGTTGTAAATGCGCCATGTCTGCCCTTTCTTTGTAAGTGTCCAGACAATGAAGCTGTAGTCCCATTCTCATCACCCTTTTCATTCATGGCCAAGTGTAGCCGCTCCCTCCTCTTATCTCTGCCTTACTGCGGAAATTAAATTACAAATATAATCACTTGGCGCCAGTTTTCTTTAACAGCATCTTTGCTTTGGAGACACATTGTGTGAAGGTACTTATTGTCCTATTTATGATAATGGCTTCTTGTCTACTAGTGGAGACACATGTAAATGTTCTCAATGACAGTGAATGGCACAGGGAGGTGAAGCAACAAGAGGAGGCTGAAGCAAAAAAAAAAAAAAATCTCTCCATGACATGGTTGCAGCCATCCTAGGAGAAGAATTTCACAGGAGTGAATAATGGAAAAAGCAATAAGATCTGTGAGAAAGAAATAGGCACTCGCTTATTCAGGCTGAGTCTGACACGTCTCTCTCCATGCTAGAAATTTTTACTTACTTTGGTTGAATGCAAAGCACATCATTTCTGCTGTATATGGTGACTTGCACTCCTCCTTTTGGAAAACACATGGCTTTTAAGAATGCCACATCAGTCTGTCCGTGGGTCTGGTTTTCCATCACTTTTGGCCCAGATGATCCCAACTGTAAAATGGATTAACATGAACTTATCAAAGTTGATTTCTCTCAAGTGAAATATCTCCTCATTACAATGGAGTTTTGGGCCATACTGAAGAAAAAAACAAAGCTTTCAAGGAAAAATAAAAACAAGGAAAAAAGTTGTAATATTAATCTCAGATGATGAGATGGCAAGATGAGGAACATGGAGCCGACACTTTATGGCATAGTGATTCTTATGATGAACTATCATGTGGATGGAGGCACACACTGCTAAAAACAAGTGCTTTCATGATATTAGAACTTTAGTTTTGAAAAGATTTGTCTTCAGTATTGCCCTAATATCTATTATACATTATCATGGTACAAGCTAAGTTTGGAGAAAATTCAAATGCACTCTTAAGTATGTTACACACACAGTGAAATGTAGAAAACTGTATGATCTATCTATCTATCTATCTATCTATCTATCTATCTATCTATCTATCTATCTATCTATCTATCTATCTATCTATCTATCTATGATTTCTGATGTTAACATTTGGCACTGCTGCTTTATGCCTGGTTCACTCTACATGATTGTCAGCCAGATAATTTGCTTGCAGACAAGTTTTGAAAGTCATAGCCAATCACTCGGCTCGTGATTGGCAGCCTGGCAACTGCAAAGTGTGAAATATGCAAAGACACGAAGGAGAACAGCCTCCTGACCGGCCCTGCAGACCCTGATCTCTGAGGAATTTCACAGGAGTGAATAATGCAAGACAAAGAAATAAGTCTGAGTCTGAAACAACTCCATACTGCCTAATGTAGTACATTTACTTTTTTTTTATCTGAGTCTGCGGTGACTCAAGTCGCCCCAGCCAATTTAGAAACCAGGGCGGCGTGGCAGCTGAAACGCAGGAATATAACGGCAGTTCATCAGAGACAAAGGGGAGGAGGGAGAGGGAAAAGAGAAAAACATGACATTTAAAAACATGATAGCGATCACAGACAGCATTGCTTCAGTAAATGTTGAGTGGTTGACCTGCCGATATGAAAGACAACTGAATAAATCCTAGTTTTGGCCATTAATCACCTTGTCATTTCTCTGCAGTGTTTTTGGGGCCACATGTATTTTTGTGAAGAGACACAGTCAGCATCTCCAGCTGCTGGTGAAAGACCACGCAGTGTGTAACCCCTTCTCAATTCAAATTGTGTCATAATGCAGCAAAAGTTGAAGTTGAAATTCCTGTGACGTTCATTTCAGTCACCTCACAAAAAGAAAAAAAAAATCTGAACAACAGGAGAGGAAAAATGCAGCAAAGTTACTCGAAACAAGAAAGAGCGAAAGACAGAGTCACTGAAAAGTTGTCTGCTGTGGCCGAGCTTCACAAACATCACACACCACATTTTACAGTACTGACAATCTCTTCTCTCATTTTTTAAACAAATATCAATCCTCAAGTAACTTATATTTATCAATGTCATATTTTTAAACTGCAAAAGTTACAGATTTCAAGTCTGTCCTCCAGATTGTCCATTGGCCGACCCCTTTTATTGAAACAATTGCTCTTACCTTTTTCTTTTTTTAATCTTGGAGCTTATATTTGCTGTCTTGTTTCACAAAGAGGTGTAAAAATAATTATGTGCTGACAATCTTGTACGCACTTTATACATTGGTATTATAATCAATTTAGTAAGTGCATTTCAACAGGGCAATAGATGGTTCTCCATAATATGATTTTGTAATAATCCCTGTTTCTCTTTATTGAAGATTGAAGACTAAGATGGAAATTGTGTCTCCCCATATTTCCAGTCAGTAGGTGATGTATGGAACAATAATGGAACCATATAAAATGTACAGTGCATGTTGGCTTGTAAAAACATGTTGAGTAGGCCTATTTAACATGTAAGATTTGTAATGTAAGATTTGTCACTCTTTCAAATAATTATGAGGGCTGCCCCCCCTTTTTTTTCCACTTGAGCCCCCACCCCCTTAAACATCTGTGCACGGCACTGTTACTTATGTAACTCACACAAACTGCAGAAAAACAAGAAGATTTTTCCGTATTCTGAAGCTGTTTCTCGTCATATTTACTTTTAAGTTGACAAAGTGATAAAAATGAAACTCAAATATAGACTGGGTGGATCAATGTGCATCCCACTGCAGACTGTGTACTGTGAGCTCAACTGCAGCACACAGTCGCAATATTAAGTCATTAATAGACGTGTCATTGCCACTGGCAACACTACACCGGTCAGTGATGGTAATAATTCATCATGGTGCTAAATCTCAATTTACTATTCACGATGGCCCCGGGAGGAAAGAGTGACTAAGTTGATGAGGGAGTGATTTCAGCTGCATCGTTCTCTGCTCGCCCACTGACATCAGCTGCCATTGTGTCGACCACTTTTTTTTCTCTTCAGCTCAAAGCTGCAGCCTCCAGCTCTCTCCCTCTCCCTCTCTGTGTCTCTCCTGTAGGTCTTTCACAAAAAAAAAAGGCAAAGGATTGAAAACATGGGTATATTAGAATGGTGCGCTCCCCATGGGAGCCAATTGGAATAGCCAGTAAAGCAAGAGCGAAGTGAGGATAAGTGGAAGAATAGCATTTTTATCATTGTTATGATGAAGACTCCCATGCTGCATTCCCTTTAGTCCCTGTTCAGTTAGAAATGTGTTTGCTTATGCAGAGGCTGTTGTGCTAGTACAGACAGGCCAGCGGATGCAAAACTGTATCAATACCTTTGGATCCACCTGGTCCCAAAGCAGTCACAGAGCAGGTGGGTAGTGTATTTATTTGTGATCTATTTATTCAGTGATAGTTATTTTCCCATCCAACCACTGGGGCCACATGTTTGTCTGTCATTTACTCAGGCCTCCTGTGTGTGTGTGTGTTGCAATAGTGAACAAATGTTCCATGCCCCTGAGTCCGGCTCTGACTCTGAGAAATGGACCTTTTCACCGTATTGTTCTATTACAATTACTGTACATGTTTATTCATGTGCTCATAAAAGCCACATCTATTGTCATACTCAGCCCCCGCAGATTGTTGTGAGAGTCAGGGGTGGTAAAATAATGGCTCCCCGCTGGTTTGTGTGAGCCACTGCAATGACTGGCTCTGGCTACAATCATCATTTGTGATGCAGAAAGTGTGCAGAGGCACGCACATTCAAACTAAATAAACACTGGGTGCTGGGCAGGATTGACAAAAAGATAAAAAGCAGAAAGTCTCCACACACCAGTTGTTGCTCCAACTCCGCGTAAACTCTTTATTGCCAACCCTGTGACATTTTATCTTCTACAGACGAAGAGAAAAGCAGCAAAAACACATTATGTTGACTCAGACTGATGACCCAAAGGAAAAAAAACAGAACTAAAAGAAACTTCCAACGAAGTAACAAGACTAAATATAAATGAATAGTTGTCACAGGCACTTATCCAACATGAATGAAAATGAATGTCTTTATTATATCAAACCTAACCAAACCTAGGTCACAATATTCCAGAGTTCTTACCTCTTGATAAGAAATTCCATTCTGTCTTTCAAAAGCACTGGCATATTATAGAATCTGACCAAACACTTAAAGGTCCAGACATTGTGTAATACAAGGGAATAAATAATGGCGTAAATGCAGACGGTAACAAAATGGAAGACTTCTCTGCTAACCTTCTTCCCAGGCGAGTCAACTACGGTAGCCTTCATCAAAAAAGAACAGATTCTTTGTCATTTGCATGGTATGCTTCTTCTTCAAAATGTAAAATGCATACTTAAGCTGATTTGTCTTCTCTGGCAGAGCACGATAGCAGAATCTGTAACTCAAGGGCCTGTCTGCTTATACATATAAAAAGCTAAGGCTACATAAACCAAATGATTTTTGGTTTGAACCAATAATACACCCACAGAAAGATACTTATTTGCAGTATTTTTCATTTCCGGACATTTAACAAATATTTCACTCCATGTTGTCTACAAGAAAGCCCCCATCCTGAGAAAGACATTAGTGAGAGTTGATCTTCCAACACTGACCCAACCTCCTTTTCTTTTGTTTTTTTCACAAAGTCATCCTCAGGGAAATTACAGCTGTGTCACACATAAAACAACCACTTTCAGCCACCCATGCACTGAAAAACCTTTTAACATCAAAAAGTGTCATCACTTGTAACACCAACAATCTGTTCCATGTGCTCAAATGCCCATTTGATCTTGCAAACACTGGAGCACAGTGGCAACGCATTTTACACAATGTCGCCTCTATAAGTTACATGAGTATGGAAATGGCCAAACAGCCTCACTGTGGAGGTGAGATCCGTTCACTCCCTCTCGAAAGAGATGAATTTTGAATCTACAGTCTGGACACGCTTGCCCCAAAGGAGCTAAACTTTGGACTTTGATTTGAGGCCATTCGTTGGAATTCTCATGCGTCATTTTCTTTTTATGATTTGGGATGGCGAATGTGCCTCCCTTGCATGAAAAACTGCAATTTACATATTGTGCTTATAATTCTCATGTTTTGTCAGTGCAGCACATCCTTTGCTCATTACTGTGGCTTTTTTTAAACAACACATTTTCACGTTACCAACCTCAGCAGAGGTTCCTCTTAACTGATTGTATAACATTTTTATTTCTTTTATTAATGGGTTATCTGTAGTTGTTTTCATATGTCATTAAGAACCATTTTTTTTAATATTTTGTAGTATATAGTATATAAAACCAGAACCATGTCTGTCTGAAAGAACTAATTGTGGCTTTGCTGCTTTTCTCCTTTTGAAAACTATGCTGTCCATGCTGCCAAAGGAAAGCAACCTCCATCCTAAGGCCCCCACTTCTTCAGACCAGCGTTGACAGCCCCGTCCCTTGACCTCATATAATTACTGTACTCTGTTATTGGGTTTAAGATCATTCACCCTAAATCAGCTGTGAATCGGCTGGTGTGCTTGAGTCTATTGTTCTGTTGTCTGAGCTCTGCCAGTGCTAGTGCAGAAAAGGGCACGACTGTCCTGACATTTCCTATAATGGACTTTTTAGTTCAAAGACAGAGAATTAATAAGCAGATTGGTGTGTGGAAAGGAGCTCTTTGTGTTGGGTGGAAAGTTAAGACTAGCAATAGATGGGGGCTAGAGTTGACAGACAACAGTGCTGCTCTTTTCACACTCCTTGACACTTAATGGGACCAATTTTTCTTGCTCCATCTCTCCCTAGTGGCCATGATTTGCTCATTACATTGATGGAAGGGGACTAGGGAAGGGAGAGAGGAAGGGGTAAGCGAGAGAATGACCACTCAAGAGACAAATAGTCTGAAATTCAAAGCGGAGAATCCAATATTACGCTCATTTCATCTGAGAACTGTACAGATGTAACCCACTTATTAAGGTGTTTAACAGTTTGCAAAGAAATCTTTCCCTCAAGGATGGTGAATGTTTGAAATCTCAAGGAGCTGTTTGCAAGCTACTATCCCTCAGCTGACAAGCCGTCTGTGTAAACAACCCCCGACAGTTTGAGGAAAGAGGACTAATACGTGGTTAAACATAAGACAAATCCAGTGAGTGGATGTTTATGTGACTGGAGGTCTCCTGGCGTCAAGAACACCCTTCCTCAATCAGGAGAATCTACATTTAATTAACATAGAATTAAAGGGAAAGTGGTTATTTTGATTAAAGATGTTGATCTTGATTCACACTCAACTCCAGTGCTCTTGAATCTGGCTTGGGGTTTAATTTCATTTGGTTTCCTGCAAGTGGATCAACATCCATCTGGATTGTCTGCTAAGACTCGGGCCTCACTTTTAAAATGCTAAATTCTACCACGCATCGATGTGTGGTATTGTACTATCCTTACAGTATGTTCACTCTGCAATCTCTGCATTAGCAAGGTTCTTAAAATGGACACTAACAGTCACTATAGATTCAAAAGTCCTGATTTTATTTGTTTTTTTAAGAATGGTGAAATGAGTTTAAATTGATACAACACTGTGTCAGCAGAGACGGGTTAAGAAAAATCAGGTAGGATAGTGAAGTTTATAAACTACTCTCTCCCTGTGCAGAAATCCATGGAGAAAATGAACAGTTTTATATGATGGCGCACAGGAGTTGTTGATCCACTACTGCCTCCAGCAGTAAGTTCATATGTGTTATCATGTCATGTTGGTGTTTGAAATCCTTTGTTTGGATTTACCCAAGTGGCACACATATAACAAATGAGGCAACCACACACCAGCTTCTTCTGTGTCCCTGTGAGCTAAAAATGCAGATTTTCTCTATGGACTTCAGTTGGTGAGATAAGATGGCAAATGTGTTCTTAAGATGTCATTGATTTAACAATGTTTTGATTATGTATATGTATATATATGTATGTATATATATATATATATATATATATTTTTTTTTTTTTTAAAGTTTTTCCTTCTGGCTCTGATGGCAAACATATTATGCAGCAACAGTGAGTGTCTGGCTTCCAGGCAGGTCCACGGGAGCAGTGGCGTGCTCAGCAAGGAAAGTTGATAATGTGTCAATACTTAATACAACCTGAACTATCCTTTTCAGTTTTTTGCCATATTGTCTCACTCATCAGAACAGAAGAGATGAATGGAACCTCTCCAAACCCAAAATAACCCTGTGTCGCCTCAGGGAAAGTTATAATGCAAGACTTGGAACGAATTAATGTGGTCCTGATCCAAGACTGTCCAATAAAATGACTATCTGGATAGCTGGACTTGGGAGATACTGTGGTGTCAGGCTTTTAGCAGCTGATGTTGTTATGACGGGTCTCTGTTCTCTGTTAAAGCCCCATCAGTCAGAATGAGCTGACAACAAATACTGCAGAGTCATTCGGGGTCATGTGAGGTCATCATGACAAGCAGCATCCCCCCCCCCCAACTGTCACTGTGGGATTATGAGCTGAACGTAAAGCTGCGGTACCGAGGGAGGAAGAGGCAGTAATTAATCAACTCATTGGAATAATCACATAATTGATTATTAACAAAACTGGAGGTGAAGGTGAGAGGAGAGGGGCGAGAGGGGGGAAGCGAGACTTTGTGAGGGAGAGACGATGAAGATGAATGAGTGTGGAGGTTTGAGTAGTGGGGTAAGGGGTTTGTTCTGGCAGGTCGCTTTGACGAATAGCTCTGCATCGATGTCTACCTCTAACTCTCTGAGTATTAATCTACCAAATCATGTCTGCAGATGAGGGATGGATGAGCTGGACAGTGGGAAGTGACTCACTGACAATGGGCTGGGTGTGGTTGAAGCTGTTGTCAAACATGCTATGAAAATGCAATTAAAATTTGCATACCAACTGCTCAATACACTGCATAATACTCAGTGGGAATATGAGCGTGAAAAGGTCTTCTCTACCTTGATATACAAATCACAAATATGCCTACATGCTTCATGACATTTAGAAATATCAGCATTTTTGTCGGTATTTTACACTGACATTTTATTCCCTGTGAAGAAGAGATCGACGTTGCTATGGAACTCGGCTTTGTCCAGTTTTGCAACTGACACATTTTTTTTTTAAACTGCAATGTCTTGAGCTGTCTGCGAGTCTTTTTTGGACCTTTAGCTCATATAGTTCTACCTGGAAGGCTTGATCTCTTCCTCCCTTTCCTTGTCACAGCCTGCAATCAGCCCTAAGCCCTTTTTGTGTTCTCCACTCTAAGGGCTCAGCCTGTTATCCTGTGCAACTCTTTTACACCAGATATCTCTTCTCTGTCTTTCAAATCGTTCACCGCCCCTCACATTCTCCCTCATGGTCTGTCTGTCTCTTTGTTTTACACACGCACAAGTCCAAAAGTGAAATGAGGCTTGGACTTTCTTGAGGATTGATGAGGGAGACTACTTTATATGTATTTTGTCTTGCTCTTAACCCTGACACAAACCTTATTTTAACCCTAAAACTGAAACCAATTCTTAACCCATTAAAGGCCCTTTAGAGGTGTGACAGAAAGTGAGTACCAGCTAATATATAATATATGTTTATAAGTTAAAATGGTCCTCATAAATATAAGACAAGCACGCATGCACACATGCATACACACATATAATATGGTTACAATCACAAACACGAACCACCTTAACTTAACCACAATTAACATCATTAACCAGAAGCCCAGAAATAAGTTTCTGCCTAATTAAGCTCAGGCCTTGGTCCCCACGAGAATACCTGTCCTGAAACAGTCCATGTTTAAGCCAGAATAGCTCTTAAGGCCGTGAGCAAGTATAGATTCACACACATGTTCCTCACTGCTGCTCTTCAGTGTCAACACATTAGAAATGCGTTGGAAAAACAGAAAAACAGCTCCATCCTGGTTGCAGGTTGTTGGTGTGGTGGTGCATTGCCAACACTTGTATGTCCTGTAACTGCAGCATCTAGCTCCCCAGGGTTTGCTCCTCACATTCATAACAGCTCGCTCCATGCCAGGTGGCTGTCTTCACAAGTCCTCTGCTCCATTAATCAGACCGTCTTTGAGTTGATCAATAACAAGTCAATTAGAAGGCGCAAAGAGATGAGGGTCTCAGGGGGTCAGTGCTTGTTTGTCGAGACGACATCTGCAGCTCCGTGTCCCTGCCTTAGAGTTAGATGGGCCGTTTACCTTGGAAACACGTAGCTACATGCTGTCATAAATCTAAATATAAGCTATAAATAGGCTTGGAACATCTTGCTACTATCCATCATTTGCTTGTTCTTGGATATGTAATGTATCAAGCATGGTGTACTTCAGATCTCCCAGCTGTGCCTGATCGATGTAAACACCTAAAAAAAACTTTTTGTCTTAACTTTTCTGAGCATTCTGAAACTTTTCTTGTGATTACGTTCACCTATAACCCCAAAAAGCAAAAAAAAATACTGATATTGTGGCTGCATGTGACCATGTGTACCCAACATAGGCCACAAATCCTGCCGGCATTCATCCAGTTCTCCCATTAAGCTGACAAGAGTGGGAGACATCTGGTTGTTGTTTGGTGCCCACTGACTGTGCCTCTAATGACTTTGCTGGCAATTCCAGTTCAACGGCAACAGTCTCCTGTGGCGAATACACCAGATTAATCCCCTGGATGATTACAAACAAGAATGATCTTGGGCAAATACTCCTCATGCCCACTGAGACATTATATTAGATGATGCTGTCTAATTAAAACTCATTCTGAGTGATGACAGACACACAGATTATGGAGAAATGAATAAAATACACTGCAGCTGCAGTGATGACAAGATAAAGTGCAGAATAAATGACAAAAGTCGTAGCTTCTGGTTTGCGTCACCCATGTATCAACAACGCAGGTGGTGGCTATGCTGTTTGTTGCAGCTTCAGTTCATGTTACTATGAACACTCACGGATTAAAACCTTATCGAACACGCTAATGCTCGCACTGCAGAAGCAACACACACACACACAACCAATTTTGATTCATAGTGGCCACCATCTGAGTCACTGGTGACTCAAACGCTAATGATGACTGTGTGAAATGGCAACAGGAAAAAAAAGTGTCAATACTAAAGCAATTATGATGAAGTCTACGAAGTCTAACGTACGACTGCTCTGTCTCACGAGCAAATTTTTACCATGAACACAAAATGAAAGACATTAAACAATGTTCCATAATAGCTCTGAGAAGAAAAATAAGCCATTAATTCAATTTCACTAAAGTCTTTGTCACTAACTGTCTTGTCTCATCTATGTATCTTTGTAAATTAACGGAAAATACATATCAGACAGGAGAGAAAATTAAATGAGGCTAGGAGACAAAAGTGCAGGCTTTGAATAGCACAAATTTCCTCTCAGGTTATGATATGTCTTGAGGTGGGTTTACATCAGCCTGTTTTTTTTTTTTTTTTTTTTTGCACATTTTTGATGTGCACACAACAAAAACCTGAATATGAACACAGAATTTTTTTTTTTTTTTTTTTTTTTAAATCTTGACCTAGTTTGGAAAGTTTTTATGCTTGAGGAAGGTGGAAAAGTTGGCATATCAATAAAAGAAAAGTCACTAATAAAATGTCAGAAACAGCACACAAGAGGATAAATGTACGGACTAATTAGGAAACCACAACATTACTTGACTTAGAGCAGGAGACAAATATTAGATAGAGGGGAAGCAGCAGCAGCAACAACAAGATGTTTTGTGGTGTTCATCAATTTCCACATACTTATTGTGCTTCTGTCATGACGCAGACTTTAAATGAACACCACAAACTGCTTATCTCTGTAACAGCAATGGACGGGAACTCATATTTTATTTTACACATTCTTTGAAACATTCAGTACAGTTTAATGGAACTGTTATCGTAATGGATATGAATGGAACTAAATATTATCCTTATAGTCATTGTTATTTTCCGATTTTTCCATTCACACTCCCTTTTAATCTTCAAATGTCTTTTATGGCGTATGTTGACAGCGCACAAAAAAAGGAAATGAATAAATAATAGGGTTACAACGGCCTCATTAGAGAACACTTTTGACAGTGACATGTACAAACAAAGTTCGTCAGTAGCTGCTACTCATTATTCTCAGCGACTGTTTTTATCCATGTTTTCACGACAATAATTTGTCTTGTTTGGTCTTTTAAATATTGTAAATTTGTAATGTCACATTATGAAAAAAATAAAATAAAATTACACCAACGTTTGGCACACTTTGTGTTCACATGTGGGATAAGGCAGTACCATTTATTATGTGCTCTGTTTTGTGAGCTCTGCCCCAGTGGCCTCTTCATCAGTTTAATAGTGTGTCTCCTTTTTGTCAGAGCGAGGCCACCTGGGTGAGGTGAGCCTGCAGATGGATACGAGAGAGGGGGAGATAACGAAGACATCGAAGTGTTTCCAGCTGATGATCAGTGTGGTGTAGTCCACAGTTGTTTGTTTGGGTTTTGCTGTTGGATTCTATTCTCCACATGCACATGTTTGCAACCGTGCTTTGGGGTTGACCTTGTTCCCCCAACCCCCCCCACCCCCCAAATCAGCTGTCTGTATCAGGTGGCAGGAATTGACTGTTGGGATCCCGTCAACAGAAGGGTATAAATACAACACTAAGGAGACACACAGGAGCAATTCCACTGTATGGAGCCACAGCTCCTGCTAACAACTGCTGCCGACTGAGGCAGACTAAACATATAGACTCTGCTGCATGTAAGGCCTGGCTGCAGGGCTTCCCTTGTGCATCCATGCGGAGAGGACCCCCCCAGGGGAACTGATGCCAGCTGAGACTTAAAATATAAGGTAAGAGCCCATCTGACACACACATGCACACAGGCTCAGCTGTTTGTCTCAAAGGAGAGTGCAGCAAGGGATGTACACAAGGGCAAGAAAATGAAGGGTGCTGCCTGATTCAAGCCTCCCGGGGAGAATATATAGTGAGACGAGTGAAGGATGGATAGATGGAAGATGCTAGAGTGTGTACACTACAGGTGTACAATGGTAAGAGTCAACAGTTTTATTTTTGAGTTGGTTTGCTTTGTTGTCTAACATGGCAGTGGTAGCTAGATTGATGAAATGAGGCCTGTCAGTGCAGCAGTGTCACTGATCCTTATCTGTCTATGATAAGAAACACTAGGCTGCTGAAATACAAATTCTAAATTTAACAGTGCTGTGTTTGGAAAAATCCTTTATGATCTTTATTCAATATGGTTGTTTCTTTTTGTTTGTTTGTTTGTTTGTTTTCTCTACTGTTTGGTCAGTGTTTGTGTTTCATGAAACACATTTTCCAGTATTTTTCCCTTTGTCCTCCTTGTTTAAAATGCCAGTCAAAACCTCCCCGGGCTCCAGTTCTCTCTGAAGCCAAGAAAATGACAAATATAAATGACTGACAGCCTTGCACGGATAAGGTTGCCCATTTAGCAAACTGACTCTGTCAAGGGGAAAAAAAATCACAATTGCTCCCATTGCGATTGAATAGGAGATGAGAGAAATTACTTTTTTTTTTTTGCTACTATCGATCCCCCAATGCTTGTCTCATGCATTTTACACAAGACTTAAATGTCACTTATGGCATGATACAGCACTCTAGTCGGAGCTCGGTGGGATTTCAGGGTACTTGGTGTATAAAATCAAGAGGATTCAAATAAAGCTGTTATCATGGGTTCAATGCCAAGAAGACACAAGGGATATCTAAACAAGATCTAAAGCTGTAAATCTCCTCTCTGTATCCATTACAGTGTATTTTATGGACAGCTGAAATTAAATTCACACTTTTGTAATCCATCAGACTAATCACTCGTCTTCTCTCCAGGGTTCAAGATATAGGTGGCATCATGCTGGAGGAGAAGCTGGAGACAGATGGCCCCAGATCCTCCATGCCGCCGGAGCTCCCCCATCCCCAGTCTCAGTACTCTCAGTGGAAGTTTAAACTGTTTAGGGTGAGGTCCATGGAGAAAGCTCCATTGCCCACTGAGTCACAGCCTGAGGGAGAAGTTGTGCTAAGTATCTCACCTACTGCATCTCCAAAAATACACTCAGATAATGCTGTGGGTCCAAGGAGTGTTATGAAATTGTGCCTTGGGGGAAAAAGCAAGGAAAATGTGGAGGGCCCAGGTCGAAGGGTCGACAGGAAGCTAGAGGAAATGGACACACACATGAACCACCTCAGGTAAACAAGTGTCACTATACTTCAAAATCTACATTATGTTTTTCTCTATATGTTACAATTTGAGAATGTGACACTATTTCTCTATAAAGGTGTCTATGTCGTCTTTGTGGAATGCGCTTGAGGAAAGTGAAGGGACCCGTGCATGACGTTCACGGGGATCTGGATGAGGAAACTAAATGTGCCTTGCGTAAAATGGGCTGCAGATTCACAGGCTGGCCAGAGGTCATCCTCAGAGTCTTCAAAGAAGATGTGACAGAGGACACAGAATCAATCCACCCTCCTTCCTTCTGCCATCGCTGCTGGATGAGTTCCATACGAGGTGGGGGTGTCTGCAGTTTCTCCAGAACAAGAGTGCCTGAGTGGAAATCCCACTCTTCCTTTTGCCATCTTTGTTTCCCCAAGAAATGTTCATTCCAGCGAACTGGAAGGAAGAGGAGGAAGGGCATTCCCAGAGCCCAGAGCCTGGCAAAAAGAAGCAGGTGGGAGCACATCAACAACATTCCTGTTGGAGAGCGGAGAATTTTAAAACCATTTGGACATCGTGAACACGGTCTTGCACTCAGAGGCTGGATGAAACCAAGCATCCAGAGAGAGCAATGGGTAAGGAACATCACCCAGTGCCAGAAAGACCACCTGAGTACGAAGCTGATCTCTGAGAAGCTCCCCGTCGACTTCCTGAACTCTTTCACCTGCCTTGTGTGTGACCACCTGCTCTCTGATCCAGTTCAATCCCCCTGTGGGCATCTCTTTTGCCGCAGTTGTATTTTAAAATATAACAATGCTCTGGGACCACGCTGCCCAGCCTGCAACTTGCCCTGTGCTTCTAATGATCTCAACCCACCTGCAAAAGCCTTTTTATCAGCTCTGTATTCTCTGCCACTGCTTTGCCCCAGAGGTGACTGTGGCGAGCATGTGAGGCTGGAGACATTTAAAAGCCACTATCTGGATCATGAGCTGAGAGAAACAGACACAAACAAGCAGTCATCACAGCTTGATAACTACCTGTTTGCCAATAAAGGGGGCAGACCCCGTCAGCACTTGCTATCGCTGACCCGTCGTGCGCAGAAACATCGGCTGAGGGATTTGAAGAACCATGTGAGGGTGTTTGCAGACAAAGAGGAAGGCGGTGACCTGAAGTCTGTGTGTCTGACCCTCTTCCTGCTTGCACTAAGATCTGGAAATGAACACCGGCAGGCAGATGAGCTTGAGGCCATGATGCAAGGTAAGAGGCTCTTATGAGCCCGTTGTTCAATCAATAGGAAATCTCTCAGGGCCAAGAGAGAGGGACACAAACAAATGAAAGTTATGGTAACGTTTGCTCATTATTGTTTCCGTCTACCCCCCGAGGTACACAGTCATCACATAAATAACAATGAGATGGAAAGTTCACTGTTCAAAAGAGGGGAGAAAGTTTCTCAGAGATTTTGATTGAAAAGCATTTCATTATTGTCCATCTCTGTCTATTGAACCACCGCTGTTACATACGCCCAGCCCCTCCCTGACTCTCTCCCACTCTCACTCTGTGGCTGCTTGTCTGTCAGTCTCACACTCTCTTTAATGCACAATAACAACTTCTGTGAAAGGGCTGTTAGAATCAAAACAACATCAGCAGCTCTTGTATCTGCAAATTACACAGACAGCACCATCCCCCTCTCTGGGGAATGGAGGCCAGCTGGTGTCTGTTTTCATCTGCAGCCAATACATCACTTTCACCAGCTTTTCTAATTCAACTCTCTGTCCCCTTGTAAAATTTGGAAATTAGGAAATATTGGATTTTGTAATCATGGACTTCTGACAATGATGCATTCAAGTCTGGATGCTAAATTCCAAATTTTCTCCTTCTCACTGTGTAAATGGCTGAAAATGCAGGATATCAAACGAGGAAATGTTTGATACTGCAGCTCTTTTCAAAGCAAGGGAAATGGGCTTTCACAGTTTTATATGATCCTCCCCATGCCTCAGTCTCCTCCTATTGCTTTCCATTCATATTTTATTTGCCTATTTCTGTCTCCTTCTGAGATTTTCTCCTGTTTTTTTGCAGGCAGAGGTTTCGGGCTACATCCTGCAGTGTGCTTGGCTATTCGAGTGAACACTTTCCTGAGCTGCAGCCAGTATCACAAGTTGTACCGGACCGTCAAAGCTATCAGTGGCCGCCAGATTTTTCAGCCCCTTTATACCCTTCGAGCTGCAGAGAAGGAGCTTCTCCCTGGCTTTCACCAGTTTGAATGGCAGCCAGCTCTGAAAAATGTGTCTCCACATTGCAATGTTGGCATTATTAATGGGTTGTCAGGATGGGCTTCCTCAGTAGATGACTTCCCAGCCGATACCATCGCTCGGAGGTTTCGCTATGATGTGGCACTGGTGTCAGCATTAAAGGATCTGGAGGAGGACATCATGGAGGGATTGAGAGAGAGTGGGATGGAAGACAGTGCTTGCACCTCAGGTTTTCGTGTCACTATCAAAGAATGTTGTGATGGCATGGGCGATGTCAGCGAGAAGCACGGCGGAGGACCGGCTGTTCCTGAGAAGGCTGTACGTTTCTCTTTCACTGTAATGTCTGTCTCGGTCCTACCTGACGATAAGGAGAAGGAGGTAACAATCTTCACTGAGCCAAAGCCAAACTCAGAACTGTCCTGTAAGCCCCTGTGCCTAATTTTTGTGGATGAGTCAGACCATGAGACACTCACAGCCCTCCTGGGGCCCATAGTTGCAGAGCGTAATGCAATGAAAGACAGCAGGCTCATCCTATCCATGGGTGGCATGCCTCGCTTTTTTCGCTTCCACTTCAGAGGCACAGGATATGATGAGAAGATGGTACGAGAGATGGAAGGCCTGGAGGCATCTGGGTCTACATATATCTGCACTTTGTGTGACTCAAGTCGGGCAGAAGCATGTGAAAATATGGTGTTACACTCCATCACCCGTTCCCATGAAGAGAACCTAGACCGTTATGAAATATGGAGAACCAACCCTTTCTCTGAGTCTCTAGATGAGCTGCGAGACAGAGTCAAAGGAGTCACAGCCAAACCCTTCATGGAGACCCAGCCCACACTTGATGCTTTACACTGTGATATTGGCAACGCCACTGAGTTCTACAAAATCTTCCAGGATGAGATAGGGGAGATGTACCAGAGGGTCAACCCCAGCCGGGAAGAACGACGCAGCTGGAGAGCAGCCCTGGATAAACAACTGAGGAAGAAGATAAAGCTCAAACCAGTAATGAGGATGAATGGAAACTATGCCCGCAGGCTAATGACCATGGAGGCTGTGGAGGTGGTGTGTGAGCTGGTGCCATCAGAGGAGAGAAGGGAGGCCCTCAGAGAGCTTATGAGGCTCTACCTCCAGATGAAGCCTGTGTGGCGCACCACCTGCCCAGCAAAGGAATGCCCCGACCAGCTGTGCCGCTACAGCTTCAACTCCCAACGCTTTGCTGACCTCCTCTCCTCCACCTTCAAATACAGGTACAATGGAAAGATAACCAATTACCTTCACAAGACCCTGGCACATGTGCCTGAAATTGTTGAGAGGGATGGATCCATAGGCGCCTGGGCCA
The DNA here is from genome assembly GCA_016785285.1 of Brachirus orientalis. NCBI lineage: Eukaryota > Metazoa > Chordata > Actinopteri > Pleuronectiformes > Soleidae > Brachirus > Brachirus orientalis. The sequence goes on from JAFBJR010000253.1 coordinate 982,404, forward strand.
GTGAGGGGAATGAGTCAGCAAATAAGCTGTTCAGGCGTTTTCGGAAAATGAATGCACGGCAGTCAAAGGTATTTGAACTGGAGGACGTGTTGAAACATCACTGGCTTTACACCTCCAAGTACTTGCAGAAGTTTATGGAGGCTCACAAAGATTCTGCCACAGCTCTGCAAGCTACCATCAACCCAGTAGAGATGCAGGAAGATGAGGAGATGTCTGTGGAAGTGACTGACTTGTGATTTTTGTTTCACTGCAAACCTGTTGTGTTTACTTATAAGTGATCTTATCATACTTGAATTTACTGTCAATTGCCTCCATTATATTGGTGTGTTTCTCCATGTTTTTTTTTCTTTCTTTATACATCAATGGATATGTAGAATAACTGCTATCGTAACACATTGTGATTTTGAAACAATATTTGAAGAAAATATGAGTCCAGCCAGGTCAGTCACATTTAAAATAACTTTTTTTTTTTTTTTTTTGCTTTTAAATGAACTTTATTGAAAATAATGACATTGTTATCATGTTTTTTTTGATGTGTGCAATTTCCTTGATTTGAAAAATGTTGTACATGAATTTGCTTTGCCTTTGGTTTGGGACTGCACAGAAATCTCGAAGTAACTCATTTCTTTTCTTTGTTCTGAGCAGAAGAGTTCCTTTCCTTATCTTTAGCATCTGTGAAATGTGGTTCAGTTTATTGTATTTCAAGGATATGATGCATTATGAATTTATATAGTAAGGATTATTATGGAAACAGATGAAAGTACTGTAAGTCATGGAAGGAAATTGTGTTAAAAAGGCCACATTTGTGGCCACTGTATTAATATATCATTTGAGCTGGAGCACAATGCAATCACTGAGACCAAATGTTCTTTACTTCACGATTGCCCTCTGAAAAAGATTACTTTAGTGTTTTATCGTGGGATCCCTGAGGGGTGGAATAGATGCCAGGTCACTTTGAACCAGTTTTTATCTCTTTTAGGTTTTGCACAGTGTAGGATAGATGACGCTTATATGGATTCTTCACATAAAATAAAGCACATACTGACCTTTATGTCGAGATCATAAAATACAGTATGGTCCCTTACTGAGCATGATAGTCCGTAGACTGTAGCAGGCAGGGATGTTTAGGATATAACCTGCATTTCTTTTTCCGCCGATTTTTCTTCTGTTGACAGTGGAGAGAGATGGGTTGGAGCAGAAATCAGATTTAAGCTGATATGTTGGCAACTTTATTTGTTTGATTGATTGATTATATTGTCTTTTGCAGCCCACACCATTTTAAATGGTGACAGGCAATTTTGTTTTCATATTTGATTGAGTATTTGATTTTATTTTCCTGCTCTGGGTTTAACCATGTGACAGCTGTGAAATATTCACATTTCACTGGACAGTAGTCAGACTTGTACAATAGCATCTTGTTTTGATTGGATTATTGTGCAACTTGTCTCTTTTTTGTTCTAAATGAATTGCATTTCTGAAGTAGTGGATGATGGATGATTCAGAAAATTCAACTTGTTTATTTTTTTTTATCATGTCATGTATTTCCTCATGTCATTTTTCCATATCACACTAAATATCAGGTACTGTTTGCGGTTGCAAAACAATTTCACCAGTGGTTATTTTGGTGCGTTTATATTGAATTTCCAACATTTTTTTCACATGTTGTAATGTAATGCTGTGGACTGTATCACATATTCCTGTTGTATTTTCACAGTACCACACAATATACTATCTTTTTAATGAACTACAATTAATTTTTAATAAAATGAGTAAAGATGGAATATTAATGAAGTGTCTTATTTGATTTTATTAAACAGCATTAAGTACAAATGATTCTGTGCTTTGAATACGTAATAGCAGCAGAACATGTAAATGTATTCCTGTTTAGTTTTATCTTGAATACAGTTCAAAAAGCATATTACAAGTGAAAACACAATTTGAGCTGGAGACACTGAAGCCAGACAACCTCACATATTAACATTTTCTGGTACATATAATATAGATATTGCTATTTCAAAAATATAATCTTCTTAATTTCACTCTTTTTTTCATTAACTTTTACATATTATTAATAAATTACAATTTTTTCAAGAAGAGATCACAATAAATCAGAATTCATTTTAAAGGATTAAATGATACATCATCTATTCATCAATATGTTAATGACTATATTAGAAAAAAAAAAGTATGAAGTTTAAAAGAAAAAATTATTATTACCTTTAAATGACATATAATGACATGATAATCAATGACATGACCTTTTGGGAAGGAGCATAATATTGGGAGAATATGATTTATCGACCTGATAAGAGAAGACAGTGCTAGTTAAAAAGGAACTTGGATTACAAATATAAATTCAAAGATAGAGGTACAAACTTAATCATCAATATATTCCACACAGCTATAAAAGGTTTTATGAATTGTAAAAAAATAATAGAGCTTCATTAAGACCTTGGACCTGTGGTAAGTTATGCTTTGCATTAGAATAAATCTGGCAGATCACTTATATTTACAAAACAATATAACAAAGAGGCCAACTCTTTTTAAAATTAAATTAAATTAAAGAATTACACTTGTAAATCTAGCATAAATAACTTAAAAGAGTAAAAGAATTAAAGTCAAAGGTTATAGATTAATCAGAAAACATGAAGTTTAAAAATTTAATATCCAAAATATTTAAGTTAAAAAGGTTGAATACACAAAGTAATTTACAAAAGTACAGTATATAGCTATGCATTAGATCTAGGAAACTGCTTTGTGAATGAATGAATTGCAACCAGCGTCATCATCAAGGATTTTGTCTGTATATTCCCATTAAAACCCAACATTTTTGTTTTTCATCCAAAATTAAACTATACTGTAAAAAAACAATTAAAAGTTATGAAGTAATATCAATAGCATGGTCTTACCTCTGTGTAAAAATATGGATAAATATGCATTTGCCTTTCATTTTTTTCCTTGTTTTTGAAGTTTATAATACAAAAACCTAATAATAATAATAATAACAGGACATTACAATATGTTAAGTATTACTATTTCTTTATGGGCTAAATGCAATAAAAATATGAGTTTCTCAATTAAATATTCTGTATATATAAAAACACGGAATCAAACTGTCAAACTAAAAACACTGACAGACATACAAAGTAGACACAGAACTTTCTGGTTCTTTATTTTACTCGTCATCAATTTTCATCAAATGTATTTTAGTTGTGGAAAGAACTGTACAACAAAACAAACAAACGAAAAACTGCATTATTTTCATCTTGAACTTGCAGTCAGAAACTTTACAGGTGAGACTTTTCAACGCTGTAGAACTCACTATTCTAAATTTCACTTTATTAAGAGAAAGGAAACTCCCCAAATATACACGACAATTATCACAGATGTCAGTATCACAGAATACAGCAGAGGCATAGAATTAGTCAAAAAGTCTTCTGAAAAAGCTTTTTTTGGCAGGTGAGATCTTGATCGTCGGAGGAGTTTTCCTGTTCTTGACTTTCATGGGGGTGCGCTTGAGTGGCGTGACCTGTCGAGTTGGGGTCATCTCCTGATAGGGGAGGCCTCCGTGGTCGAGGCAGAAATACTTCTTGCTGCCCTGTGAGAGTCTGAGCAGGAGGGTCTCAGACAACTCCATGCACTGGGCGTGGACCCAGTGTCCTCCCTCCCCTCTGGAGCAGAAGATCATGGCTGGCCGGTGGAGCTCAGTGGAGTAATACGGCTCCCACGTGTTGGGCTCCACCTGACAGCCCAGGCAACATTTTGCCCAGTAACCTGTTTGTGATTCATCCTCTTCGTCCTCTTCATTGTAATTATCCCCTTCACTGCTGTCATCAAGCTCATGTGGCTCTCGACCAAAGTAGAGCTCCTCGGAGTCTTCAAGTGGGGGAGAGTCATCGTAATCTGTTGACTCCTGACTGCAGCCCTGCGTTCCTTCTTCTTCTTTACCTTCTCCTGTTTGAAAGCTCACTAAATAGAAATAATTCATATCTGCTTGAGATGGCCTTCCCTCAGTGGGTACAGCAAGTAGGACTTTTCCCTCCCCAGCACAGCCTCCAAACCAAGTGCGACTATGGGTGATATCCGGAGTCCACTTGGGTGCCTCTAATGTCTCAAAGTGGATCCCCTTCTCATCCAGAACAACTGTGCAGCACTCCATCCTCTTTTCAGAATCGGACTGATATCCACCTAAGATGATATATTTGTGAGCGGGACCTATGCGGGTGATGATGGCACTAGAGATGGACATGCCACTGTCAAAAATCTCACAGGTGAGCAACGGGCTGCCCTGCAGGAGCTCCACGCGCAGGCGGAAGAGCCGTGGAGGACGGGAGTCAGAGGTCAGCGAGTGACCTCCAATGAAGTAGACACAGTCCTCTCTAGTGAGGGCTACGTGAAAGGACTGGCCATCGCTGAGCTCGGGCAGAGTGTGAGCAGAGGAGCACCCAAACTCCAGGTCAAACAGGAACACCTGAGGAGGACAGTTGACGACGCTGTTCCAGCTCTCTGTGGTACGCTCCCCTGCTGGTCTGTAGGATCTCCCACCGAATAACACACAGGCCGTCTTCCCGTGGCTTTGAACCATGCTCATGGTGTGGCCATACCTCGCCCCTGGCACTGTTCCCACTAGTTCCTTCTCTTTGCAGCATATGGTCAGTTTACGATTACTGCCGCGACTGTCCGTGGTCAGCAGGTACAAGCTTGATGAGATCTCGTTGTTTGGGGTACGGCCACCGTGGATGAGATAACTCTCTGGAAGGCCATCATAGGGGTCAAGGCGGCAAACAGCTGGACAACGTAAAGGAGGAAGGTAATTGGAATCATTGGAGAAAGAGATGGCTCTTAACTTCATCTGGCTCTGTTTAAAGCGAATCCCGAATACTCCCGTTGGACAGGAGCGCTTAGGCCAGCCTTTTTGGCCGAACAGGAGAACTTCTCCATCCAGCTGCAGCAGAGAGCAGCCGGGCTGCAGGAGACCTCCACAGTTCACTGGAGTTAAAGGCTGCAGGGTCATTATCCAGGCAGGTGTCTGCGTCAAAACAGGGTACAAACACACACAAACACAATCTGTCAGTCAGCTGTTGCCTGTTTCATTCGGGGGGTTTTAAACTTTTACTTCCTGTTTATTACAGCAACATGTGGAAGACCATCAGCCATGGTGATTCACACTATAAAGCCCAAAATATTCATATGGACAGAAAACAATGCAGTCTCTTCACGTCACAATAACACACGACACAAAGAGTCATAGTGTAGTATATGATTACTTTATTATTATGTTTAATGTTATTTTGAATAACCTTTATTTTACAGTTTAATGTAAAGTATATGTTACATACAGATAGACTAACCAGCTAACTAATCCTATCAATGAAGGAATAACTATATTATATTACTATTATTAAGAGAAATAAAATATTTTTAAATTACAACAAGTACCACCATTAATACCAGTCATAATACCATAGAATGGTTAATCTAGTTTTTGACAAAGTAATCCTAAACTAGGTAAATTAAGTAAATAAATAAATAAATAAATAAAAATAGGACAGGACTTTTCTTATGAATGAAATAATATTGATATTGTTCTCTTCTTGTTCTCTTCATGCAACGGAGAAGGTGAGGCTACACTTCAGACACTGTTTATTATACTTGTACAAACAGATGCTCTCTATTTTTTGATAACACAAAGTGCTGCTTTTTTTATGCCTAAGGCCAAACTGAAGAAACAAGAAAGGATCACGATACATAGTTACGCCCTCCCTTTTCTTCCTTTATTACTTTAAACAACAAATAAAACCCAATATTGAAAAGTTTGCATCGGAAACTCAAGCGACAGCATGTTTAAGGAACAAATAAAATGGACCTTTATGGGGATAATTACAAACTGAGTTCTGTAATGGGTTATATTATCAGGGGAAACACTGTATCAGGACCATTTTGATATCACTATCATATTACTCAGCGTCTTCGCATTATGACACCTAAGAATGGAACAATTTCATTTAATTCATCATATCCTCAAGAATGTTTCTTAAATATGAAAAAAAAAAAACAATATTGTGTACTTTTATTACATTCAACAGTATGGTTATGGTTACTGTGGTTAGCTTGAGTCACTTTTGTAGACAGACTGTGTCTGACTATATTTTCAAGTCAACATGATCTTGAAGCTGAACATAGAGTAACCCTAGCACAGTATTGAGAACTGTTATTTTCTCTTTCTCCTTTTAAGAATCTTAATTATAGCTTACCTTGGCCGGGGCCAGATGCAGTGCTTGAGCTCACTTTGGTGTAAATGTTAAGATCCTGCAGATGAAGCAAAATGCTCTTTATGCAGCAAAACTTAGACAAAAACTAAAAGGTAACAGAGTTGTGTGAAGCTCCGTTGACTCACAGACACACTTCCAGATCTTGAGGTTAACAGTCTGTGACTGCTGTTCTCTGACAGCTGCGCCGCTCGACTGCGCTCACGGAGTCACTTCAGTGGTATCACTGGATGTCTTTGAAGCTGTACCAAAGACAGTACTGAGAGACACTTGTTTGCAGTGAACAATTCTCTTGTTATCTTGAGAATGTTTTGCCTGTGTTTTATCACTATTTAATGTTGCGGTAATTGTTCCCCTTGGGGTGATTGGTACTGAGTGCCGGTGGTGAACTTCTACCTCACTCCAATTGATGGTGCTTTGCTCTTTTGGTTATCATCTTGTGATAAGGTACCTGCAATGCAACAGGTAATTGTTTTCACACTCACTCAACACTCATTTTAAATGCTATACTGCTATAAACTGCAACCAGCATTCAGGGCTGGGTCATACTACATATTCCATGACCATGCATGTGTATTCAGTCTTAGACTATGTTCATCCAAAACAGTATGTTCCATCCAGTAGCACTGGGACATCGCCCCCATTTGTAGTTGTGTTCTTGAGAATGTTTTGCCTGTGTCAATATGGCATTGAATTTCAAATCCAGTCTCCAGTTAAAAATAAATAACTATAAAGTATATATAAATAATTAATTATGGTGATAATTATAGTCTGGATGAAATATCTCAAATGTGCATCATCTGTGGAGATGCACAATGATGTCCATGCTTGATAATTACCTATTATAGATAATATGTGTTCGTCTCAAGTGTGTCAGAACGTTGGAAGCAAACAATACAAACAAAGTCTTGTGTGTGTAAAAGCAATTAAAAAACACATCTACCATCTTATCTTAATTATTTTATACACATACATTCAGTTGTACTTTAAGTTTAATATCATGTTTTTGCAATTAGTAAACTAAGCATCCCCCCCAAACACAATTGAAACAAATTGATTTAATAAAACATTAAGTACAACCCTTTGGAAACATGTGCCTGGTGCATGCTCTTATTAAACTTGCACCATGCACTTTAGCCCTGTCTACTTATTATCTTTATAAAGGTCCCTTTGCTCAGCAGACATTGTGACATATAGCAAAAGTACAGGTGTTGCTGATCACATGAATAATTGCTCTGTTCGCTTCTTGTAAGTCAGGACAGTGTGACCGGGAGTCAGCGTGCACATTGAAGGTAAATTGGAACTCAGCCATCAATAATTTAATTATGTGCACTTGTGCTTTTCCTGCTGTGACCTGTCAAAATGGCTGCTGCGAAAAAAAAAGAAAAAAAAGGCATAATTTCAACTTAGCTACTGTTAGCCTTAACTAAAATCTTAATTTAGTTTTTTATTTGCTTTGCTTTAAGTATTTTCCATCTCTTTTTTTTTCTCCCTCATAGCATCAAAAATGCACTGATCCTTTACACATTGTCAGATTACCATTCAGCGCGCTGAAAAAGCCCCCATGCACTATTAGCTGTAACCCCTCCTATTCATACACAAATAGATCCATAGTCTCAATGGACACATCACTGTAATACCGCCTAAACCACAAGCTTAGGAGTCAACACGGCCTATTTCACCGAACCCTTTGACTTCACTGCTGAATGACATGGTACTGGGAGTGTGAGTCATTAGTTCTCCCAGCAAACCAAACCTAATGCATCGTTATACTACAGTGCTGGAAGAAGAAACAAAACATCATTCATCAGCAGTGATGAATGGTGTATGTTGCAGCAACAGGTTCTGCCTGCCACCGCTGTGTATATGCCTCTGCTTTGAAGATTTGACCTTTCGTGGATAAAGTAGCATATCCCTTATATGAGTGGCAGACATATGCCTAAGCACCCAGAGAAAAAAATAAACTGAGCTGGAAGCAGATGTCTACCAGCTCATTAGCATTATGTTTTTATGCCTGAGCGGCAGAGGGAAAAAAAACCTAAGGAGTGTGCAAAACAAAGGCAGAAACCACAAGTGCCTGTAAGACCGTTACAGCTTGAAAACACATAACAACAGAGCACCTGTGCATCTAAACTGATTCTAACAGGGTTGAGTTGGAAAATGTACTCCTGTTTCTAGAAAGAATATGATGCATGAATTCAGATGATGGGCTATGCAGAGTTGATTCTATTTTTTTTTTTTTTTTTAACCTCTTCATTTTTGGAGAACTGCTGCAGCTGTATGAATTCAGCCTTTCCCGTATAAAATAAAGCTTTCCCGTCAACCCCGAAGGCATCCACACAAAGCACTGACGGAAAGTTATGTAGCTGCAGCTGGTGTGGTGCAAAGAGCGAGGAGGCACACCAGTGTGTGGTAGACCCCAGGCCATGCAAGGATTTGTACATAATTGATAGAACAAAGTAATTAGAATCTGCAGTAGCACCTGTTTCTGTCCCCTGTAATGTATCACTCCCTGACTGCTGCTACCCTGAAGCGTGGTTTTGACGGATGACGTGGCGACAGCTCTGATGTTCTGACGATCACTATGCAGCACAGTTGATCACTATTTAATGTTGCGGTAATTGTTCCCCTTGTGGTGATTGGTACTGAGTGCCGGTGGTGAACTTCTACCTCACTCCAATTGATGGTGCTTTGCTCTTTTGGTTATCATCTTGTGATAAGGTACCTGCAATGCAACAGGTAATTGTTTTCACACTCACTCAACATTCATTTTAAATGCTATGCTGCTATAAACTGCAACCAGCATACAGGGCTGGGCCATACTACATATTCCAGTCTTAGAGTATGTTCATCCATCCAAAACAGTATGTTCCATCCAGTAGCACTGGGACATCGCCCTCATTTGTCCTTGTGTTCTTTGACCACTGAGATGAACATGTGTGGGTACTGGCAGACGTCCTCATATAGCCTCAAGCAAGTTACCATGGTTACTGTCTTTTTTGTTGTGTCTTTGGACCAAAAACAAGAGTGCACCACCAATTGGACTTCAAAGCGTCGTGTGTGCACTGTGCATGTGCAGTCAATGTGTGACATCCACGCGGACTGAAACTAGCTGTGTGCAGTTTTGTCCAATCGGCACATGGACAAGCGTGGGTGGATGGGCGGATGACAAACTTCATGTCATGCCCAAGTGGACCTGTGGCACACGTGGACATGGGAAGCATCACCTGGCCCTTTGAGTCGCTTGTTTAAGGATATGTTTGGCGGAATTAAAGCACATGGTGGAAATTGAAATGGACAACATTTTTGGCTTAAACTTGTAAATCTTATGACAGATTTTTGACACCATCCATAAGCCTTGCTTTCACTGTTTTTGTGGCTGCTAGGACAGGCTTTTCCTGGGTAAACTGACGACTCGATGCATTGCAAATAGGAACTGTTATTATTCTGTATCCAAAACACTGAACAGAATAGCATTCACCCACATTCATCTGTCATGTTTTCCTTGCTGGGCTTCCTATTATGAGACAACCTCATAACAACTCATTGTTTTATTGTCAGTACACCAATGTACCATTGGTATATTTGTATTTATATTTTTTGTGCAGCAATTTGGTCAACTGAGAATGATTTTAAATGTGCTATGGATATAGATTTTGACTTAACTTGTAAACTACTCATTCCACACACCAAAATCCAGCAATAAAATCAACAATCATACATCACAGCACACAGACGTTGTTGATCTCCTGTTGCTCCAATTCGTAAGCTCAAATGTGTGATTTTGGGACTTGTGGCTTTTGAGATATTTTTGCAAGAGTTTACCTAAGGGAAACAGTGTACTAAATGAGACTTCAGTAGACCAGCAGGTACTGTGTCTCTGCAAGCTAAAAACACAGATTTTAGATCTATTTTTATTTTTTATACTTTTGGTGCAGTCGATTTGTTAGATTTTTTTAATACATTAGTCAAGTGGCCAAAAATCTGACTGCAGTTAAATGCAGGTACTGTTCTGTGTCAGCAGAGAAACCTCTTATCCTCTAAATCAGAGGTGTCAAACTGGCAGTCTGTGGGCCACATGTGGTCCCCCAATCGATTTCATGCGGCCCACCACTTAATATCTTTCCTTTAAATAGTGCGAGTGGCTGAGGCACCGCTGCCAGTGAGGTGATAGAAAAGTATATAACACTAAATATATTTGCTAGCAACATTTTCGTAACAGTAATAAGCCATTTGGTTGTAGTAACTGCATTATTAAATGTATTACAATAATATAAGGTTTCTAAAGTTGTTAAAGTTGTTGTAGACTCAGTTTCCTTCCCTTCATGTGGTTATTAACAATAACTGCAGAAATTGTACTTAATATTCAAATGAAGGCCTTTTTGTTGTATTATGATGTTAACATGTACCTGTACCTTAGCTGGTAGTATTGTACTTGTCTCTGTCTCCCTCTCTGTCTCTCCTTCTATCTGTCTCTCTGTCTGTCTACGTTTCTGTCTGTCTGTATGCCTGACTCTCTCTCTCTCTCATTTTCACTCTCCCGCCCTTCCCCTCACTCTTTCTTTCTCCCTCCCTCTTTCCTTTACACTCCTCCTTCCTTCTTTCCTTCCTTCCCCCGGTCCATCCACTCCCCATCCCCCTGTCCGGTCCAGCTACCCAACATCACACAGGCAGAAAATAAATGAAAAAGAATAAAATCTATAATAAGTACAGGCCGAGTATCACAGACTCTTCCTGTGCACAGCAAATCTGTTCAACACCACAAGGCATGCAGTCACTGGTACTACATGTCCTAGGCAGCGGACAGGACAGGTTAAAAAAAAAAAAAGAGGTTTTTATTATATTTACATTTTTGTAAAAGTATTTTTTAATAATAGATTCATTTTGCATCATAAGTGAAGTATACGTCATTCCATATCAAAACAAACACTTTTACTTTTGTAAAATATCTTTAATGCAACATCATGATGGAATATTTTCATTAGGCCTCAGATCATTTGAGTTTGATACTCCAGCCCTAAATGAAAGAATGTGTCTTGGAGTTGTACTAGTATGGCCACTTAAGGCAAAGGGCACCCTTTTACTGTTATCCCGGACTGGAAGAAGCAAACAACAACAACAACAAAAAAAAAATATTTGCAAATAACTACAGTATAAAAGAACTTTGGGACTTTTGCTCCAAATCTCTTCTCTTCTTCCACCGTCTTACTATTGTTCTTGGATTACCTGCACCTCTAAATGTGTTCCTCCTCTCTCTGTGTAGGTTAGCAGCCCAGTATGTGGCAATATGCCAAGGGCAGAGACTGCATCTGAAAAACTGGCATCAGACCAGATGCTGGTGTAAACACACCTAAGACTTTCTGCAGTTCCTTTGAGCTCTTCAGATCTTCATTCAGTTGTCCTCGGGACAGTGTCACAGTTCATGGGTTGTGGCTTTTATATGTTGAAGGGCCACCTAAAGCCACGTATTAAGCAGCTAAGCTTAGATATGTCCTCACCCTGTCTTTCCCTTCGGCCAACAGGAAATACTGTGAGTAGATGTGCGACACTGACCCTGCCCTGCAAGGCAGAGGAGAAACAGAGCACAGAGTGAGTGTGATGTGACAACAGCGGGACAGCTGGATGGCTCGATCAGTTGGGGTCATTACCTTGTTGAACTGCCTCGATTTCCTGGAAGCTTGATGGATTGAAACTTTCAGTAAGGAAACCAGCAGAGCAGTTTTCACTCACACTAAAGCCACTTTCTGGAGCAAAGAAAAAAACCCTAGTCTCCTCCTCATCACCTGTCGCAGAGCTTTCCTTCTTTACCTCCATCTGTCTCCTCTGGTTTATCTCCCCAGTCCTTTGCTTTGCAACGAGCCTCAGTTTTCCTTAAGCAAATGGCTGGAGTGTTTGAATAAAGGGAAGTTTACTGCAGATGTGTACACTGAAGCATGAACAGGACCTCAGGCAATGCCAGCTATTGATTTTACCATGATTCTGATTAGAGGGCTCCCTGTTGCAATCGATACCATACATCAGTGAACTGCACAGTGAAACTGATGGTCCCCGACAGGACCCCATATTTAGTTTCCAATTAATCACACTCTTGATTATTTTTAAGATTAAATGGCAGTTGACTGAGCACAAGATCCCTTAACACAAAAAAAACAACAAAAAAATAAAACTGTTCAGTGGTTCTCGACTGCCCAGACACATCAGACACTACATGTTACATCTATAAGTCAATAACGCTGCTTGATCAACCTGATTAAATTTTATGGGCTACTAGACACTGTACACTATAGAGTGAGCGCATGATGAAAGATATTCCTTTCATGCTGCACTCTTTTACTGACTGTCTTATTATCTTTTTGTAATGAATGATGCTGCTGCTGGTTTGACAGGTTGCAGCTGTGGGAAGGAATGCTACAGTGCAAGAGGCAAAGCTGGAAGTCTTTTGCACTTGGTGTTATTTATAAAGTATAGTTGACATTTGTTACGCAAATAATTTCATTTTTTTTAATGCAAAAATCCAGATTGCACATATTCTGAAAGTATATCATTTTACTTAATACTTAAATATTTTAAAGGTTTGTGACAAGCTGACCTTAAGGCTGCATGATTTTTGAATCTGGTGGGATAATGCTCATCAGGGTATTTGAAAAACCTGGCTTAATGATTAATGGCTTAATGATCCTTGACTTGCTTAAATTAATACAATTTTTTTTTTTACATTAACAGTGGATTAAATTTACTCTTTTCCCCCACGTTTTACCGCCTGTAAGTCTTTAATAGAGGTTTCACAACAATCCTGCACTAGTTGCAAAAGGGTATCAGTGATTAGTGGCGTGTTTAGTAGTTAAACAAACCCCATTTTTGCATAATGGGCAGTGAAAACAGATCAAGAGGGAATATGAACATTCAACCACACTTGGATCGATTGCTGGACTGCCCAACACAGCTCTCTCTGAGATTCTCAGTGTGGTGGTATTTAGATTTAGTTGTGACTGGTTTGCCAACAAAGGTTTGATTACAGGCGTCAACAAAACACTGAGTTTTTAAACTGTACATTGAGGTGTAGTACATTTGTGTGTAGGTGTTCAGTGGCAAGTACATAGTAATAAGATTCTTATTATCTAAAAATATGGTTGTTTAATGTTCCTCTGGTATTTCATCAGCATCAATTTATTAATTTGTTTTAAGCTTATGCAGGAATAAGAGATGTAGAAATTTGCCCGTGCTGCATTAATATGAGCCACAGTGCTATTTCACGGAGAATGGTTCCTTTAATTGAGGCTCAGACAGCGAATTACATTCCCCGCGTTTTAACAATTTAAACTTATAAGAATGGAAAACTCAATAAAAGTCAAATATTTGTTAATCTATGAAAGAACACCCAACAGTTCTTCAGTAAGCCTTTAAAAAGCCAGTGTCCTTTAATTTGCAAAGTGATGATACTGAACGCACATTATATGTGTGATTATGGCTGTTATTTCCTTTTAAATCGTCTACTTTACCATTTATTATGCATAATCAACATGCAGTTTGCGTCGCTGGCATGCAAACTACATTTGACGGTACACTGCCCGTTTTTCATTTTCACAGCATTTCTAATTGCACGGCTCTAATCTTAAGCACCAACTTAAAAAGCCTGCTAGTGTTCAGTGATTATGAGGGCAGGTGAGAGTGTTTAATAGTTGTTACAGTGCATGTTTTGAGTGACGTAGACCTTTTTTTGGTCAAGAACTCACTTGTGACTCGTTGTTGACTGTTTAACACAGCAGAGGAGCAGCCGAAGATTGCGGCGCGATGAGGGTCGTCTCTGTGATGTCTGCCAAGTGATTTGGTTGTTGACTCTTCGCTGCCTTACAGACATGCTGACATAATGGAAGGGCTTACTGTGAACTCTCACCTTGATTAGCAGGTGTAATTATGAATTTGCTGCTGTAAGCTTAAAAAAAAAAACAGCGGCAAGGAGTAATTTTGGTAAGTGGTCGTGTCTCTTTGACACTGAGTGGCCTATAATTGCCTCCACGACTTCTGAGCGTTTGGCACCTGAATGAATAAACTAGTCAGGATAATTTTTCCACTTAGGTCTTTTTTTTTACTTGTTTAAAACAATAATTAAATAGCCACAGACAGCTATAGAGAAAAGCATGAAACTTTTTGATACTGAAACTGTACAGTCACCCACCCGGTTTATTGGACACAACTGTTTAACTAATCAGCCAATCACATGCCAGCATCTTACTGTTTCTCACTGGTAACACCTAAATTGAGCATTGCCAGATTGCTTCATCACATCAATCAATCATGCATACACAAAGGATTATGGCACTTACTGTATGCTGCGCTGAGGATACACAACATGCATCCTTGTAAATTCTCTGTGGACTCAGGCCTTAAAAGACTTAGAAGCATCCCGTGGTGGTGTCAGATGACATGACATTCTTGAAATTCACCCATTTCTTGACTTTGAGTAGTATGCAGTACTTTAGAAACTGCTGATCTACTGGGATTGCCACACACAACTATGGAGAATGGTCAGAAAAAGAACCTTTATCCAGTGAGAGGCAGTTCTCTATGCATTTAAAATGATATGATGCCATAGGTCAGAAGATAATGCCCAGACTTGTTTGAGATGATAGAAAGGCAACAGTAAGTCAAATAACAACCATAAGAACATCTCTGAATGCACAACACATTGAACCTCGCGGCAGATGGAAAATTCTGCACTGGTTGCCACTTCTGCTACTTAATCAGGTGCCCTGACCTGTGTACCTCATAAAATGGCCATCAGGCTTATGCAACACAATTAATATTGCACTGTAGTGTTAGTCTGACTTCATGTGTTGGTGTGTGAAGGTGGGAGCACCTGCACTCTATTAGCTGCCCTGGGCTGACAGCAGAGGGTGTGTGAGCCCATGATGGCGTGTTGAGAATAAAACCAAGCTTGTGATATTCCATCAAAATATGACCATGGTGGATGACAACTGGCACTGAGTGAGGGATGCCCCCGATACGAAGACACATAGACTAGCATGTCAGAGTGAGCACAGTGCGACATTCTTCCCTCCTCCACGACTCTGTTAAATCCTCCCAGTCCCTCCCGGCTGTCAGTTCCCCTCCTCCACGTTTGCATTTGGTGTCAAACATGTGGTGGAGCTACCTGTAGACCAAAACATGTCAAGGGCTGACTGTCATGTCTGCATGGAAGTTGTGTTTTAGCACGTGTCTGCATATCCAATGTGCAAGCACGGGACAAGATGGACAACACATGCGCAGATAAACCACACACACACACACTGGTTTCCATGACAATAATAACTAGTGCCCTAACCCTGACCCTAACCTTAACCTAACAGCATAACAAACTTCAGCATAATGTTAAAACATGTCTTCACCTTAAAATGTAGTAATTTATGTTATAGGGACTTGAATATTTGTCCACATAAGAAAAACACGTCCCCACAACATAAGGAATACCAGGTACACATACACACATACAAAACAGCAAAAGGATTGTAAAGAAAAGCAAAAGTAGCAAAAGACAGTACTAAAGTAATTTTAGTACTGTCTGTGCCTGTGTTGATCTCTGCCTCTGTGTTCTCAGAGCTAATCATGACACAACTCATTCATTCATTCATTCATTCATTCATTCATTCATTCATTCATCAATCCACATGCGGCAAACTAAGTGTGCTTTCTAAACTCATTTCATTTGTGCTTTGTTTAGAAATAGTGTTTCCTGTATTCTCTCCCAGTGAACCAGTTATTGATAAGCCTGAAACAAAAAGCCTTAAAAGTCTTAGAAAGTTCCCTCTAATAACAAAAAATTAATCTGGGTAGGTCTGTCTCCAGAGGGTCTTTGGAGTAGAAACAGGAAAAAGAGACAGAAAATATGTTCCCAGCTCAGCTGCAGTTTTATTAGGGGCAAGGAGTACTGTTGTACAGGACACCATTTTAAGGAATAAAACATGCCCAAAGTGTGAAACCGCAACATAATTCTCATGCCCATAACCAGGACTGACTCCTATACACCCAAAACAGGGAGGTCATTACAAAATGCTTAAAAAAAATACTGTCAAAGAAAATCTGAAATAAACTTCAAAAACTTGGTAAAGCACCAACACTTTCTCTGGTAGTACAACATAGTTGATGCACTGTTAAAGGTGTTTTGTACATAAAATTTTATGATGCCTGAAATCAATGCTGTGTTTTTCATTGGAATCTTGTGCACTCATAGGCAACTGTGTAGGTACACCCACTGCATATTAATGCAAATATCTATTCAGTCAAAAACATGGCAGCAACAGAATAAATATAGGGATGTAGACAGGGTGGAGATGACCCAGTGAAGTTGAAACTGAGCATCAGAATGGGGCAGAAAATGATTCTGTGGTTGGCTGGTCTGAGTAATTCAGAAACTGGTGGTCAACTGGGCCCTGTGATGGACTGGCGACCTGTCCAGGGTGTACCCCGCCTCGCACCCTATGTCAGCTGGAGTTAGGCACCAGTGACTGCCGCGACCCTCAGTGGAGGATAAATGAGTGAAAGAGTGATCAACTGGGATTTTGACTATCCCATCTATCTCAAGTGTTCATAGAAAATGGTTCCTAAAAAAGAAAAGAAAATATTGGTTCGAAATGATAGGAATACAACAATAACACCCAACTGCAGTGACACTTCTTCAGGTCTTATAAAGTCGCCAGTGAGTTCAGATTCAGTAGTTAGTGAAAGCTTGTGTGCTACTGGGAATGTCCTCTGTTTGCTGCAACATTATGGGGAAGAGGAAGATCTTGGGTCTCCAATAAATAGCACATTGTCAAAAAGAAAAAAAAAAAGAGGAGCTTGATTTTTAATTACATTCAACAGCATGTTTGTGATTGCCAAAGCAAGGAGAGGGAAGAGCAGGGGGAGGAGAGTGTCAATATTTAATAGCGTTGGCTCTTTCAAATTGATTCAAATTCCCCTTTATGATCACAGGGGAGTACATAATCGTATACCCTACCCTGTGTTTGACGGATGCCTTCTGCTCCGCTCTCAGCCTGCGCTGTCTGGGCCGTCACTAGTGCTGTGATATTCTCGCCTGTCTGCTATTATCAGCGTTTTTTTTGTATGTGTGGTTTTCTTTTCTTGCTTCATTTTGTGTTGTGCTGTGTTTGACCCCTTTTATTGCCATCTTGTGTCTGTTATCTGCCATTGGATTCCATTAGCACAGTGACACAGAGGTGATTACAGCCAGCCCAGGTCTTATAATACAGATTAGACGTCATCTGTGATGCCTTTCATATGCCGGCCTGCCATCACACTATCCCTGAAGATACTGTCTGCAGTCCTTTTCCTTGAGCTGTTGAAATGGCCTGCTGTATGCGATCTGTATTCTGTGCATTTTGTCACAATGAATATGTTTTTGACACAACAAATAAGGCCTTTCAGTTTGATGGGGTTCTTTCTCAGTGCAGCCGCACTGGCTGAAGCCTGTATTTTTCTCCTGTTGAGACAGAGGCTGTTTGCTCAGTCTCAGGGTGGAGCTGAGAGACAGATTGCGTCACAATCGGAGTTCAGTTGTGCAGGCACTGCCATTCCTTAAAAGGTAAAAAAAAGAGACACTTCTTACTTTTTTTTTTTTAAAAATTAAGATGGTGAAATAATTGATCACTTACATGCATGGTTTCCAGTTGATGCAATTCAATTACAGTGACAAGCAACCCTTTTCAGAAACAATTGGAGCCTGATTTTAATTGAACAGCAAGTCAGCTCTCATTTCCACTAATTTCATTGTCACACTCCTGAATCACATTCGATGATCACATACAACAAAAACAATCAGGTACTCAATTGGGTAAAGCTGTACTTATTTTAATTTTAAGAAACACAACAGATTTTCCAAGTAAGCAGTGCTGTCATTCAGAAATCTGGAAAGGTGGAAAACATCTTGATGGTTCTAAACCTCCAACATCTCAACTTGTGCCTGTCAATTAAGTGTCCTCTGGTGGCTGCGTTCATTACTTTGTTGCTGTATCTGAAGTGAGAGCATTTACCTTTCTGTACCTCCAATGGGTTTATCTGCCCTGTCAAATAAGAGTAAAAAGGAAGAAAACAGGACAAGCTGTCCTCTGTTTGTCATTCCATGATGCTGTGCTTGGTGGTGTCCTACCAGGAAGGTGAGAGAGATGATGCACCGCCTCAGCTGCTCGTGAAAGTTGATGCAGCTGTTACTGACCCTCGCTGCCAGAGGGCCCGAGGACAGAGACAAAAACACAACTGACTGCAGTGATGAGACCTGGCAACCTCAAAACCTTATGCTGATAATAATGTCCGTAAAAAGAACCATTTAATAGTTTCTTATAAGTGTGACAGAAGAGCTACATTCCAAACTCTGCCAGAAGCTATGTTTTACTTTCTTTTTTTGAATGTAGATGAATGTGATTCTGGCTTTGGCTTCAATGCTGTGTGATTCAAGGTCATTATTTTTCATTCCTGCTGAGACCATTTCTGACCAAAACAACGCAGTAGAGTATGTGTGTTTCCACCATTTGTCAAATTCCGAAGCCTTTTTGTAAGACTGGGTTAACCCTTAACAATAATTATTAAAGAACCAGCTGTTAGAATTCCTCTCAGGTGCGTAGTAAATCTCTCTCTCTCTCTGTTTTAACTTTAAACTGTGGTTAACATTAATGAGCAGATATAAGACATCAACCATTATCATTGACAGCTCTGAAGTGCTTCATTTAAAAGCAATAGTTTATAGTCAGTAGACATAAGATGGATGGAATAAATACACCTTTTGAACAAACTGAATGAACTTCTTGATAGTGACAAGCTTGCAGGGAGTTAATAGAGTCACCCAAAGAGCTTTTTCCCCTTCTCTTATAAAGAACCATTTAAAATGAAATACTAAGACAATAGTGAGAACAGAATGGTGAACCGATAAAGACTCAATGGTAGTTAATCTTGTGAATGGGTGAGGGGTCGGCTATGGTCTGTGTGATGCAAATGTCGTCATAAATTTATGTCTGCACGCAAGCAAACACCTTACTGGCCAACTGTGTAAGCTACGAGTAGCTGAACACTTTACATTCCAGTTGGAATTGTGCTCCTGTTTGGTTGAAACACACAACCACAAAAGAGGACAATAATCGTGGATGCCTGCTTTGAAGTGAGGTTATGCACTGATGTTGGCCAATGCCGAACAACAGATTACTCAGAGAATACAAGGACACACACACGAGATGCATGTGAGCGCGAAACACTAGACTGACATTGATTCTCACTTTAGTATGAATGGAAATGCAAGCGGAATTGAATATAGACTCGTGGAAAGTATGGAGGGGGCCCTAGTCATGGAGAGAAGCATAAACACCCAGATTAATTTTGCTGTGCTACTGACCAGACCCATACTTTAAAAAAAACATTATAAGGAAAAAACAGTATATATTGACAATGAATTGAATCATCAGATCAAGAGATCACGATTAAATCATCCTTCCATCAGGTGCAAGTAAAAAAATGACAGATATACAGTATAACTTTGGAATAAAAAGATTTACGAAACCCCTCAATGAGAAATATGCATACGATTTTTTTCCCTAGAGTTTTAAAACAATTTGTAATTGATTTAGATTAAACACACTGGCAATGTAGGACAGCATCCCTTGTAACAAAATGTGCAATGTGTCTCAAGGCGAAGAAGTGTGTAAGTGTGTTTGTTGTGTGTTGTTGGGAGGGTGAGGTTAGCTGGGTACTATTGTCAGCTTTTCAGTATTTGTAGCCCACTGGGTGAATATGCAGCACTGTAATTAATTTTGTGTCACAACAGTGTGTATCTCTGTGCTTCTCTGTAGAAACAAATGGCTTACAAAGGCTGGAAACCTGGGAGGTGAAGCCAAACAGCGAATGTAAGCTAATTTAATGTAGGGTAGATTTCTATCTTAGCAGCTCATTAATGATACCACTTTGCAAGGACTTTTTCCAGCACAAGGAAACTTCAGTTCTGTTCCCCTAGCTTGCTGTATGTTGCTCACAGTTTGTGTTCTGTGCCATTAATTTTCTATTTTACTCTCTGCATGGTGCTGTCTCTCTTATGCACATGTTGACACATGTTGTCCTCTGCAGTGCGTTGTTGTGTTGGAGAGTGAATATGAAAGGTAAACTTAAGTTTGTGGAGGATTTCATAGAACTGTCTCTTGACATTTTGGTTTAAATTTTGAAAATTAGTGGGATTGTTGTTCACATTTGCACACTTATACTGGAGCGATGCATATTTAATGTCACCTCCTGTCACCTCACATTTACTTGGGGAATGGCAAAGTGTAGCAAAAAAAGTGTACCAAAATAACAACACCTTTTCAGGTTCATGCTGATCAAGTATGTTATTCCTGAATGACTTTTGTTTGACCTGTACAAGAAGTCTTTCTTGGGATTTGATTTAACAAAATAGTGTCTGAAAGATGCCCCTGACTTTCTATTTAAAAATTTATAGGATCTTACACCAACATGCATTAGTGTGTCTCTGTTGGTGTTTGTCAGGGTGAGAAAACGATTCTACATTGATAAGTAAGCATATGCTTTAGTGCCGCAGGGATCCTGCAACACAGTCTTTCCCCAGGTGGTGCTGCTGCCTGTGGTGGCAGAGAAGTAAAGGCCGTGACCACAGCCTTTCAGTTGGTGCCATCCCAACAAGAGAGATGAAGATTGAGATAAAAGGGCAACTCCCAAGCACCAGTCTGCCCTCACTACTCTATGCAGGTGCACTGTTTGTGGGGCACCAACAGTAACACCCAGGTGATAAGGCTGTGGGAGACAGAGCAAATCAAACAGAAGAGAGAAACATGGGCCTCCATCTGGCCCAGCTGTTCCAAGAGCAGCACCCTTTGTTCAGTTAGTTCACAAGATTTACTTAATATTATATTAATGTGCATAGGATTTGATCACTGAATCATGGTCAAAACAAACAAAACCCCGATTAATTCTTCAAAGGATCAAAATGCAACCAACTTGGCGTAAGCAGTACTGCAAGTACAACTGTATAAGACAATAATAAAACAGATGTATATTAATACTATACACATCTTTAGAGCAGCATTTTTTTTTTGGCATTAAAACAGTGTTTGAATGTAATTAGCATTGTTTCCACGATGGGCTTAAACTGTTGGAAAGTATTTGTAAATTGCACAGCAGCTAAATATCCTACCACTGACAGACACTCGGCCTTGGCTCATTGCAATTCTACATTTACCAGCCATTCAACAAGCAACATGGCCATTCAGCCAGTTAAGCTCGATGTACTGCCAAGCAGAAAGCAGCTGGAGAACACACAGCTGAAATTGTACAGGCAACATTTGGCATTCACAGGACATCCACAGCAAACAAAGTTTTAGCTCAGCCAGATGGGTAATTGATGAGGATTGTTGCACTAGGTAAGGAAATGATGTTGTTGATGACATGCAGAACCTAAATGTGTGCAATGAGGACAGAGGAGGGAACTTTAAGTTACTTGATGGGTGTCATTTCAGGCCCGGATGGTAGGCAGGGATAATTTGTTCATTTTTATAAGCAGATTGAAACCAGAGTGACAGATGATTCACTTTAGTTCATCTACTCTGCACTGTAATGTCCCTAATCCTATCCCAGATCCTGTGTTGATGTCTATAATGACTTCAACAAACAAGGACAAATTCTGTACAGTGCCATGGTACATTGATGGTAGATAGTAATCAGCTCATTTACTTCAGCAGGAACAGAAGTACCATAGTGGAAATGATTTCATTACAATTCAAAGCACTCAAACTTGTGTTTGGGCAAAAGTACAGAATGAATGTGGGACTTCTTCATTAAGTATCTAAAATAGGGCAAGAATCTGGGAATTTTAAACATATCCAGATACAGGGGTGACAATAGAATTCGTAGATTGCGATTTTCCCAACCTAAAACAGTCAATTAAAAAAAAAAAAAAATTTAAATTAACAATGTTATTGTTACAAATATTGTTTGTGGAGTGAAAGGAGGGGGAGAGAGTAAAATGGCTGCAAGCCTTCTTCCAACTAGTGGTCGGAGGCTTAAATGGAACACAAACCCACTGTCAGAAAAGCAATACCAAGCATATTTCAAGTTCATACAGAGCTTCAAAGAATCAATACATTCTAACGCCTTAAAAATTCTCAGTATTTTACTGTGTGGAAATGGAGTTTTTCTATTATATTATTCGAGTGAGAGCTACTGTATTTTAATGGTTAACAATACATGTAATGACATGTTGTGATTAGGGTTCTTAAATTTTGATTGTGGTGCCTAACGCGCCTGCAATGAAATGTACTGGAGGTACACATTTTGAGTAAATGTGCTTTTACCTTTCGCACCTGTCATCAGTAGAAATGAACAAACAAAACAAATAAACTGACAGACAGACATATGAGCTTTGATTACACAGTTGATCTCTCAGGTCTTCTGTGTTCACTCAAATAATCAAAACACTAATTTGTATAGGAGGATGCCGCACACAGCAACTGCAGTGCACCCTCCCACTGAACCAATCACAGAGTCTCCTGCTTTTGAGGATCTGGCTTGCCATGTTTACAGCCTTGAGCTCTATCTTATGTTAGTAAGTATACTTGTTCCCCATGTGCCAAAATATTCTTTATAGCTGATGATCATTTTAATATTTCCTGGGATTATGTGTCAGATCATAAAACGGAGGCAGTGATCTTAAGAATCATCCTTTGGGGTGGTTCTTTTACTGAACCACCCCAAAGGATGATTACCCATCAAGTCATCCTGACGGCAAATAAAAGAGCCTTTTGTGTATGTGTGTGTGTGTTTGTGTGCACAGAGATGGGCTACTGTAAGGCACTGTGGAGTACCATTTCATTTCTTACAGGCCGCTCTCCCAAACAAAGTTTTCTTCGGGCCTATTAAAGATAGGGATAAAAAAAATGCGTGCCATTAATATTTTATTATTTTGCCCTTGCCCAATATTCTGCCATGAACTGCTTGCACCCAGGGTGTAATGAACAAAGGTAGTGGGGATTTGTTTCCCTCTAGCAGGAGGGTCAGTTTATTTCTCATCCTGCGGGTGTCACTGTTACCACATCTGAGGCATTGAGGCTCATCTGGTCATCCCACTGCACTAATGACTTATGGTGGTGGCTGCACACAGACCAGCACATTTCTGCAACACTGAACACATGCACACATCAAAACACATGGCACACCAACACACTTTCTACATGAGCAGACACACTCCCAGGAGTAAGGACTGAGGGGGAGAGCAGCAGCTCTAGTCTGCACCCGATGAAATAGAGACTGCTCAGGCCAACCATTGGGTTTGCTTTTGCTTGTTAGACAAACAGAGGAAGACAACCAAGCAATTGGCCTCATATAGCTGCAATAGTAAATACATTTCACTGCTTTGAAGACAGAGGACTAGTCCTTCTGGTGCAAGTAAGCTTTGCATTGTTGTTATAATGGAACTATTTGGCCTGTCATATTATGCAAAGCTTAAGACAGATGGACTGTGGTTTCTGTGGTGCATCACAACATTATGTTCATTCCTGATTATGGACATGGAGATAATAGATATTTTTCAATTTTATTTTCACTCCACCAACTCCCACAAAACACAAGCACATGTTTAGCAACATGAAGCTCAGGTTTATACTGTCAAAAAAAAGCACACATTAAAAACATGGTTCAGTATGCAGACCGTGGACAACTAGAGCGATATTTTCGGAGCTACTACCCGCTGTTCTTTGGTGGCAGACAGTCACCTTGCCAATACCCAGGACGACACCACCTGTCAGGGTTTGCCTTGGGCCCCAGACAGAGCGCTCTGTCGTCCAGACTGGATTTTGTGGCAGATCAGTGGGATTTAGAGAGAAAAACCGGCTGCCACTGCACTGTATACTTTCATCTTTACTTCTAAAAACATAGTTTGGATGTACAATTTCTCCTCACTGTTTTACTTGTGTGGATCCTGATGAGGATGTGGACTGAAAAGAGATGACAGAAAAGCAACAGAGTGAGTGTATTTCAAATTCAAGGCAACATCTGTGCTGATTTTACTCAGCACTTTCTCAGTCCTAAAAGTTATTGTTTCTAGCTCTTGCTGCATGATTTATAGCATAGGACTTTAATGAGAGATGAAAATTTTATTTTTGACTGCAGCTTATATTATGTCAAATAAACTTTACAAGCAAAGCGAAGGATTCGGTCATTAATGTAAATCTAAGGCGATTAGATGAGATTTGTTGCAACATCATGTGCCTCAACCTTTCCTTGACCTTGTGCTGTCATGCATGACTGTATTTTTCAGAAGAGAGTGGTGAGAGGCAAAGCTACAATCTGTTGCTCTCATCAATAACCGAAAGATTCAGTATCTTGGAAATGGCACATTGGTGCCTGGATCTAACCTCTGTTATCAGTAGGAATTTGAATGTGTTTACAACAAAGCTAACATGTTGCTGTTTTGCAACTTGCAGATGGTGCCTAATCCCAGTTGACATAGGGCAAAAGGTGGGGCACACCCTGGAGAGTTTGCCATTCCATCGCAGGGCCATATAGAGACAGACAACCATCCACTCCTACACCTATGGGCAATTTAGAGTGTCCAATTTGCATAATCCCCATATCTGCAGGTTTTTGGACTGTGGAAGGAAACCAGAGAACCCGGAGAAAACCCAGGGGAACATACAAACTCCATGTAGAAAGGCCCTTGTTCTGACTGGGTCGCTTACTGGGGTCTTCTTAGTGCAAAGGCAAGAGTGGTCAAAACTACACCAACCGTGTGGCCCGGCAACTAAAAAAATTGCATTAGAATATGTGCTAAAAGGTCCAGTGTGAAAGAATTAGTGATATCTATAGGTGAGACTGCATATTGTAACATGCAGACAACTGATATGGTTACACAAGGGGTGGCCACTATGGTGGCCTTTACATACTAGAATGGATGTTGTTCATTTTTTTGCATTGTAAGCTTCTGCTACAAAACTCAAAACACACACTCAGGCTGGTTTGTCTGTTCAGGCGGCAATGGAAACATGGCGGCACAAGATTGTGGCCTTAGTAAGGCAGGGCCCTTGTCTGCATTATATTCTACAGCTTCAGAAAACAAATTGTTTTTATTTTCAAGAGATCTTACTCTTTTACAAATATAGTAACGGACAATATATCCTCTAAATGTTGCACAATGAATAACCACACTGCCCCCTCACCAAACATGTTCATCAGTTCAAGCACTACTTGGCTCTACTCAACTTGGAATCTACTTGGTTTGGTGTCAGGCACATTGTTTTCAATTACTAGTACCTGCTCAATGTGGATGGGGTCATCATACCAAAACTACTATGACATCTACACACACAAACTAGTGAAGAGCAAAGCAGTTGTTTTCGGTGTGCTGAATCATTACAGTTAATTAAAAAGTTTAGTTTAGTACTTCCTGCATGACCAGAGCATAGACTCCACCTGACACAGTCACTGCATTGAAATACGACCGAACGGGATGTGATTTGGCTCGCGATCGCCGGCTTCTGGCAGTGCTGCCGCTAAATACACCAGACTCCTTTATTATATATTGAGATTTTAGAAATTTCCTTTAATTAAATGTTTGAGATTAACAAATATTTTGTAATTTTTTTGTCTTTTTAACAGATGTGTAGTGCGGCATTGTTCGGTTTGATTCCTGCATCGGATGCCGCATTCATGACTCTTCCAGTGGCGACACTCTCCGACCAATCAGTGGCCGGCAGTCTGTTGACGTCTCATTATATTATCAGCTCAGCTCTCTTGGAACCTCTCCAGAGGAGGTACTGAAAAAGCAAAAAAAAAACTCCCAGTAGAGTCAAGTCTCACTAGAACTGTAAAGTGGAAAAGCACAGTATAGTACATGAAAGAGGGAGGGTTGCTAACAGCATGTTTATTGTAGTCCTTTTTATTTTATTCACTATCCTTATAGTTTCATATGCAAGTATTTTGATTGGGTGACAAAAAGTAGGTGAAAAGTGAGGAGACTCAGGTTGTAAAAGTCATTTGTCTGTCCTCCAAGACATTTATCCCAACCACAAATGTCAACCTCAAGATGGGGCTAGAGGAAAAAGATCACCTCAGTCATCAGGATTCACTGTCTGGAAACCATGAAGTGTCTCTTTTTTTATTTCAGATTATGAGTGAAAACTGACCTGTCGGTAGCAGTGGTTGAGAAGTCTGGGGATCATAAAAGGAAATTAAGATTCATCTGGCGCACACCATCAATATATCAGCATTCAATTTTATGACCATCCATCCCATAGTTCAGATATTTCAGTCTGCAAAGTGGTGGGTTGACTGGCTGACAGATCAACATTTTTATACTCCGAGCAGTGGGATGGCTAAAAGCACCCAGGTAATTACACAAAATAGTGAGCGGCTTCTTTTGATTTACCAAAAGCAGTCCACCAACAGATGAAAAAGTCACTGAATGGAATATTAATGCAACCAATGACTCACTGAAAAGAGGTAGTGCAGGAGAGGATTCAAACAACTCCTAAGATCAAACTTGACTTTTAAATACACGTTTTTACTAGCATCAATCAAACATAACAAACAGTGGCAATTTGTTACACTTGAGCAGTGTCTTATTGGCACTTGACACATTAGTTTAGCTGCATACTTAACATAGCTCCATGACAGTAGGTAGGCCAGTGGCAGGTGAGGTGCACACCGTGGCTTATGTGTTCACTTGTGTGTGTTACCCTGCATACACTTGCCATTTAAAGGCATTTTAGGTGATTACATTGCAATCAGCTCATGACTGACCACATAATAGTACAGGTTTTAATGCATCCCTAATGCACTGAGGACAGATTGTAATCCAATCGGCCAAACCATCTCTGGAGGTTGTCAGGGACACGTTGAGACCACATTGAATACAAGTGTAAATGCGGTTGTGTTGTCAATAGCCAACTAAATAGCAGCTAGATAACTTCATCCAGTAAACACACGAAGCAGTCTGCTCTTTTGTTCTCAAGTGTGGACACTAAGAGTGACTGTGCTTTTGGTTTGGTCACCATATTTGTATTGCAACAACAGGCTTCTTCCTAATGATTTCAAGCAAACCCAGTAATGATTCTTCACTAATGGCTACCATTGTTTCATATTCTTCCTCTATCTGTTCCTCTATTTGTTGTTGTTGATTTTGTGCATAGGAGGATGATACAACATAAGCTGAATGTTGAATTCCAATCACTCACATGATGGCAAGGCTCTGTTTGGTTGTCTGTAAACTAGTGGTGGGTGATATAACTCATAATTATATCCTATTATGTAAGCAATGTTCCAGGCAAATTTTTAATAACCAGATTCATGTCCATTTAAAAAAAAAAAAGAAAGAAAGACGAACAGCGTTTTGTCAATGATTGCAGGGGCAGCTGCATCTCTTAGTGCAAAACACATGTATTTTTTTTCAAACATTTCCAATGAAATGTTGTTCTATAATTAGTAAATAATGTTCTATAATTAGTGACACATTTATTACCAGAGAGAAGCAGCATTTGGTTGGTGGAATGCATGGTCCAGTCCCAAATTTCCTCTTGGACCCTGAAGCCCTGAGCCCTCACAGACTTTGATGGTGTCACCTGCAAAGTGTTTGGGACTATTTTTTTTATTTTGTCCACGGTGTGTTGACTGAAAGACTGGATGAGGGTTTTATTGAAAAGTAATTATAAAAGAGAAATGTCATTATATTGCAAACGGGTCAATAAATGGTTGATTAATAAACTAAACTGTACTTTCTGAACTTTCTGTCAGGTCGTTGAAGGGTTTGTTACCCACATGCTATGAACTGTCTACAAAGATGCTGAGTTACAGACAGTGGCTATAAAGTGCTTAAAACAGCCACCAGAGAGCACTCACAGTTGATGACTGACTTAGAGTGAACGTGCCTGTCAGTGAATCTGTGAGGGCGGACATTGGGACAGGCCCTGGTTGTGCTCGTGTACGTGATGTGAGTTAACTGGTTCCTTGGATGTATCATGTCGCTTGGTTCAGCTCAGAGTATCGTGTAAAGAAGTAACTCTCAAGGTGTATGTGCAATACTGTTGCCTGTAAAATAAATCGGATGATCTTTTCCCGTTCTTTGGCCTCTGCCATTTCTTTACCAAGGCCAAAAATATGATCTGCAATTTATCTTGTTGTTAGACAGCTTGTTCTGACTGAAGTTCATGTCGCTTTGTAAACCACTCACTCCCCCACGTCAGAGTCCGTCGAGAAAACCAATGATTATATATCAGAGTTGTTGATCCACTGCCGCTTCAATCGATAACTTCAGTTTTGTTACTCTGTGACTTTATTATTATGAAATACTTTGTTAACTCAGTGTTATCAAACAAGGCAGCAGTAGCAGCAGAACGAAATATAAGTCATTCATAATGTCCTTGGAGTCGTGGACTTGAATTAGGAATGTACGTCTATATAGTAATACAAACCAAAAAGAAAAATTGCTGCCGAAATTTGAATGCCATTCACATCTCTTTTGAGTACATAATTTGTCTGTAAAAACATTGAATCGCCACAGTATCCAGTATCATCTGTGCCATTGTGCCAATGTAACAAAACCCCTATAAAAGGAACCTAGATTGAATGTTAGAGGAAAAGGGTGAGAGCAGGTAATTCACTGAGGTAATAAAGAAGACAGCTCCAATCACAGAATTGAATTAGACTCGTAACACAACTTCTGGCTCCCTGTAACTGCCTCACACCCTCACGCCCCCTCTAAACCATAAACAGCTTGCACAGATAAGAGACAGATAATTCACATAATCCAGGAATCTCATACTGATCCAAAGAAAAACAGGTTAATGGATCGGGTGGTTCATCTGCCACTGATCATTAAGGATCCTCTAAGGATTAATATGCCTCCCTGCAGTTTCTTGTGCTGCTGTTTTAAATAGCTCACAGTTGTCCTATTGATTTCCAAGACTTTCAATAATTCATTCTGTCATTTACAGAAGAAAAAAAAACAAAAAAACAAAAAAACTATAAAACTACAAAAATACAAATTAAATGTAACATGTAATATTGCAGCCTGGGCACCATATTAAAAATATTACAAGGTGTGGCAGCCCTTTTTTTTCTTTGGATTACTTAGATAATCTTCCATTTTAGAACTCCTCTGTTTCCAACTGTTACTTAAATTCACACAATCATGCAATCTTTTTGTCGAACAAAATGTCATCTAAATTTTTAATCAGTTGAACACATTCATTTCCTTGGGTTGAATTCTTCTTATCTTAAATGCTTTAATTTATAGTGTACTTTATAATTATATCTGTGCTAAATGGTAGCAAGTGGGTATAGTATAAAAATAGCAAGATAATTGAAAAAAAAAAACAATTTTGCATTCAACGAACTACATTAGTAGGAGGCAGGAGGAGGACCTGTGCTATAGATTTTTTTTCAAGAAAATGAAAGGTTTCAAGGTCAAAGTCGCATTCATGGTAAACATGTTTAAAGCACACACACACACACACACACACACACAAATATGAAAATGTTGTTTAACTCAGTTAAAGATTTTATTCATATTTCTGACAGTAAACACAAAACAATACCTGCTCATCGCCTCCTATTAACGTGGCACTATCAGTGTAATATTATTTGTCATCCTGCATTGTTCTCATTATAACTCATTCATTTTAATCAATCAGTAAAATCCACCTGTGTTTAGAAGGCAAGCGTAGTTGTTGTTCGTTTATTATGTAGCACACATTGAATATATTTAAGTGGTGTATAGCTTTTCTCTGAGTGCATTTCCAGTTGTAACACATTTTTCTCTCACGGGTGGAGGCTAATTTGTCAGCCTTAATCTCTGGCCCCGCTCTCTGGTGGCTCACTGCAGGCTCTGCACAATCAACACTTGTTCCTGTCGGGCCAAAATGATGAGCAGGTGGGGGGAATCTTTGACACGATGCTTTGACTCCACTCGTCCTTCTCATCCTTGGGAAGCACCCTGCAGGTATGTAGATAGCAACTGGCACAATGGGCGGAAAATGTATGGTGTTGTTGGGAGGTCAGCGCAGCACCTTTCATTTTTAATAACCGTCTAGCGTCGGGGTATCTCAAATCTACAATATTTATGAAGCTTGTAGTCTGTCTGTCGCAGACATGCAATAAACACCACACCCTGGACTAATTAGGCCTGGAGTTACGACGATCATTGTGACCCTAGTGAGCAACACTTCCACGCCTGCGTGGCCACTGTGCTGCATGAGGACAAGAGGAAATTGTGAAATGCATACCCTCTTGCATAATGGGTGTCCCCTCACAAGCCCTCCTCCCCACAGGCCTTCATAGTGGCCTACAAAGAAAGTGCAAAAAAAACCCCAACCTATTTTGTGTTCGGTTTGCAGTTGAAGTCTAAGGGCTGAGCGATATGTATCAGCTGAAGAACATTTTGTGCTTTGAAACCTCATAGTGGCTGCAGCAGACAGGAAATGAGACAGAGTTTTTCATTTCCCTCTTACTATCTTCTCTAACAAACTAAATAGGGACCCCTTTTGCCACAGGGCCCTGATTACATCTACCTGCTATTCACAATGTAAAAAAAACAAAAAAAAAAAACACGGCACTTCTGTAATCAGGAATGTAATCTAGATCATGAATTTCATATTCATGGTAAATGCTGAAAAGCAACAGGGTCAAGAGCACGAGGGGGAAAAAGGGACTGCTAAGATAATTGATTTCACTTTCTGGTAGGATGTGAGGAGGATGAGTGATTGACACATTGGTAAACTGTGAGAATGTATGCTGAGTGATGGATGGGTGTTATTGCTAAAGTAACAAGAAAAGCTGTCTGACTTTATCACCTTATTATTATATTTTTTTTTTGGTCACGTCTGTTCCAGAGGCAAATTGTCCTCCTGTAATTTTCCTCTCTTCTGCTTGCAACTTCTCTAATTTCTATTTCATTTTTCAAATCAATACATACATATATTTCTCAGTCTTCTCTATCCATCATTCTTGCTTTTTTTTTTTTTAGCTGAAAAGCAGTGCAAGCAACTTTTCACGCCTTTCACATTAAAATCTGCATCTATCATAGGCTGCGCAGTTATTTAATATTTACTCCACCTCTTTGTTCCTCATTTTTTTGCAGCCTTTTCCTTCCACTTACTCTTTAAAACTGCAGAATTTCTCTCCCAAGATCCCCCCCCACCACATGCCCTCTCCCATTTGTCTCCCTGATTAATATAAAACCTGCTCCCATTTGGCCCAGCATTTCACTGAAAAACCAACACGATTGGTGGCTATTTGATTGGCCTTAGCCTTCACAGATGCTGGGGGGAATTGAAGAGAAAGAGCAAAAGCATTTGATCTATTCATCCATCTGCATGGAAATCAATGAGTTCTGTCTTGCAGACACACCCCCACTGTCCTGCACACATTTTTTTTTTTAAACCACAGGAATTCTGCCTACCATCTGAGTCAGCTGCATAAGTGTAAAGTGGAAACCAGCAGGGGCGTGGAGTCCCACTGCTGCAGTAAACACCAACTTGTGCATGGATTCAGATGATGTTGCAACACAATTAAAACTAACAAATATCCCCAGAAATTGATAAATTGACAGCTGCTAAGTTTTATAGACTTTATTTGGGTGTACACTACAGTGTATCACTGCTCCTCATGCTGCATGTTTTTGCTCCTCTCTAATTGAGACCAGTGGCTTTGCCCCAGGCTTCATTGGCTGCTTGTTAACCTTTAGATGACTATGAAAAGGTTACTCGGCTCATTGTTCTTCCCCCCCCCACTGATTTATAATTTTACCCTCCTGTAGGCTTATTTGTGGAGGCAAAGCAGGTGCACTTACTCTACCTACATTACCAAACATAATCAGCTTCCGCCATAAGTCATGTGAAGGAGGTGTCATTTTATACAGTAATACGATTTTGAGGACGTTTTCAAAGCTATATAATACAACAATAAAGTTTAATATATAAAATATAGTTGTATTAGGTTGCATGTCATGAGCGGCTATAGCCAAACAATATCAGATATTTTATGCTGTTGTTACAAACTTATTTATGGAATAAAAACATGCCAATATTGGAGTTGGAAGCCAAAAACCAAAATAAATGGCTGACAGAGATGGTAAATGACTTCATTCAAGTTGCTGCAATGCAGTTTAAATGACCCACTACAGTAGTAAAAAAAAAAACAAAAAAAACACACATTAATTGTGCAGAGGTGATTAATTTTATTTCTACACCTGATTCAATAGTCAGTTTGGTCCTGGCATGAAACATAAAGGATGGTTTACAAAAAAAGCAGGACATTGACATCGGGGCAGATTCAGGAAGAAGAGAGGGATGCAGAGTGAAATGCTGATTGAAAAGAGGAGGAAAATCAATCAAGCGAGCTTAGCTGATGGACAGCTCGTCAAGGTGTTTTCTATGAGAGTGTCAGGAAAAGCACAATTGCCCCCCCCCCCACCGCGATCCTCTCTCTTTCTCTCTCTGTCTCATCCATCACTTGCCACTTGACCCGTCATCACACTGTCGTCTCCTTCAAAATGTCTCACCAAACTCCCTCCCACTATATCTCTCTCACTTTACACATTGTTTCACCACAAACCTTCACACATTTTCACTCCCGGATGCTCCTTCATTTTCTCAGCGGAGATAAATTCATTGGCAGACATTTAAGGCTGCAGAGTGACACTCCTTTAATCTTGTTGTTCAGTAACCTTCAAAAGGAAAGAAGGAGCTGCTCCACTTGCATTACCTTTATGCAACTTCACCCATGGAAGATTTCTCAGTGCTCAGAGTGTTATTTGTTTTCATTATGCTCTCAGATACAGTGGCAGGATGTACAAAAACAGAGTGGGAAAAAAAAACAAAGACAGTGGGCCACCGTTCCAGCTGCATTCGGAGTCCCATGTCAGCAACATGGGGGCTTAAAATACAGGCAGAGAAATATGCAGGAAGTGGCCACATTATAGACATGGCTATTAATAAGTCTGCCACTGACGGTGGCATTACAAAAAAATGAAAATGTGAACTGCTTTTTCTCGTATGTTTTCAGCTCATCTCTCTTATAAAGGGCAAAATGTTCAGTATCACTCACTTCTAAAAATTTGGCTTCTAACTTTTTGAGTGATTAATCGAACTCTCCACCTTTGTAAAAAAAAAAGAAATGGAGCCCGGAGAGCGGTTTGAGAATTTCATATCACTTGGTGTGGAGCCATCCTGTTTGTTGATGATAAAAGGGCCGATTCTGCTTCATGTGTTACAGGATAAATATTTTATTTGTACAAGTTATTTGTAGTGAAGCAGTGATAACAGTTTGTTTTACTGATTCCATAGGGAAAAAAACAAACAAAAAAAAAAACAATAGGCTCATCACATGACATTTCCAGTGTGTGTCAACACCACAACTTTAGTCAAGTGACTCAAGTCTAAGGCTATAATACACTTTTTGTTAAACTGAAACCACTTATATAAAAAAAAATCTGGTGGATTTCAAAATTGCACAAATGATGCACACAACCAAAAATTACAATATTCAATAGTTGAATCCAACGTAGAGAAAACAGCATGTACTGAGAGAAATAAGCCAATGGGAAAAAAAATAAAAAAATTAGTGCCAACTTACACCAATTATTACTGTGTTACAGTCACCGGAGGTAACTTATGGAAAAACACAATCAGGATCTGAAAACATGTAAAGGTTTAAAAATACACTCAAAAACAGGATATATATATATACATGATTTCATTCTTTTTAATTTAAATGAATATGTTTATTTACATTTTATTTGTCCAATTTATTTTTCCAATCTTTACTATTTCTGTATAGTTGCCTGTTATGTTGGCCTTTCATTGATATTTTTTCTTCAGCATTTTGTTTTGATTTGTCAAAATAAAAATGTATTTATTCATTCATTTACATTCAGTATATTGGTCTTTGGTATTAAATTACATTGCACATATATATATATAATGTATTATAATTCAGAGAAAATCATTTGTGCTGCTTTGACATTGTGAACAATTTTGCACTGAATACCTTTTCAAAATATGTGTATTAGGGCTGCAACTACTAATTTATTAATTGGTAAATTACTAAATGAATCATCAACTATTTTGTCTTCTGCCTCTTAATTTCTTTGAGATTTTTTTAATCATTCTAAAGTTTAAATACAAAGTTTTCAGATTTTTTTTTTTTCCAGCTTCTTAAATGTGAATCTTTTCTGATTTCTTTGCTCCATATAACAAAGAAATTGTTATGATGTTATATTTGAGAACATCATCATTTTGAGGTTTAGGAAACACAAATCAACATTTTTCAACAATTCCTGACATTCTGTGAATGAACCAAACAAATAATTGATTAATCACAAAAAATATGAACAGATGAATCAATTTTGAAAAACATTATTTGTTGCAGCTCTAATGTGTAATTGCCATCATGAACTAATTAAGTATTGGAATGAAGCCTTTTGGAAGCCTTTTTTCAAAAGAATATATACTGGTGAGCAGTTCACACGCATACCTACAGCATACACAGTATTTTACAAGGTCTCATTCTATGAGCAAGCACTTGGTGACAAAGCAGAGGAAACATGAGCGGGAACACAGAATCATAATGTGGTGTGTGAGCATGCCATCTTTGACAACCAGACGGGTTTAGAGCTGAGAGGTGGGGGGAGAGATAGGAGAGTAAAGGCGGAGGGAAAAAAAGGAGAAGGGGGACTGTAAGCTTTATCAAATGAAAGATTTGAAGCTTAACCTTAAAGTGGAGAAAATAGCTGCTTCCTGAACCTGCGAGCAGGGTCCAGAAGAGAGGAGCCTGGTGGCTGAACGCTCAAGTGAGTCTAGTAACCAACAGAAAGCCGATATTCTGAGAGTGAAGTGACCTTTTGGA
Source organism: Brachirus orientalis (assembly GCA_016785285.1). Taxonomy (NCBI): domain Eukaryota; kingdom Metazoa; phylum Chordata; class Actinopteri; order Pleuronectiformes; family Soleidae; genus Brachirus; species Brachirus orientalis. The sequence continues at coordinate 1,017,548 of JAFBJR010000253.1, forward strand.
AATAATATGATGCTATCAACTCTTTAAGATACAATGGAGTTCGGGCATTAAAGGCTTTAAGCAGCAGAGATTTGAATTTTATTCTGGATTTTTAAAGATTTATTGGGATACCTTAACTAGGAATTACAATCCACTTCCACTCCACAGAAAACAACACACTGGCTATAACATCTGTTTGAGTCAGGCTTAATCTAATATTACAATATTCCCAGGTAGAAGAAAGCCATCCAACAGATTTATTTATGTATAAGTCATAAGACAAAAGTAAGTAAAAAGCAATATGATCATATAAGAGGCTTTTAAGGAGGCGTACAATAAATACAGTTCATTTCTGAATTCATAATTAAAGCTAACCCAGGTAATCCAGGCCTTTTTTTTTTAAATTGCTGAAGTTTTACCATTTCAATAGTTAGCTGCAGAAAAAGTATCTGTTGCTTTCTGATGATATTGCCTAGAGGAAAAAGTGCACAGGATATCAGTATTGGTTCCAGTACACCACCCTGTGGAACGCCATGTCTGACTTTCATGTGCATGAAAGAGTCATCGAAATGTTATTGTTGTTGATGTCAGGTTCAGCTCTTAGATCTAGTAGAGGATTCAATATTTAGTTTCAAAGCTGCATGATGCTCTCAGGTCTGGGTCATACTTCCCCAGTTCAGTGTCCGCAGAGAGTTGTCTCATATTCCTACATGAGCACGCAAGCCCATGGTTCCATTCATAGTTGAACAAGTGTCCGTGCAGTCCAGCATTTGATCTTGAATTCTTTTTCTTCCTTACCAATGTGTTTTGCCCCATTTGAATTTCCTTGCATTCTTTGAGCTTGGAGTTGTACAAAGAGTGGTTTATTAAAATGTCAGGGTAGCTATTTTCATAGCAGAACTAAGATGACACCATTAAAGGGTCATGTGACAGGGTGGAGGACATTTGTTAAGCTGCTCTGACTCCGTCCCCAGAGTCAGAACAGAACTTGGAAAAAAAGCCTCTAACTATGCCGCTCCAGTTTCCTGGAATAATTTACAAAAGGAGCTTAAACTTTCACAATCAATCACGTGTGGGGCAATTTAAATCAATATTAAAGGATAGACAAAAGAGCATTCTGGGTCTGCATAAATGTTGTGAAGAATTTCTTTGTAAGCAATTCTTAATACTGTGCCTCATTTTATGTTTTCTTTTTTTTATTTTATGCGTATTATACTTTATTTATTTTACAGTGCTTAAGAGGTGTTTTTTGTTCATAACTGTCATTTTAGGTGTGTGCTATAAAAGAGATTTGAAACTCCATGAGACTTGAATTAAATCAGTTTTATTTTCTTAACATTGGACCTACTTGGTTAATTTCAGCATGTCAGCAATGGACGGAGACTGAATGTGAAAGTGTGACAGGTTGTGAGCTGCAAATGAAATTTTATTTTGTGAATATGTAAAGGCTATGAAATACAGAGGGACAGTGAGAGGGCCATGGAAGGGATTTTTTGACTTTACTACACAGGTGGTATGCACAAGACCCTTGTTATTCAGCTGGTGAGCAAAACAATGGCAGAGGGCTCCAACTGCTGCCCAATTCTGTTACATTATGCGGTTGACAATGCATATTCAGGTCTGCTGCTTCATAACAAAGTCCTAGACCTGCATAAGAAGAGGTGATGTTGCTTAGAAGTGAAGACCTGCATGCAAAGCAAGGCCTGACATACAGTATACTGTAGAAGTGGAAAATCCCAACTGACTCAAGTTGCTCTTTGTTGTGGTCACTTTATTATAACATGCTGAAACATGGAAAAAAAAGAGTCCCAGAGAAAAGGGAAACAGATCGGCTGCAAAAAAAAAACAAAAAAACGCCTTGTCACTTCCACTCTCCACAAAATCCTGACAACAGAGCTTGAAGATCTCAATCAAAATCCCTAATGGAGTGGCACTGAAAGGATTCATATAAGTCAAATGTATGTTGCTGTCGCCTCACAGATGAGAAACTCGCAGCTCTGATGAGAAGATCTGCAGTGATGTTCAGGGACAGAACTGTAGCTTTTAACACTCTGAAACACCTGATCTCTTTGAGAGGGTTGTGAAGTGAATTGTCCAGAGGAGATTTTATTCTGTGTCGTGCTCATCGGGCCCATGGGACCGTGTAAACTACAGCATGGACAACAGGGGAAAATGAAAAGGATCACTTTGCACTAAACTGAGCTTTTGTTCATAAATGAAAAAGGTGTTTTGAACTGGCCTATTTCATTTTTCACTGATTCTAAAAGCTATCTATCTAAACATCCCCCTATTAAAACAACAAATGTGAACAAGTTTCATAACTGTAGTTGGCTTTTAATTTCATAAATCAACCAGCATGGGCGTATCATTGCATTGGTGCATAACTTGTTGTTAGGTCACTTTAGACTAAAAATATATAAACACCAGTTTATAGATGAACTCTGAGCAGTTACCTTTCTGAAGTAACAGCCTGAAACAGACTGAACTCATCATACTTTGAAAGGTAGAAGCCCAGTGTGCATGGTAAAGATAGATTAGAACTATCATGACAGTAATAATTAGAGGCAAAACATCCTTTACAATAACAGCCCACTGGAATAACTACTACACTGAAAGCTATCCTGTTTTTTTATTAAATTATTGATTAATAATCAGAGGTTCTGCCATTAAAAAGGACTTTCCCCAAATACTTTTACACTATCGTTAGAGGATATGCTATTTATATCACTTGTATTATAGCTTTCGCAATGTCTGTTCTTGCAGAAAATGACATCTGATTCACTTCTTTTCCCTCCACTGTAGTGGCATGACATCCTTCTCTTTTGATTAAAATTTTGTTACATTTCTGACTAGACACCGGATCACAAATTCTGCGGTCTATTCTATCACATTTAAATTTATCAGAAAAAAAGGTGTGATTATAGGAGTTAGTACAGATTAATTTACATTTTGAGAGGGGCAAGTTAAGTTTTGTCGCGGACAACATAATATAATTACCATACTGTGCACCAACTCAGATTGTGTGCACCAACATTCATATTTTAATGCTTCATTTTCCATACAACTTTCGGCGAACATAAATTATATGTATTACACTCAATTACAGCAATTCCTTATACGTCCAGAAGATGTATTCTTCAGTAACAAGGAAGGGGGGGGGGTTGGGGGGGGGGGGGGGGGGGGGGGGGAAAGTGTAATGAATAAAATAAATAAAAAAAAGATAAGAAATTTAAAAATGTAAAAAAAGTAACAGAAATAAAAGCAAGAAAATGCAATTGAATATTTGTGTTAATTTAGTTAGTATAAATACCATATGATGCATACTATAAATAAACTTGGGTGTAAATTCAAACATTTCCGATAGGTGGATGATATGCAGTGGCATAGGATTTGTGTTTGTGATTTTTATATATATATATATATATATATATATATATATATATATATAATATTACCACTGACTAAGAAGGGAGTGTGCTGGCTCTCTCTCTTTTTCCCCACAGTTTTTTAAAAACTTTTGCTCAGTCCTTGACAATGGGTTGAAGGTAAGGTGAAGTAGCTGCTTGGTGTCATTTACCTCCAGAAGAGACTGCACTATGAGGAGGGATGGGAATCTGAGAGTCAATTCTCGTTGAAATGACTTGTCAGTCAGTCTGCATTTCTGTATTAAAAGTGCAGAGAAGACATATTGACTCAACCATCCCTGAGTGCCCTCGCTGGCTGGCTTCTGCACAGAAGGAGCCTCACTGCTAATTATTATGGGAAGACAAAGTCTTCCCAGCAGGCAAGTAAAAAGAAATATAATAGGATCACCAATATGATGAATCATGTCTTTTAGTTCCGCAGCTATAAGGAGTTCATTATTTTATCGCTCACTGCTCTCAGTGTGGAGTCAGTCTGTGCTGAAATGATGAATTGTGTTTGTTTAATACAAAAAAAAAAAAAAAAAATCATTGGTGCAAAGGAGAGACTATGTTTTGTCTGTTTATAATGCAAGCATGTGGAAGCCCAGTCAAGAAACACAATGAATTTGAATATGAACAGCCATCATTTTACTCATTAGGTCAAGCTGACTGTCATCTAGAAGTCCGGCCTCAATGTAAAGTGATAAATATGGGGGAAAACAAAGTCAAATTCAAACATTTTGGGATAGCCACTCATTAGGTACATTTGCTCAAATGTCTGATCAGCAAATCACATGGTAGCAATGCAATGCATTCTGGAGGAGATGACCTGCTGAAGTATAAACCATTCATCAGAATGGAAAAGAAAGGTTATTTAAATGACTTTGGACATGACATTGTTGGTGCCAGATGCACAGTCATCTCTAAGGTTTACAGATTTTACAGTTTGGAAAAGAGACAAATATCTCGTGAACAGCAATAAGGTGCAAATACCTTGTGATGCCAGAGGTTAGATGGGAAATTCCAGTCTGGTTTGAGATCATGGAAAGGCAACAGTTATGTAAATAAGCACTTGTGACAACCGAGGTAAGCAGGAGACCATCTCTGCACATGTGAAACTGGAAACTTGAAGCAGATGGGCTACAGCAGCAGAAGATCACATCGGGTGCCACTTGTGCCATTTTAGTAGGTTACTGTGTAATGTGTGTTTAATAAGAAGACTGATGTTACTCCCATGTCTGCACTGAGAGCTAGCACCATTAGAGTAGAGATAGTTGATAATTCTTCTTTCACAATACCAACTTTTTGTGCCATCATGCGGATATTGTTAGCTGACCTTATCACACACTGCACTCGAAAAACATCCTTCTGCCGTTTAAACGATGTCCTCTCTTCACAGCCGTAACTCTGTCTGTATCTTTCCATTTCCATGACAGTTGGTCACAAAACCCTAATATTCACTGACTGTGTCAGTTCAACAGCATGACTGGCTAAACGAGTCAGTGTTGGTTTCAAATACCCTTTTTCTACTGCAGGATAGTGACAAAAAAAAAAAAAAAAGCAATTAAATGTAAAGCAAACTTCTGATACATTTGTAGAAACTTGCAAACTTAAAACTGCAGCAGGTATAAAGTATAGATGTTCTAAAACTTTTGATCTAAAGTACGTCAGTGATAAAATAGCACTTTCATTTTAAAGAAAATGTGGTTCTTTAGAGATGAATCATTTCGATAACAATCAGGTCATCTAAAAACTATGTAATTATGCCAATTACTAAATAATTTAAAATATTAAAAATCATTTTGCTCTTTTTCAGCCATCAGCGCACAAATGAAAATATTAAATTAAATAACTATCAAAGTGCAGCTTGTGAAATATGAAGAGCCAAACTGGGAAAAACTTAAGAATGGCTGTCAGGTCATATAAAAATTAAGTGGAAGGGAGGAAGAAAGAAAAAAAGGAATAATCAATGAAAGCACAAAGGGAATAGAAGAGGAGGAGACTTGTGATGTAAAGGTGGGGAGGAGGAAATCAATAAGACTGGACTTCTGATTAGAGACTCCCAACTCAAAAGTGGTAGTATAGCTCTCTTGTGGATTGTCGTGCTTCAGTGATAGTCTGTGTCTGTGACAGGCAGGTTGATTCATTGGATCCTCTCTAGTCTGATCATCTTCAGAGTCCAGTATTCCTCCATTTAGAGAGACCTTTCCGGGCCAGATACTGTCTCATGCCTCAAGTTAAGTGAAGTAATTCTCTGCTTAGAGTGGCAGACATTCAGTGCGGCACAAAGCAACCGTTAGTTTTGTGCTTAAAATTATGACTGTTGAGACAGAAGATTAGAGATGAAAAGTGTTGAGGGTGAGTTGAGGTGAAAGAGTCATGGACAGAGGAGAGCGAGAGCTTACGCAAAACAGGAGAAGGTGCTCAGTACAGGGAAGAAAGAGGTGGTAGAAATCAAAGGATTCTCCTGCTGTTGGTAATTGGGCTAGTGATGTGCCAACAGAGTCTGAGTGGTTTTTCACCTGAGGGTATTGTACCATAGGGGCCCAGACACTGTGACCACATTACAGTCCTCCTGTGTGCACTCACCAGTTTCCTCCTCTGGCTAGAATTTAAAAGAAAGGAGAAGAGAGGAGACCAGATGAAAGAAAAATTGACTTTTCTCTGCTCTTTCCTCCCACTTTCTTCGAGAAACACATCTATCTGTGATTGATGTTTGATGGTTTGTTGCAGAGATAAAATCAATATGGCAAATATTCAAAACAAGTAAGAAAATGCAGCACGTCTCTTTTCAAACCTCAAAGCTACCGTGTGTAACTCTTCAACAGAAACGAATGTGCCTTAATTTAAAATCTTTGACAAACGAGCTCACACATTGCTGATTAAGCTCATTTGCTTCCTGTGAATCTTTTGCTGTGTTTCCATCGTGGTACGGTTTGGAACAGCAAAGGCCTGGGTCCCTCTTGCATTTCGACTGAGAACAGTACCTTTACTTGGTAGGTGGGGTGCAGGCTGTGGGCTGTGCCCGATGGCCCCGTCAGCGAGATATGAAGCATGACGTCGTACCAGTGCAACGACACTGAATGCGACACAGCAGACAACAATGCTGGGGAAATGCAGGGAATGACAAGGCAAAAAAAAAATAATGGGCTGTAAAAACATGTTAGATGCTATTAATGGTAAATAAGCCACAGTGAGTTAAGTGGGGGGGGGAGAGCCAGAGAGAAAGCTTAGTTGTTTCCATGTTTAGGTTGAAACTTTGCTGTTGCTTGCAGTCATCTGTATTTTAATGGATCTACTGCAGACCTGTCTTTTTCTTTTCCTCTGGTCGAGCCGTTTATCAGAGGGGTAGTGAGGCAGTTTGGGTTTGGTAACAGTTTGCATTTCCGACCTACACTGTAGCTGCAGCAATCTGTGTTCCTCTCTGCTTGCGACCAAAATGCTACAAACTGCATTACTGGGTTGGGGGTGGGGAGTTGCTGCAACAGACCGAAACATGAATGTAAATTGTATGCAACGTTTCCTAAAATCTCTAATGACATAATGGTCAATTCATGACTTAATGTTATACATTCCTTACATAGAGCCTCTTAAATTTCAGCTTGATTCGTCATTATTTTCCTTGCCTTGACTCCAAATCACTAACATTCAGTATCTTTATCCAGTCTGGGTTCGACGTGACCTGCTCATCGGCCTTCAAAAGGTCAGAATCGACTTATTTTCAGCTTCTTGATCTGTGTCAACACAGGATCATCGACATGAAGACCACAAACATCAGTCACTTCAGTAAATCCCCAATAATAACACAGGTGTCAAAGCCTTCGAAGAATTTAGATGCAGGGTTAAATTATGCTGGAGATGATACTAATGTATTAAATCTAAAGAGTAGTGCTGGTTCAGAAAGTATGTTGTCTTTTTTCTCTGTTGAGGTGTATATTGGGCAAAAAGGATCTCATCTGTGGACGGTATACAAGTACTACCTATTCAGTTTTGCAGAATTTTTTTTCCTCTTGAGGTGTTGGCATATCAATAAAAGGTAAATACGAATAAGTGCAAAGAAGTCACCAGACCGAAACAATGGGAGCTATTCGTGTACTGATGAGGGAACCACAACATTCCTCGATGTACGGATATATGGAGGCAGCCAGAAAACATGATTATGATGTTTTCATCATGCTTGGCACCCTTTACTCACATAATTCAAATGACATCTTCTTATCCCAGTGTGGTGACCTGGACTTTTCTGTCACTTTCGTGTTTTTTCTAGAAGATCTAATACCCAAAATTTGATTAACAACAGTAGATGGAAACACAAATGCCTACAATTGCTTTTAACCATTTTTTTGTCAGTAACACATTTAAATTGGAGCCCAGTACTTGGCATGTGGGTCTGTGTGTTAAGGTTGCTGTGCTCCACTCAGACCACCTTGTTGTGTCACAAATGTCACCCGGTCTTGTTGTCACCATAATTGCTCGCTGTCAGTCCTCAACGTATTGTCAGCAATTATGTAAACTGTGATGACAGCCAATGTTCAAAACATGTCCTTCAAGTGTTTAAGAAGTGACTTGTGTGTAATTAACTTATTGTTGTACATCTGTGGGAGGCACAAGTGGTGTCGGCGTTACGCAGCTCCACAATATTTTATTTGAGGCACAAACCTATTGATGATGGCCCACTGTATGTACCACTCAGACACGCTGACAGTTATATGTATAGAAAAATGCAATATTGCGTAGTCTAATTATCTGTAATGTGCCCATGCATTCAGCCCACAACCTATTCCCAATCATTCAAACACAATTCAAGTGGTATTTTTTTTTATTATCATTATTATCAGTTTTGCATATGTGCACACTGAGCCCAAACCTACAGTGAATGATTTATGTGTTCAAACAAAGTTTGACTGACCCTCGGGCTTCACTTAAATTTACTGTCCTCCTAAGTCGAAACAGACAAAACTGTCTATAATGAAGCCTGAGGGTTAATTCTCTGTATGACCATGATAGCAATCAACACATACCATACATCATTATGCAACATTGGAAATAAGTATTATTAAAAAAAATTTTAACCACAAATCCTACATGCACACACAGACAGACTTTGATACAACCTACCAACTTGCACACTCACCCGCACGCTCCCTCCCGCCCCTTACCATACTCCTCCCTCCCTCCCTACTGTTCCAAGCAGGCCCGGCGGCGCGGCCTACACTGCGATGCCACATATACATTATGCCTATATTGGATGAAGGACTGTTCAAAATTTGATTTTTATGTGCTGTATGTATAATTCTGATGTGTGCCATTATTACGTCCAACTTGTAATAATTGTGGACTAATTGTTATGTTATGTGGTATATGGATGTGATATTTCAATTTCCCAGCTTGGGATTAATAAAGTATCAATCAATCAATCAATCAATCAAATCCAAATTATCCAAAACAACCCCATTATTTAAGATATTCTTAAATGAGCTAAAATGTTACTTCAAATCCCTTAAGTACATCCAAAATAACAAGAAAGGCTTTTCAGTCATTGAATTCTACATAGAACATTTTAATTAAATTGTCTGTCACATTCGTAATAATTTAATTATTTTTGATATCTTTATTTCATTATTCTTTCATTTGATGCTGATGCTTTTGAAGTGGAATTTTCTCTCTGTTTGTACATTATTTTATCTCACTATTTGTTCACTGTGAAACTTCAATAAAGCTTATTCCAAAGAGTAAAAAAAAGGAAGAAATGTTTCTCTTCTCCTCCTTTTGGATATGGCAAGGAAAGAACCATGAAGGAGAAGCATCAGAAGAAGAACTGGGATCCCTGGAGTAGTCAGTAATTCAGCATTACTGCCAACTGCAGTAAAACACCAAAGAAGAGACCAAACACATCCTTGGGGAGAACATTTATAAAAAGGAAGGAAGGAAATATTAATTATTACCCTGCGAAATGCCAAGCTAAACCAATATATTTCATGTAACTAAATAAACTTGACTACTTTGATTCACGGTGGTCGATGAAACTCTGACCTAAAATAATGCCAAACACTAACAAACCCAGTACACAGTGTGTATGCGTGCCACAGGTCAAAGGTCATGTACGAGCAGCGAGTAAATCCAAAATGGCTAAAAAAGGGTAACAAAAGAGCAACAAAGGGTGTGCTCACACCCACTTTGTCACATTTATATTAATCAAATAATTAATTAAGTAGTATACATAAATAATTATGTCTTTTTATACACTTTAGTGGATGCATTATGCTAAATTATTTTAAAGTTTTAGGGATTCATGACTTTTGAATAATTTAATTAGTCTTATGAAGTAATTATGAAGTTAAATGTGCTGTGCTGGCAAAGGTGTGTAATCTCCCCTAAAGTACTGGAGCTTGAAGAGCTTGAAAGAGATGGTCACAGTGGAAGCAGATGAAATGAATTGGCAACCCAAACAAATAACCAGTGACTATCCAATAGTAATTTTGCTTAAATGGCCATAGAGAGAATTAGCTGTTTTTTTGTGCATATGCAAAGTGATGGCTGAAACTAAGCAGTGGATGATAGTTTATACAATGGATATGGATCTGGTAAAAAAACAAAAAACAAACAGAAAAACAAAACAAAACAAAACAAAAAACTGGCAGACATGCTTGAATCCACTCTTGTACAAGAAAGAAAGACAGTGTGTAGCTGTGAAATGCACACTCACAACCATACTTTATTCATTTTTTCACCATTCCACATAGCTTAAGCTTACATTAGTATTGACACTTTGTTGTCCATGTTGTTATTTAATATTGTGTCACTGGGACCCAGTTGACTAGACCTCATCCAGTGGTCAAAACATCATGGAAGGGCCCAAGGCTACATGGTCCAATTTCTATTGGTATTTTCCCCAAAACAGTTGTTACCATTGGTTTGTTCGCAATTAAAATCTGAAAACCTGTTTCTAAGGTGAAATGTAATCTCTTTGGGGCCTCAGTGAAAGCCTTATAGCTAATATCTTAATGTTGTTGGATTGTTTTTGGACTGTGGTGTGTTAACAGCCAAGTCAAACATTTAGCTCTGACTTTAAAGGGGCTACAGTTGAGGATGAAATTATTACTCCTCCAAACTGATATGCAAACTGGAAGCATGTCCATTGGACAGATGAAGCATGTCTCTTTGTCCATAGATACATTGCTCATGTTTGGAGAAATAAGGGAGAGGAGTATAACCCGAAGAACACCGTCCCCTCAGTGAAACACGGTGGTGTGAATATTATGCTGTGGGGATGTTTCATGTGTCTGGAACTGGGAATCTTGTCAAAGTGAAAGGAATCATGAAGGAAGAAGGATGTTTGAGGATTTTGAAAGAAAACCTGTAGCAGTCAGCAACAAACCTGGATCTGGGTCGTCACTTTGTTTTCCAACACGACAATGACCCAAAATATATGTTGCTTCCAGTAAAGAACTACCTCCTGAAGACCAAAGTAAATATTATTGACTGGCCTGCACAAAGTCCTGACTTAAATCCCATTGAAAGTCTTTGAGGTGAGCTGAAACCGAAGGTCCATGCCGAAGGCCATCAAATGTGGAGAAACTTGAGAGATTTTCCTTGTTGAAAACCACAACAAACTACCGCAGTATGTTATCCAACAAAAAGGAGACACAATTGACTATTAGCATCAAGGGGGGGGTAATAATTTAGACCTGGGCAGTTTTTGGTTTTGTGGAATAATTTCATTTCTTTGTCCAAAGTCAAAAAATGGATGCATCCAAAATAAAACTAGGATATTTGAAAAAGCTTTCTTAAAAATTCCTTGCTCTGTTTAACATCACATGGGAAATACAATTAAAACAATGACATTTTCATAGGGGGGCTAATAATTTTGTCCTCAACTATGATACTAGGGTTTAAAAAGAATACTGTAATCCACATGAAGAATACTAGAGAGCATTGCCCTCCTTCCCTGAGAAATCAATTCTGCATGCACTGAAAGACTAATCTACACGGAGATATACTTATACTGCTTTGCCCACAACATAAAGAAAGCCACAAAGCAGGGTATTGCCTAACACTAAGGGTTTTTCCCAGGTGTTCCCCATTTTTTGCCCTATGTTACCTGGGACTGGCTACTAGTTTTGCATTGTTCGCAAAGAAATTGAACTGAATCACAATGTCTTCATCTCACACAATGTGAAACTGTGCACGGCGCAAAAAAAATACATAAATAAAGGCAAACTTTCAGAGATTATTTAATGCTAAATTGAATTATTTTTAAAAGTGCTGCACCTGCAATATGACAAAAGTGAGACCTAGTACATTAGGTGATTCGATTACTGAGTTTTCTGTGAAAGAATCAGTGAATGTAGCCTAACGTTTACACCAAACGTTTTCCCTGAGTGAATTCTAGTGGCTTCAACTGCCAGAATCAGGCTTAACAAATCCAAGGACAAACTCTAGATCATTTAAAAAGACACAAAAATCCTGAAATCATATATTAATCTCCAACATTTAGCAAGGACATTTCTCAATCTCAATATTTAACAGTGGCATCTAGTGTATTTAGTGACAGGACTGTCAAAAGCCAGCTATTGTGAGCCGAATCACAACCCGTTCTGCCGTATTTCACTTCAGTGACTGTGTCAGACTCCGCCTGTGCTCCAGTCATGCAGGAAGTACTGAATGATTCGGTGAACAAATCTTTTAAATAAATCTTTTTAATGAACTGATTCTAATGATCCGGTGCACTGAAAAGAACTGCTTTGCCCATCACTATTCGCTCCAGCCGCCTGCGGCCCTCATGTGGAGGATAAAGTGGTAGACAATGAATGCATGAATGACACATCATGACTATGTTGACTTGAAACATTTCTTACATACAGCTCCTTTTATTGTTTCTCAGTCCTACCCTCAAAGACTTTGTCTCAGGTGAAACATGTATGATCAGAGGTCTTGACTGAGTCCACGTTTATTCTGTGGCCTAGTTTTCACTGCTCATATTCATATTTTGTCCCTCAAAGGCAATGGTAATTCAAATAAAACAGCAGAGGATATTGAACTTATTACAATTCCCCAGGAAAGACACAAAACTTCTATATCTCTCTCTGTGACATAACTGCTTTTTGGATGGACCTGCAATGGAGTTGTAATGTCTGGACTATTGAACTTGAAAATGTTGAACAAACAAACAAATAGTACACACTTAACACACTGTAGAGCAAAACAATACTTGCTTGCAATGCTTTTTAAATACTTTATTTATGTAAAGTTTTAAATACAATGCAAGAAGTACAATAGTGTTACCACATAATGCATACAACAACATGATCAGCAAAATTATAAACTTAAAAATACATTAAATTATAGTTTTACTTGTGACTATGTCTTGCTGTTGAAACATAAATGCATTTTGCTGAATACACTGCGTTATTCATTTTTCTGCAAAGGCACAATGACCATTTGTATGAGCCAAAAAAAGGTGTCTCCTTTTACAATGGCTATTTTTAGTGACTCATTGTGAGTGATGTATTATAACTTGCTGAAATGTCAAGGAGTATTTTAAACCTGAAACAGTCATGTGCAATCTGTTATCAGATTGGTTGAACAAATAAACATAAATTTAGGTTCTTGCCCACTACTTCTGGAATGACTACAATTAACATAATAGTAATAATAATAATATCAGTATTGTCTTCCTGGCAAGGTTTAAACCCTGATACATTGTTCTAAATGATTTGGGGGTTATTTCATAGTTTGCTTATAAATCTGGAACATTCAGTACATTGGACTTTGTCGTCAGTCATACAGTATATAAATGTACATAGGGATCCATGGCTGGACCCAGGCCCAGATTCAGTGAAACAATGAGTCTAAGTAATTTCTTGAAATAGGGTTTTTCCTTCTGGCCTAATTGTAGATAGATCATTCCATACATGTGGAACATTGAATACGCCAATGGTTTGCAACCTACAGGTATAAGCGTCTTATTCTATATATTAAAAACTGACTACACTGAAGACTTATGTATGTTAGTGCATCACGCACAGGCACATACAGGCTCCTATGCATAGACATTTACTAACTTTGCTTATGCACACACACACACACACACACACACAAAGGCAGAGCTGCTAAATCTAAACAATATTATATAAGAAACACCTGTAGAAGAGCAAAGCTCACTCTGTTTTCACAGAAAAGTGGTGAGGTTTCAACTGTTGCTAGACTGATGTAAGTGCTGATGACCTCATTCCTCTCTCACTGTGTTCCTAACAGACTTAGTCCTTGTGTGCAATGTAACCCTGTTGTGCTTTACAGAGTTATTCCCCGACTGTCATTTTCTCTCGCCCCGTAAACACCTGATCAATGAGAACTGTAGTCACTGACTGAGGGTCTTTCAAAGAAGGATTCTAAGAATAAGCAGCTCACTCTCCATTTCTTTGACTGATAGTTATTGCAGAGAGTGGTGAAATGGCCCAAGCTTACAGGTCTGAGACTGTCCATAAGCTTGATCCATCCAAGAATCACTGACATTAAGATCACATTGGGGGATGTAATGTAATTTACCTGCCTCATCAGCTAATGCAGCACTAATCCGTTTTCGCCCAAACAGGAAGGGCTGCAAACATTACCATGATGACCACACTGAGTCAAGGGGGAACAACTAATGAGACTGAATGTAATTACTGTCCACCTCCGATTTGAAAAACAAAATAAAAACCTCCTGCACTCCCATCTGGGACTTCAAACACAGAGACTAGAATAAACCTTACGTCACCACCCAGCACGATGCAATGGGCTTTCCTGCCGCTATTTCAACCAGTGTTCAGGATCTTCGTTAGGATTCCCATTAGCTGATGGCTCTTTCTGACGACTGTAAGCTGATTTTATATTATAAAAAAGCGGAGAATTACAGGAGGTGTTGAGTTATTAATATTCTAAAAGTATCATATAGAAAGGTTCCAGTCAGTTTTGCTGGGTTTCACCTGAATTAAAATAAATGCCCTATTCAAACACCTTCAACCACTGTTTCACTGGAAAACATACACTCAAAAAAAATTAACTAGGTGTGTTGTCCACTTTATATGCATTTTCTATGTTTAGTTTTTCCAGGTAAAACATGATAATTAAGTTAGACGAAATAAATATTTTTGCTTCAGATTAACCAAATGCAATTATGTGGAACCTGTTGACAAAATAAATTTAATTAAAGCCAACGTTTCAATTTTTTGAGTGTAGTTTTCTTAAGTGCAGTAAAAAAAAATAATAATAAACTCACCTGCTGTCTCTACCTTTAGCTTTCATCTCCCATCTTTAAAGTTCTCCTCATGCAAGGTTACTTCCACACTTCTTTTGGATTATAATGTACGGTGGAGGTTGAAGTAGAGCACGCACTCTCCATTTTTTGCTTTCCCTCTTCTCTGTGTCAGCTCCACATTGGGTGAAATTAGGAATCCTTAAGTATGTTTGTCAGGGTGAGCAGCTTTGAGCCACACAAGATGGCAAGATGGCGCTGGTGTGTGTGGCTGGCCGTCTACCTCTGTCTCTGGTTTGCTATTTTGTTGCTTTTGACGGTTGTCACTCCTCAAATCAAGTTGGATCACACTGCAACATGGGCAAAAGGAGATGAAACATTTAAAGATAAGGGCAGGAGTTTAAAATAAGAGTGCAAGTGATGTAGACAGTCTTTGAGATTTATAAAACACATGCAGTTTCTCTAGCTTTCTTTTCAGTAAATGTTCATAACCAAGTAAAATCTCTTAAATAATTTTATTTCTTTATGTTATCCTCCATGTAACATTAAGGGGGGAGAGTGGAGTAGACGATTGTATGGGGGTATATGAATAACTAATAGGAGACAAACAAATAAAATACCAAAAAAAAAAAAAAAAAAAAAAAAAAAGGAAAATAATCTTATCATATCCAACAGCTGTGTTGATACTCCGACACCCCCACACCCTCGCCTGGTAAAGAAAAACCCCTGTCCATGCAAGTTAAGCTGCTTATAAATATTTGTAATTAAAATTAGAGAGCGGAAGCAGAGAGAGTGAGTGAGTGCCATCTTTATCACTAGAGACGGTGCTGATGCTGCAGGTGTCTTTGATGCTCAGAGAGGCGTTTTGATGTGACAGCTCAGGAGCCCAGAGACTCCGATCGGCTTGTTCCACTCAGTGCTGCACCTCACCATCCCTCCCCTCCCCATTCATGTTCAATGGTTCATTCTTCATCTATTTCTACCAGACTTTTGAAATCTTGTTGGCCGGAAAGCTCTCCTCTATTTTAGGCTTTGACAGAAGAGATTGCTGAGGCGAGCGCGACACTAGGGCAATATTTTTTTTTTCTTCAAATATTATAGACTCAACTGAATTTTTAAAGCGGCACCGATCAATTGTTTTTGATGAATGAAATTTGTTGTCGAACCGGTTAGTCGCAAACTCAAAAAAAGATTTATCTCCTAACTCTGCGGCTTCCCTCAACTCTGAAACATCATGCCTCTTGCCCCAACGTCATCTGGGATTATATCCAGCTCCTCATGTGACCATGAGCAAAGAACAAGCCATTGATGAAGGGTGGGTGAGCATAATATTAATGTTAGCAGTAATGAGTAGACAACAATAAAATTATTGTTATACAGTAGTAATAGTTGTAGTTGTAGTATTTGAGCTGTGGTGTTGAAGCTCTGGAGTCAGAGAGAGAGAGAGAGAAGTACAGCACAAACTAGGGGAAGGAGGTAAAAACAAAGTTAATGTCATGGAAAAAAGTGAGTGCTGAGAAGGGGATGGAGGAAGAAGGTTGTGGCTGTTCCCCCAGCAGTCTAGGTTCAGAGTTCACTTGAGCCAGCTCTAACTATAGGCTTTATTAAAGAGGTTTTAAGTAGTACTTTAAATGTAGGGAGAGTGTCCTGAACCCAAAGTGGGAGCTGGTTCCACAGGAGAGGAGCTTGGCAGCTGAAAGCTCCCATTCTACTCTATGGATTATAAGAACCACATCAGGCCTCCATTTGCAGAGTGGAGTGGTATATTTGGGTGGTAAGAAATAATCATTTCTTGGAGATATGCGCTGAAAGTTGATAAAATTCTCAACTTCTGCTGCACACAACACGAGCACAGCGAAGTAACACACCCACAATGCAGTTTGGCGACGCCTGATGCTGGGCCGTTCAAAATGGAAGTGAATAAATGTAATTTGTTTTATTTTATTTTTTATCTGAATAAAATTAGACTTGAGGGCCCAGACTAAAAAATTAAAACGGATGCTAATGTTGCTTTTGTGAGCTGGAAGGGTTGATAGACAGCTGTTTGCAGGATCATCTACATACGGCGTCTGGTTTCCTTGCTAATCGGGACATTTGGGTGCACCTGTGTTGTTCTCCTCAGAGCAGTCAACTCGGGGGGTTTTTATTTAATACAAAGACAAAAAAACAATATCAATAGTCTCAGACAAAACATGCATTTAAAGGCTGTTGTTGTACAAGTTATTGAAAAGTACAGTGAATTCAATCAGGTTCAAAATATCACACTATGAGGTAAAAACATAATTTCCATGACTTTCCCGAGCTGCAACTACAATTGTAATAATAGATCTTAATTATGTAGCTTTTAAACAAATGCACAAAGACGCTTAGCAACAATGTGAAACAAACAGTGAAAGTATTAAAAACTGGTATATGAGAATTTGAGTTCCCTTTCTAAATTAAGGTAATGAAATAATAAAAATAAATGAAGAATGAATTGAAAACAAGTTGAAGTGATGTCCTTAACTCTCTGTGTAACTGTATCATGGATATTGAAGAGTGGCTCTCACAAAATTTACTTCATTTAAATGAAGAGTGCATTGTGTTGGTCCTAGCATGTGGAATGTCTCCTTTTCAAGTGTTGGTGCTGATTTGGCATCTTACGTCAGATCAGCTATCAAAAATCTAGGGGTGATGTTTGATTGTGGCCTTAAATGTGATAAACAAATTGATATTAAAACTAACTTTTTTTCAACTTCCCCTTTTAGCCAAAGTAAAGCCCTTTCTTTGATCTGGAAATAAAAATCCATGTTTTTATTAGCTCAAGGCTTCACTACTGCAATGCACTTTACGTTGGTCTTGGCCAGTTTTCCCTCTCACGCCTCCAGCTGGTTCAAAATGCAGCTGCTCACTTTTTAACAAAACACCCCAAGGCGCAGACACATAACCCTTCATTTATATGTACTTCACTGGCTGCCGGTTCATTTTTGATTTGATTTTAAGATTTTACTCTTTGCTTTTAAAGCCATTAACGGCCTCGCTCCACCTTTTTTAGCAGAGACTTTAACAATATCTGTAAATGACAGGGTTTTAGGCTCATCAGCTCAGCTGTCCCCGGGTCAAAATGCAAATGGTGGGGTGACCGTTCCTTTGTTGTTGCTGCTCCTAACCTATTGTCCATCACTGACCTGGGAGTTTTTAAATGTAAACTCAAAAAATATTTATTTAGAATGGCTTTCAAAATTCAGTAGCATGTAGCATGGAGACACTTTCTCTCTGTTCTTAATTGTACTTTTTTTTTTCTTTTTTTTTTTTTAATTGTATTGATTCTTATTTTATTGGTTTATTGGTTTTCCCTACAGTTTTATTTTGTGTTTACTCCTGCTAACACTGTGTGTTTTTTTTTTTTTCCTTTTACAGTATGTAATGGACTTTGAGTACCTTTGAATTTGGTTTACAGTTATCCAGGCTCCACCAAGCCTGTTGTCATGTTGTTGAAATAAATAAATGGTGCGCATAGACTTACGCTTGGCTGCGAACGATACAGTGTTGTATCCGATTGTTGGACCCGACCATTCATATGGATCCGCCTACTGTAGGACTGTATCTGGGACTGAGACCCAGCTAAAGTACCCTCCGCAGTGTGGCACCTGTACCATGTTGTTGAGAAGGAGAAGTGAATCTTGTGTAACTGTAACTGAAATTTAATTTCCATGAAACAAATTTTTATTTGAGTTAAATCCGTAAGAACTCCTTTGTGATAAGGGATGCAGCTGTGAATAACATAACTTTGAAGAACAATTATCCTTGAAAACTATGGTTTCCCCACATGTTGATGAACTGTAACATGAGGGAAGGTACTATATTAAAAATAAACAGTAGGGTGTAAACACTTCTTACAATTGTGTGATCGTCTCTCTGTCTTTGTTGTTGGTTTTTCTAAAATGTACATCACTCAGTTGGGTAATACTTTATTAAATCAGATTGTTATCATCTGAATATGTAGCACTAAACCTAACTATATGCCAGAGAACTGACATACGTTGACATTTCTATTTATTGGTTGAATATGAACATGATTTACAGTTTAGATAAAAGGCCAAAATGATGGGAGGAATAAAAAGCATGGCCTCTCCAAGCCAATGATTTTTAAAGTCAGTAATATTGATTAATAATGTCAAGACAGCAAAATTACAGCCACGGGCATGGCACTGTGTTGAGCTGTGCACCAACATATATCAATGTGCCACGGAAAAGGGGATGGACCAAAACACAACCACACACAAACAAACACACTGTTATACAGTA